>LNAC01001206.1:203909-277230 GCA_002007465.1 Ailurus styani | reverse complement strand
CCCCGGTCCGCCCGCGGGGCCGCGGTGCGTGTGCGCGCGCTCGGTGTGTGTGTGCGCGTGCGTGCGAGCCGCGGCGCGCATGTCCGGTGGCCCCCACGCGGGGGTGCTCCCCGTCCCCCGCTCGGTGGACGCAGAGACCGCCTGGCGTCTGCCTTGGCCCCGCGCGGTGTGTGCTGCAGAACTCTAGGGAGCCAAAGGGTCCCAGGAACGTCTGTCGCTGGGCCCGCGGGCCTCGCGCGCACATGGCGGCGGCGCACTCGCTCCCGACCACCTGCCGCCACAGCCGCTGCAAGCCCCACGCTGCACTCAAGCGCCCGCGCGCGGGGACGCCAAACCTCTAAACCCCCGCGTGCTTCAGACACAACCCCGCGGCCCCTCACTCTAGACACTTGCATTTTGTTTCGTGCAGAACATACGTAGAAACCCAAATCACGTCAAGCGGGATGTTGTGTGATTATGATCCATGATGGGTTACCTAGACCCTTAGGTAATGAAAAATGGGAAGGGAACTGCAGGAATGATCCGCTCTCTTACCCTCTCGGGACTGCCGGCAAATTTGTAGGTTGATCTTCGGTGGGAGGAGGGGACAGGGTTTGCAGTTTGGGGCTGGGGCACTTGTAATCTTCGTGAGGTTTTTGTTGCTGTTTTGAGAAAATAAGCATATGAAAATAAAGGACTTTCCTGTTTCTGTAGTTGAATCACGTGACGTGGAAAGAGCTATCAGGTCCTTTCGACCAGTGTTTCTGAGTAACGTCAGGGCACCTTCAGATCCACCTGAGGACAAACCCAGTGTGAAACGATCCCGGGGCTGAGGGCTGAGGCTAGACCGTGGGGCGTGCGGGCAGAAGCAGGGAGACCAGCTGGGAGGGGACAGTGGTAATCCAGGTGCCATATGGCACCTGTGGCAATGCCAGGGTGGAAGGGGGGGAGAGTGGGCATGCCCTCCATATGTCTGAAGGTAGAGCCTACAGCATTTGTTCATGATTTGGATGTGAGGTTTCAGTAAAAGGAGAATTAGAGGGTGACTAGGAGGAAAAAAGAAAGTTGAAGAACATGCCACTCACTGAGATGGGGAAAACTACAGAAAGATCAGGCGCTCGTGTGTGTGTGTGTGTGTGTGTGTGTGTGTGTGTGTGTGTGTGTTGGGGGGGTCAGAATTTGGTTTTGAAGTGCTTGCAAGAGCATGGAGTGGAGATGTTTACATTTATGAGCCTGGAGTTCAGGGGAGTGGTCCAGAGCAGATGGAAATTCAGGAGTCCTTAGCAGAACCCGCTCCTCTGTGGCTGTGTGACAGAGCAGTCGCATAGAACCCTGCTCTTGGCTGAGTCCTGCATTTGCTCTAATGCTGTGCTGTTGCTGTCTTAGAAGCCTTAATGATTTTTGAATGAGGGGCCTGCATTGTCATTTTGCAGTGGGACCTGCCAATGATGTAACTGGTGTGTAGAAACGTGGCCCAGAAGAGGGCAGAAGGCAGGGGTGCTCAGCTGGGCCCCATGCTGCTGGGAGTTCAGGAAGGGCGAGAACTGAGAAGAGTCCATCATGGAGGGCACAGGTGACCTTGCAGAGATCTGTGTTTGTGTAAGCGTGGGCAAGAATGTCTGCAGAACAGCTTCAGAGAGAGAGTCATGAGAGGAAACTGGAAACAGCAAGTCCAGAAAACTCTTTTGGGTGAATTTTGTAGCAAAGGGAGAGAGAGCAAATTAAGTAGTAGCTGGAGGGGAAGATGTGAGTTCCAGAGAGGTGGTTTTAAGTCGAGTATTATAGTCATACAGTTGATGGCGTAAGTTTTGAAATAAGGAGTTTTTAGGGAGAAAGGAGGGACAGTGATCTGAGATCAACAGTGAGGAACAGGGTCATCAAAGCAGAGCAGTGAAGGCAAGAAGGCCAGAGGTAGGGGAGATAGGGCATTTGCTGATGAAAGGCTGCAAGTTCCAGAAGTCAGGAAGGTTCTAAGAGGTGGGGTTTCTGTGAAGAATTTGCATATGGTGTGAAAAAGAAGGGGGAGCTGGATCATGTGGGCTCCGTGGGGATACCCCTGTGAATGAGGGTAAGAGGGCCTGATAGGCTGAGTTTGGATGTTTGGAGTTTGGACGAGGACCAGAACAGATGGAAGTGCTAGGGCTGGGGCTGCAGCAAGGGGAGGGCTGGTTGGTGCTGGAGGGATGGCCTAGCAGTGTCCTGAGCTCTGAAACCACTTCTTTACAGTGCTGCCATGAGCGGGATGTTGCCATCAGCACGACCAGCACTCAAAACTTTGGGTACTGTAGTCACCCATTCTGCAAAATGTCTTCACTTCTTTTGGTCCTTTACTTCTCTCTCTCTCTCTCTTTCTTTTTTATTTAGAGAGAGATCACAAGTAGGCTGAGAGGCAGGCAAAGAGAGAGGAGGAAGCAGGCTCCCTGTTGAGCAGAGAGCCCGATGCGGGGCTCGATCCCAGGACCCTGAGATCATGACCTGAGCCGAAGACAGAGACTTTAACCCACTGAGCCACCCGGGCACCCTTTACTTCTCTATTTTTAAAAGAACCTGTTTTAAAATGAAACAAAACCACATCCTTTTAGAATTTTTGGTTAAATCTGCATTAAATTTATAGATTAGTCTGGAGAGAGTAGACATTTAAAAAAATGTCCTTTTAACCATAAATGTGGTTATTTCTCATCATTTCTATGTGTCTTCTTTTAGGTCTTTTATTAAAGTGGTATAATTTTCTCCATAGATTTTAAAAGGTTTGTCCCTAGATACTACTGTTACTAGAATAAATGGTATCCTTAAAAAATTACCTTTTTTAGTTGGGTTGTTGCTGATGTCTAGGAAAGCTATTGAATTTTTATGTTGTGTATCAACAACCTAGTGTACTGTCATAAATTTTCAAAGTTTAGGATTCTCTTAAATTTTTTTTGTAGACATCCTCATTATCTGCCAATAATAATTTCCTTTCTTCCTTTATAATCATTATGCCTTAATATTTTTCTTATTTAATATTTGTTACTACTGCCAATAAAAAGTTTGATCAGAAGTGCCGTTCTTGCTTTGCTCTTAGAACATTAAAGGGAATGCTTCCAGAATTTCATGCGTAGGGTGATATTTGCTGTTGGAATAGGTAGCTGCTCTGTATTACTCTAAGGAAGCACTCTGCTCTTCCTATCCAGTTCTTCATTTAGGGGAGAGACAGATTTATTGTGCATATTAAGATAATCGTAAGGGACCAGCAAAATACTTAAAAATACCTGAGTGGTTGTCAGGTCTTTCCCTTTCCTCCCTGGATCTCTGTGTTCATTAAAAGTGAATCACAGCCCACGCAGCAGAATGGCCATAATAAGAACTAGTGATGTCAGCAAACGCTTGCAAGGATGCAGAAAACTGGATCACTCCTGCATGGTTGCTGGGAATGTAAAATGGCACGGCCACTCGGGAAGAATGTTCGACAGTCTTGTCTTTTCTTTTTCTTTTTCTTCCTCTTCTCTTTTTCATTTCTCTTATCTTTTCTTTCTTTCTGTAATGTTGACAAACAGGGTTACATTAGTTTCAGGTATACAACATAGTGTTTGGCCATTTGTATCTGTCATGCTATGCTCACCACAAGAGTGGATACCAACTGTCAGCATTCAGTGGTATGCACTATTCCCTATGCTCTACCTTTCGTCCCCGTAACTTACTCATTCCATAACTGGAAGCCTGTACCTTACCCATTTTGTCCGTCTCCCACTCCCCTCTCCTTTGGCAACCACCAGCTTGTTCTCTGGATTTTTGGATCTATTTCTGCTTTTTTTGTTTGCTTTGTTTTGTAGATTCCACATATAAATAAAATAGTATGGTATTTGTCTTTGTCTGACTGCTTTCACTGAGCTTAATACCCTCTAGATCAGTCGATGTCATAGCAAATGGCAAGGTTCCATTCGTTTTATGGCTGAGTATATTCCATTGTGTATATAGACCACATCTTCCTTATCCATTTCAGTGATCAGTGCACAATTATCAATGGACAATTAGGTTGAGCCCATGTCTTGACCATTGTAAATAATGCAACAGTGAAAAAAAAAATAATAATGCAACAGTGAACCCAGGAGTGCTTTTATCTTTTTGAATTAGTGTTTTTGTTTTCTTTGGGTAAATGCTCAGTAGTGAAATTACTGGGTCATGTAGTATTTCTATTTTTAATTTTTTGAGGGTCGTCCATACTTTTTTTCCTCAGGGGCTGCCCCAATCTATATTCCCACCAACAGTGCACTAAGGCTCCCTTTTTTCCACATTCTCACCAACACTTGTTAGTTCTTGTCTTTTTTATTTGAGCCATTCCGACAGGTGGAAGGTGACATCTCATTGTGGTTTTGATTTGCATTTCCCTACGATGAGTGATGTTGAGTATCTTTTCATGTGTCTGTTGGCCATCTGTATGTCTTCTTTGGAAGAATGTCATTCATGTCTTCTGCCTTTTTTAAATTGGACTTCTTTTGGTGTTGAGTTATATAAACTCTTCATATATTTTGGGTATGGTAGTTTTCTTATAAAGCTGAACACGAAACTGTTATTTGGTGCAGCATTTGTAGTCTTGAGCATTGATTTCAGAGAAATGGAAACACCTTTACACAAAAACTTACACATGAACGTCTGTAGCAGCTCTATTCATTTAGCCCAAATTTAGATGTCCTTCGATAGGTGAAGGGATAAACAAGCTATGGTACATCCACACCACGGAATACTAATCAGAAATAAAAAGGAACCAACTGCTGGCACACACAACAACTTGGATGTGTATCCAGGGAGTTGTGCTGACTAGAAAAAATGTCCAAGTCCAATCCCAAAGGCTACACATCATTTTACCCTATTTATACAAGATTCATGAAATGGCAAAATTATAGAAATGGAGAACAGATTAGTGTTGCCAGGAGTGAAGGAAGGTGTGGAGATGGGAAGGATAAAAGGGTGACATGAGGGATCCTTGTCGTGATAGAAATGTTCTGTATCCTGACTTACCCAGTGTCAGTATCCAGACTGTGATATTGTGCTATAGTTTTGTAAGATGTTTCCACGGGGGAAAGCTGAGTAAAGGGTACACAGAATCTCTTTATTTTTCTTACAACTGCATGCGGATTTAAAATGATCTCAAAATAAAAAGTTTAGTGGAAAAAAAAAGTAACCATAGTAATTTTTGTCAAAAGAAAATCATCGTATTTCAGGTCTGGTAATGTACTCTCGCTTAAAAACATTTGAGTAATAGTATTATAATTTCACTGATAGGCTGTTCTTTCGGGGCAATTAAATCGTTTACCACCTGACACAGCAGAACCTCTGGGTTTGAGAAGCTTTGTGCTTGGCCCATTAGCCGCTGCTTGACATATCTCGGTAGGGCCTGGGGCAGGGGTGAACTCAGACCTTGGTGCACTCCCCTAAAATTATTCTCATTTTTTTTTATGAACTCACAGTGGAAGGATCAAAGACCACCATCTGTTTCAAGATTATGTGCTCAGCTGCATACTATTTAGGAAAATAATTCTGGGATTATTACTTTTTGCTTCTGAGCTATCTTTGACTCCTTCCTTAATCTGGATATTCAGTGGTATTTTTGCAAACGCTACCTTTCTTCAAATATATATTTTGTGTTACTGCCTCAGATATTTTACCAGGCAGTGGAAATGCAAAGACTAAGAAGGGTGGGCCCCCTGCCCATACGCAGCCTCCAGTCAACTCAAGACCGAGCGTTTCAGTCCAGTAAGGGAAGCAGAGTGGAACTGGAGTTGTTGGTTTTTTTTTTTTTTTTAAAGATTCTACCTATTCATTTCACAGAGGGAGAGAGATCACAAGGAGGCAGAGAGGCAGGCAGAGAGAGAGAGGGGGAAGCAGGCTCCCCGCTGAGCAGGGAGCCCGATGCGGGCCTCGATCCCAGGACCCCGAGACCACAACCTGAGCCGAAAGCAGAGGCATCAACCCACTGAGCCACCCAGGCGCCCTGGAGTTGTTGGTTTTAAAAAATCTACGTAGAGTGCCTACTGTGTGCCAGACACTACTCCTGTGGCTGGAGATGGAGCGGCGAGCCGAGCAGGTGTGCTCTCTTAGAGCTTGTGGTCTCGTGGTTGGTTACAACCCAGAGGGTCAGTGTTCTCAACTCTCTTACCCTGACTCGCTGTGACACTCAGCACAGTGACACTCATGGAAGGTGACACTCATGGACAATGTGCACAGATGAATAGTGAAGTGGGTGTGTGTGTGTGTATGGGTGTGTAGGGGCTGGAGGTGAGCAGTGAGGACCGAAAGGAAGGGGAGTTGTTTCTTATAGACTGTGTTGTCAGCAGGATCTGGGGAAGGAGCTTCCTTCCTGTCTTATTAAATTTAGGGATTTGGCTTAAATGACCCAAGATTAGCAATGAAGAGCTGGTGGGCAGTAAGCACACAGACCAAATACAGAACCAGGAGAGTACACATCTTCCA
This sequence comes from Ailurus styani, assembly GCA_002007465.1. Lineage (NCBI taxonomy): Eukaryota > Metazoa > Chordata > Mammalia > Carnivora > Ailuridae > Ailurus > Ailurus styani. The sequence goes on along the minus strand of LNAC01001206.1, from coordinate 270,804 downwards.
GAAACTGTCCCTAGTGTCCTCCTCCAATTCCACGTTAGGCCCATCCATCTCTTCTGTCCTCTCTCCTGGTCTGCAAAGGTGCTTTTCATTGTGTTTTGTTTAAAAAGCGTTCCTACACGGACTTAGTTTTCCCATAACACCTGCCCCAAGTTTCAAGGGGAGACAGAAAACTGAGGGCTGGTAAAGTAGAAAAAGCTCTAATATTAGAATGTGAGGGTATGCTAGAAGCCAGAGCTGGTGTATTGAACTCAGAATATGCAGCTCATGATCTGCTGAGTGAGGAGGCACAAGCTGCTTGCCTGAGGTTGGCAGGCAGCTCCTTCCACACCCGAGCACCTGCTCTGGGAAAGCAAAAACCCTCGGGGTCGTTTCGATTGAAGATGTAGTTTTGGTACACTTAAACAAGGAGGTAGCCACAAGATGTATTACTTACAAATCCCAGAAGCAGGGTTGGGGTGCAGTGAGGCTGGGGGAAGGGCAGCCCTCTATCCTGGGTCATGAGTGAACAGGAGACAGAGAACAGGGTAGCCAGCCTACCTATTATGTCAAAGGTGGTCGGGTTGGAGGGCACTAGCTTTTCCCGACCTTAACTCTAAGTGGTTATTTTAAAAGGTGCCTTGGGAGGAGCAAAGTGGGGCCTGATGGTGTTCTCCTAAACTCAAGTCCATCTCTACACGCCCAGACCCTAGGGGTGAGTTGAGTTATCACACCGTAAAATACCTAGGCAGCAACTCAGAAACATAACCGTTGTTTGTCATCACAAAGGGCTGGACCACATCTCAGAAATGGCTTCATCCTCCAGTTTCACAGAGGAGAAAAACAAGTCAGAGACATTCCTTGCTTGCTGGTTAGTTTCCAGCAGGACCAGCTAATCCCCAAGCCTGGGGTGCTTTCGGCCCCCTCCAACGTGCCTGGTTCAGTATCACACCCAAGTCGAATAGAACAAGTTCTGTTTTTGTCTTCTGTTCCTCAAGTGGAAATACATAAAGAACTAGGCCTATATCCCCTGCTTCTGTTTTCTGTACTGTCTATCCTGTGGGACTCAATAAATAAAGCTCTCACTGCACTCTGTCATGAGTTAATTTTTGAACTTGGTCTAACGGTCTAGATTATGCTTGGAAGTTTCTTTATGGTGGTATCTATCAGGGTTAAAACACCTAGCTTTGGGATTGAGAGATCTGGATCCAATTCTGTATGACATTGGAAAACCTCCTTTATTTCTATTATAGAGGCTGATGAAAATACATTTTGTACCTCACGGGGTTGTTGTGATTAGTGAATAATGTGTATAATACAGAAGTGCGTGCATTAATTATTTGATACATTGAGAGAACCGTGTGATGTAATCAAGCTTATATTGACAATATGTCAGATCTTTCTTACGCTGCCCATCATCGTTCAAGGTAAACTCCTGCACCCACATACTTACCCTGCAAGCCAGTAGGATTGGCAAGAACTTCACCTGTCATATTGCGCCCTCTAAATCTCACGATGGAGGTTTAACTAGGAGTCCTTATTGGCAGACTAAAGCATTCTTTGCGTGTCATTATCCAGGTGCAGGTAATCAGCTGCCAAGCGCTCGGATGATAGAGAATTCATCCCCCGGTGTCTCTGGAGGCTCTCACCTTCTGTTCATTTGTCCTGCCTTCAACGCCATCTTTTACCCTATGGGTGGCCAATAAGCACCTCAGTTGATGGTTTCGGTGGTTTAATAATTGATCTTCCTTTTATAGCAGATGTTTTATCTTCAACCCTTCTTTGACAGAGGTGCTGGCTAGAACAAAGGGTTAATTTAAAATTATTCTTGAAAAACGTTTTTCAAATGGTTATGGGAGGATGTGTATAGAACATCTTTAAAGAAGACTTTCTGCCTTTCCTCCTTGGATCTTTACATTTACTAAATATAACCCCTGATCAATACAACACTGGATACAAGATATTATTTACATCCACTTAGGCCAGTAAAAGCGCTCAGGGCAAATGTTAACAACCATTAAGAAAGATTAAAAATAGAAGTGATCTCATATCCATGCCCTGGGAGTTTTTCCCCATGATTAAGGGCAAACACAGGAACAAGACCTGGGAGAGAGCCCTTGTCAGGATAAAGCCCCGAGGAAGCGGGGATTGTTCGTGGCTCACACAAAATACCTTGACGGCCCATGGTGACACAGTCACACATGGACACCTGCGTCTGCCTGCAAAGATGTGCCCATAAGGGTGCACGAATAATATTGTTCATTCATCAGCAGTGACTGGGGAGGGCTCACTGTGTCACATATGGTCACAGATGGTGTGTGTGTGTGTGTGTGTGTGTGTGTGTGTGTGTGTGTACCCGTGCGCACTTCATACTGTTTATGTGTGTCTCCTGCTCTGACAGCTCGTCTCTTTCTTTGCTCACCGTCTGTAAGAATCAGAATCTGATACAGCATCTCCTTTCACCCTAAAAAGTGATCTAATCCTGGTTAACTTGGATTTAGAGGTTTTACATTGGCAAGCAAGTTTTCCAGTCTTTGGTAATCTTATGCCAGATGATAAGCAAATGTCACATCTCACACATTTCGGTGAAGTGTCTGGGGGCTGCTTCTCCCTCTTCTGTCTCTGGAGATACTGTGTTAGCTGCAGTCAGCACTGAAGCTCCAGGATTACTGTAAATATTTTAAGTACGTTACCGAGTTGGGTCATATGGGAGACGAGTGTAAGCAGATGCTACACGGAGGAAGGACCTCTCTACTGGGACATTTGGAATCTCCTTCCAGATCCTAAGTTCAGGGAGCGTGGCTTTCCTCCCTAGCCTTAACTGATGGCTTCCTATCACAGAGGAGCTCATTCACATTCAGAGGGAGTAATCCGGGCACCGCTGCTGAGCTGTTCAGCTTCGTGCTCCATGGGATCAGCCTCTTATGAACTATTTTTAGCCACATAGCGATTATCCTTATTTAAGACTCTTTTCCATTTTCTTTGTGTTTTCTTTATTCTGAAGCACTGGGGAAATTGAACTTTGGTTTTACCTCTACAGAATTTTTTATCTTTGGACCCCCAAAGGGGTAGTTACTGTTTATCTAGAAGACCAACAAAGTGACTCCTTGTCCTCTGGAATCGCAGCAGCTGAGTGTCACTGACCAAATTGCTGAGGGTGGGAGATAGTGTGGGTGTTTCTGTTGTGCCCCACCCCCCCGCCACCCCTTCCCCACATACCCATGCTGTGCATTGGCGCTGGTGAGACTATTAGAAAGATGCTCCCTGGATCCTCCTTCATGTCTGTGTCGACGCTTCCGGATGTTTGGAAATGCATCTACTCAACTCTATTTAACTCTTCCGCTGTCTGATTTTCAGATGTTGGAGTGTGGGCCAGTGTTCTGGAAGGGAAGGCACCCATGTGGGCCCTGGGTGTAAACACCAGGGATCAGTGAAGATCACAAATGCAGTACACAGTTAGAGACTATTACAATATTCCAGGTGAGAAATAATGAGGGCCTGGGCCAGGACAACACCAGAGATACAAAGAGGGAATGACTGTGGGAACAGCCGAGTTGGAATCGACAAGGTGTAGAGATGGAACCAGGCAGGTAGAGAAGTCTGTCCATCTTTGCCTGTCCATTATTTGTCCTTTGAGAGCCCAGATACTTGGCAGAGTGTCAGCAATACTCAGAGAGTCAGACGTTATTGAAGTCGAAGGTGACTTTCTAGATCTGTGTGGTCCCAGATGGTAGCCACTAGCCACAAATGGCTCCTGAACACTTGAGGAGTGAGTCAGACTGAACCATGCTCAGAAGTGTAGGAAGCACACTGGAGTTTGAAGACTTACTACGGAAAAAGAATCTGAGCCATCTCATTAGTAATGTTTTATGTTTATTTTATATTGAAATAATATTTTGGATAGGTTAAGTTAAATATGTTATTCCAGATATTTTCTGTTTCTTTTTACTTTTTTTTTTTTTTTTTAGTGTGGCTACTAGAAAATTTAAGAGGGTGTATGTATCTTGGACAACTCTGCATAGATGATCTTTTTTTTATTTATTTTTTTTAAAGATTTTTTTTTATTTATTCATTTGACACACAGAGAGAGATTACAAGTAGGCAGAGAGGCAGGCAGAGAGAGAGGAGAGAGGAGGAAGCAGGCTCCCTGCTGAGCAGAGAGCCCGATGTGGGCCTCGATCCCAGGACCCTGGGATCATGACCTGAGCCGAAGGCAGCGGCTTTAACCCACTGAGCCACCCAGGCGCCCTGCATAGATGATCTTGTCCAAACATTTGTGATTGACTGTTCATGGAACTGCAGACTTCCAGAAATAAAATTGGGAGCCCAGCACCCTCCTTCCTAGGGGAGGAAACCCAGGCTGTGGAGAGTTACATTCTGCAACTTGCCCAGTGTTCCAGGGACAGCGACAGCCCAGAGCCCGTGACTTTCCACTCCTCCAATATTTTTTTCAGGGTTATTTTGTCTTTCTTTTACACTTAGTGAAGATCTCTCTTGGGCCCAATCTAGGTGATCCACCTTAAGTTTATTCTGAAAATTAACTGGCTCATGGTACAGTAGGGCTCCCCCCCACATGTCTTCAGTTTTGCTTTCAGCAGTTTCAGTCACCAGCAGTCAAAATGCCATCTGGAAACAGATGATCCTCGTTCTGGCCAATCGGCGGAAGGTCAGCAGTAGCCTAATACTACGTCACAATGCCTGCGTCACTGACCTCACTTCATCTCATCACATGGGCTTTTTGTTATCCCACATCATCATAAGAAGAAGGGGGAGGTTTTGAGGCAGAGGCCACATTCACATCACTTTTATTATAGTATATTGATCTGTTTATTAGTAGTTATTAATCTCTCACTGTGCCTAATTTATACATTTAACTTTATCACAAGTATGTATGTGTGTTTAGGAAAAACACGGTATACATAGGACTCAGTGCTATTCACAGTTTCAGGCATCCACTGGGGGTGTTGGAATGTGTCTTTGTGGATAAGGGGTAAGGGTTACTGAATTGCAAAATTCTGTTGTGTTTCTTTGAACCTAACATCTAATAAAACCTCCTCACTTGATTGTCGTCTGAGATCATCATCGGTCAATATTTACAGAGAGGATCTTCAAATGTGAGGTACATGCAATTTATGATTAAATGAACTTCTGGCCATGTGCTGTGCAGTCTAAAGCGAGCAGCCGGCAAATCTCATCTGCCCAGATAACAACCTCTTTTACAACCAGTGGGCATCTCGGTGCAGATCTCCTCTTCCCAGAGGCCAATCAGTAATTGGAGTGGAGTTGAGTTGTTTAAAGAAACACATTTTAAAAATGTTTCCCTCGGGCGCCTGTGTGGCTCAGTGGGTTAAAGCCTCTGCTTTCGGCTCAGGTCATGATCTCAGGGTCCTGGGATCAAGGCCCGCATTGGGCTCCCTGCTCTGCAGGGAGCCTGCTTCCTCCTCTCTCTCTCTGTCTGCCTCTCTGCCTACTTGTGATCTCTCTCTGTGTGTCAAATAAATAAATAAAATCTTAAAAAAAATGTTTCCCTCTTAGTGTGTCCCCCAGAAATGGAGAAAGTAAACACAAAGTAAAAATAACCCAAGGGCCGTGTTCAAACACTATCAGGCTGTCAGTGGTCCTGGGTCTTGTTGAGAAGACAAAGTAGGTTTTATTACAAAGGATGTAGCTGGGCTCTTTAGATTGTTCCTGTACTCTGAGTTTTTAGGAATTTCTTTCTTTTTTTTAATAAGTTTTTTTTAAGATTTTATTTATTTATTTGACAGAGAGAGAGAGAGAGATCACAAGTAGGCAGAGAGGCAGGCAGAGAGAGAGAGAAGGAAGCAGGCTCCCTGCTGAGCGGAAAGCCCGATGTGGGGCTTGATCCCAGGACCCTGAGATCATGACCTGAGCCGAAGGTAGAGGCTTTAACCCACTGAGCCACCCAGGCGCCCCAGGAATTTCTTTTAACATTGATGAGGCTGGGTAATGGAGATGATTCTTGTGTGGTCGTTAGTAGTCTGATATCTCGTACCAGGGGCATGTTTTTGTTTTGCTTTAGGGGTATGATTTTTTTTTAAAGATTTTTAAAAATTTATTTGACAGAGAGCACAAGTAGGGGGAGGAGCAGGCAGAGGGAGAAGGAGAAGCAGACTCCCTGCTGAGCGGGAAGCTCGATGTGGGGCTCCATCCCAGGACCCTGGGATTATGACCTGAGCTGAAGGCAGATGCTTACCAGACTGAGCCACCCAGGCGCCCCTAGGGGTATGATTTGACTCAGTCTTTGCATCTGTATAATGGAGAGCGCTGTTGTCTCTGATATATTTCAGTAGAAGTCTTGGCTTTGTGAGCATGGCTGAAGGGTATGACTGAAGATACTCAGGGTAGGAGAGGGAGTCCATAGTTCCACATCTGCCGTCCAGGTTCTTTTATGCAGAGCGATAATGTTGGCAGGATATAAACCAGGCCAATGCCAGCAGTATCGTGCTGAGGCAGGGGAGAGGACATCTCGGATGTGGTGACGTCTCTGCCAACTCTGAACTCGGTGCTGTGGTGTCTCACGGTGAGGTCAGCACTGTGACAAATGCATAATGACATGCAGCCACCATCACAGTATCACACAATAGTGTCACTGCCTTACAGTCTCATCCTCCCCTGACTCCAACCCTAGCCACTGCTGATCTTTTCATTGTCTGCATAGTTCTGCCTTTTCCAGAACATCATTTGGTTGGAAAATCCTACAGGATGTAGCCTTCTCAGATTGGCTTCTTTCACTCAGTGATATGCATATAAGATTTGCCCATGTCTTTTCATGGCTTGATGGCTACTATTTTTTTAATCCCTGAGGAAAGTCCTATTGTCTAGATGTACCACAGCTTATCTGTCCATTAAGCTACTGAAGGACATCTTGGTTGCTTCCAAGTTTTGGCCATTATGAATAAGCCTGCTATAAACATCTGTGTGCAGGTTTGTGTGTGGACATAAATTTTCAATGTCTTTGGGTAAACTGGATCATATAATGAAAGTATATTTAATTTTGTAAGAAACTGCCCAACTGCCTTCCGGAGTGGCAGAAGCATTTCACATTCTCACCAGCAGTAAGTAAGAATTCCTGTTGCTCCACATCCTCACCAGCATTTGGTGTCCTCAGTGTTTTGGATTTTATCCATTCTAATAGTTGTTTTAATTTGCAGTTCCTTATTGACCCATGATGTGGAGCTTCTTTTCATAGGCTTATCTGACTCTCTGTATATCTTCTTCGGTGAAGCGCCATTTTGTAACTCAGGTTATGTGTTTTCTTATTGTCGAGTTTAAATAGTACTTTATATATGCTAGATAGAAATTCTTTATCAGATATGTTTTGCAAAGTTCTCCTCCTAGTCTGTGGCTTGTTTTTCATTCTCTAAGTGTCTTTCCCAGAACACATTTTTAATTTTAACAAAATCCAACTTATCAATATTTACTTTCATAGATTATCCTCTTGTTGTTTCAAGTTTTCTCTCCATATTTTTCCTTGGGTTTTTGAAACTTATTATGTGTAAACTTATTTTTCTGGAGGGTACTTTTAAATTGTGAATTACACATACTGTTTTTTTCCCTTAACAGAGGTGAGACTGCATCAGTACGTGTATCCTTTTCCTTTCCACACTAAGCCCCGCAGACAAAAAGAAGACAAAAATCTGGGCAGGTTGACTCCCTCCCCTACTCCCTTCTTTGCCGAAATCCCCTGAGTTGGCGCCAGAGCGTGGTTAACCAGTGGTAATCACTGCTTTGTTTGTTCAGCAGTCTTCTTGTGGGCCAGTCCTCATGTTGGAGTTGATCCCTTGGGATCTGCCAGTGGCCATCTGTGGGTGTAAACTGATTCTTCCTGTCCCCGAAAATGCTTTTATGTCATCCTCCCCATTAAGCGATAGTTTTGCTGAATACAGAGTTCTAGACTCAAAACTCTGTTCCTTCAGCACTTTAAGGAGATCGTCCCATTATCTTCCTGTACCCAGATTTGCTGATGAGAATCTATGTCCATCTGATGCTCATTCCTTTGTCGCGAAGCTGTTACCCTTTTTGATTGGTCTTTAATGATGTATGTGTCCTTGACGTTTTCAAGTTTCAAGGTGATGGTCTAAGTGTTTTCTTTATCCCATCAAATGCTCAGCACTGGAGGGCCCTTTCAATGCTGGCTTTCTTTTGGGGGGCGATTTTCATCTGGCGCTGACGTCACCTGCTGTGTCCCCCCGAACCTTCCCCTTCCTACCTGCGACTTCCTCCACGTGGCTGTTGGCACGTCTGTCTCTTCTCTGCAATTCCCTTAATTGGTTTTATACTCGTTATCCCCTAATGCCCCATTTTGCTGTCATTGCTTGGTATTACCTTTCAGTTCAGTAATGCACTCTTCAGCTTTGGCCTTCTTTTCCTTTTTTCTCCTTAGTTTTAAATACCTGTTGACTTTTTACTTCAACAGCTATGTGATTTCTTTCGTGGTCGTTAACTGATTCTTTTTTCAGAACAGTCTAATATCACGTAAGGTATTGAACGCTCTCCTGGAGGATGTGAATTATGCATGTCTTTTTCTGATGGCTTTATCTTCTGAGCGTGAGTTCTATTTGTTTTCTCCTTTTCATGTTGTTCATGCTTCTTAAGTACTTTGTGATTCCAGAACTCTTTTTTTTTTTTTTTTAGTTGAGGTTCTCCGTAGGGGGCAAAGCAGAGCTGCAGGGAGTGTCTGCACTGTTTTCAGTGAGTGCAGGGACACACACACACACACACACGTGTGTGCACGCTACAGGTGGGCTGCTTCCACGGATGGTCTGCTGAGCCTCTTTGCTCTTTATTCCTTCCACATGAACGGCGCTGTGTCCCATGAATAGGGGGAAGCTGTCTCCAAAGGAAAAGTGTTGATCAGTTTCTAAATGGCCTGTGTGTCTGTGGTTTAACTCTTGCCATCTGTCCTACGGTACCACAGTAGCCATGGGAGTTGTTTTTCCCTGCTCTTTCTTTTGCTGGCCTGCTTGTCTGCTGGCTGCAGAGGGGAAGCCACCACAGCACTGTATTTTCATTTGATCTGTGCTGTAGCTTAGGCTGAGCACAGCCCTGACTTCAGGCAGGGATCCAGACCAGATGACTCCAGTTGGACCTGCTTCTGAGTTCGGACCCTGACACATCCTCGCTGGGTGTCCATGGGGAAGTTAGTCCCTGACTCCAGCAGCCCTCTTTCCTCATCCATAAAATGCAGGTGATCATAATACCCACCTTTCTGATTACTGAGACTTTGAACGGGCTAACATAGGGAGCACCTGCCACTACCCGAAACTTAATGTGACTCAGTCATTATTATAAAATTAATAATTAAAAACAATGACATAAAATGGTACTGTAATTATTTCAAGAGTAATACGCTAGGGATATAGGGCTCTGACCCTCCCCCATTTTATTTTGCCCATATGTATATTGTTAACTTTTCCCCATTTAATATGAACCACGTATGGATTCCAGAGTCTTTGTCTGGAAAGTCAAATGACAATTGCAGTGGACTCAATTTTTTTCTTTTTAAGATTTATTTATTTTAGAGAGAGAGATCATGAGAGAACATGAGCAGGGGAAGGGGCAGAGGGAGAGGAAGTGAGTATCTCAAGCAGACTCCCCGCTGACACTGGAGCCCAGTGCAGGGCTTGGTCTCCTGACTGGAGATCATGACCTGAGCTGAAATCAAGAGGCGGATGCCTAACCAACTGAGCCACCCAGGCTCCCCCATAGTGCGCTTAATTTTTAAAGAGCATTACAAAATTCTCATATTGGCAAATGCATCAGAGAATTTGTCTCTTCTTGTGAAACAAGCCAGTTTTCTGCCTGATGTGGGTGCTTTGGTAAACTGAGAGGACTAGTGGCCACACAGAGCCCTACTTCCCAGCCTCCTTGTGCCCACATTGGCCCCTGGAAGGGATGGGGCACACCGAGTTGGCACCATTGCACACTTGTACTTTTTTTTCCCCCACACTTGTGTTTCTTAACTGAAACTACGCTAAGGTGAGTAATAGTTTGAACACTAATGAGGTTGGATGTTTTTCCTCTTGAAATCCAAATTGTCATTTCCTCTCATCACTCATCATGGGAGGTGTGACCACTTCATACACTCCAGATTCTGAAACAATTTGATGGTCTCTCTCTCTCTCTCTCTCTCTCTCTTTTTTTTCCAACTTTGATTTCCACCACAGAGCACAACTTTCAGGGACTCTACTGGTTTCTCAGCTGATCTTGTAAATACAGGATCAAATCACTGTTTCTCTGGATCCTCAGGGGAAAATGTTCCCACTTCTTCAGCATTGGAAATAAAGAGAACAGGCTCTTCTGTGCTTGGAACTGAGGGACTGAGTACCTCAAGAAAACATTTGCCGAGGTGGTCAGAGCCTACAGGGCCATTGACGATTTCTCAGGGCAGCGTGATTAGCCATGACCCTCCAGCTGTTCGTTTTAACAGGAATAAAAGTCATGCAGATGGTTCTGCTTGGCAGGGTCTCAATGAAACTGTCCACATCTGAAACTTTTCCCTTTTTTGTTTATATGTATTAATTTCTAAACACTTGCCTTTGCTTTTGTAGGTCACCCTGGGGTGAACTGTGGGTCATATGCATGTTGGCTTTAGCACTTTTCTGTTCTGGGAGGTGCAGCCCTGAGCAGGTGGAGAGAGAGATGTTGGGCTGAGCCCTGGAGGTGTACACCTTGCGGAGTCCATGCTTCAGAGGGGTGGGCATTGGGTGTTTATGCACAACTTCATGGCCTTGGTACATCGCTGTTCTCTAAAATGCGTATAAATAAAACCTTTTTATCAACTTATTATTGAAGTACCTGAAACATCGCTTAGAGCTATAACTTCCTAAAACTCCATTGGTAATTTTGTAATTATAAGAGTTTTGGTAGGGAGCTTGGGTGGCTTTGTCAGTTGAGCATCTGCCTTCAGCTCAGGTTATGATCCCAGGGTCCTGGGATCGAGTCCTGCATTGGGCTCCCTGCTCGGTTGTTGGCAGGGGGGAGGGGCAGGGTGTCTGCTTCTCCCTTTCCCTCTGCCTGTTGCTCCCCCTCCTTGCGCTCTTTCTCTGTCAAATAAATAAGAATCTTAAAAAAAAAAAAGAGTTTCTGTAAATGAGAAAAATGTACAATAGGTGTTTCTTTTCTTTAACCTGAAAGTATTTTTATGTGTTAAATGCAATGTAAATGTTTCTTTATATTAAAATTTTTTACATATTATTAAATATTTTTGTGGTCACAGTTGGTCTGGTAGAGACATTGTGTTATCTTTCTCAGGGTGAGAATGAAGAAGGGAAGAAAGGAAAGGAGGAAGACAGGCAGGCAGAAAGGATCCTGCCTCAGTGAAAAGGTGGAAAGCTTGCCGGAGGGCAGGTCAGGACTCTTGGTGGTGCTGGTGTTCAGGAAGGGGGAAGGGGTGGCCTGACCATGGGAGCAGCTGTATGGCAGGGATGGGTGGAAGGGAAAAGACAGGAGGACAGGTGTGCATGGGAAGTGTGCTTACAGGAAATGTCGCTCCATCCGTTTGATGGAAAATAGATTCACCGAGGTGGCCAAGAGAAACCTGAGAGGAAGCCAATTAAGAGTGAGGCAGGGGCTCCTGGGTGGCTCAGTTGGTTAAGCCTCTGTCTTCTGCTCAGATCATGATCCTGGGGTCCAGGCAACGAGCCCCATGTTGGGCTCCCTGCTCACCAGGAAGCCTGCTTCTCCCTTTCCTCCTGTTTGTGTTCTCTCTCAAATAAATAAATCTTTAAAAAAATCTTAAAAAAATAAAAAATAAAAAAATAAAATCTTTAAAAAAAAGAGTGAGGGCAAAGCTCTACAGTGTGAAAGAACAGCCTTCTGCAGCTAACATGGGGTTAAATAAGTTCAGGACAAGCTACTCGCCTCAGGTCACAGACCAATTCCCTTTACAAGGGTGTGGTAAGACAAACAACAATTTAATTAAGATAGAAGCTCTTCCCTGAAATTCGAGGGGATATAGGGAGAGAAGGGGCCATTGTTTTGTTTTCAGTTAATGAAAATAGATAAGTTTGGAAGTTGGGAATCTCAGCATTTTAGATGTAAGGAGAATGAAATAGAAATTGTTGGATTTTGTAATGTTACAAATATAGGAATATGATTTTGTTGTGTCTGATAAACTCCGGGCTTAAGTGAGGTCAGTAATTGTGGGAAAGGAGGTAGCAGCATCTAGTCCAAGCACTTTCTGGGAGGCATCCTCAACCTGATGTAGGTTCATTTGGAAATCTTTGGTCTCATATCTTATGTCAGTGATAAGTCAAAGCGAGCTCCTGGGGGTGAAATACATGAATGATGTAGAAAATCTGAGAGGCTGTGGGAAAAGTGTTTGGTGATGAACAGAGAAGGGCATTGGTGAGCCTGTTTATCATACTCAAGTTTGGATTGAAGAAGTCCACAAAATAACTTCACCTAGCTGGTTTTCACTGGAAATCAACAAATAATTATTGAACCTTTCTTGTATATAATGTGTCGGGCAGTGACAGGTCACTTTGTGGCTAAAGGAGGCATGAAACTACATAGTTTCTGTTTCCAAGGAATTTACCATCTGGTTGGGGAGATAAGACCTGGACATGTAAAAAGGAGGTAATAAAAATAAATAATATTTCAAGACAATAACAGAGAAGGTGCCTACAGGGCGTGATTAATCGCTGAGTGAGTTGTGAGGATGATAAATGGACACTTGAAGCAGAGTCCAGTCAGGGTGTGCTTTTCAGAGCAGGACTTGAGGGAGGTTTTTCATTTTTTGGCTTTTTTAAAAGGGTAAGTAATTAAGGTGTAATTTCCATACAGCGAAATTCACCCTTTTTAGGTGTGCAGCCTGGCCTGATGATTTTGACAAATGCATACAGCTGCGTGCCATCTCACCACAGACCATTTCATCACCCCCGAGGTGCTCCCCAGTCCTTTCGTGGCCAGGTCCCTCCCCTCTCCCACCTCCTGACAACCACTGGTCCGATTTCTGTTCCTGTAGTTTTGCCTCTTCCAGAATGTCAGACAAATGGAATCATATGTATTACATTCTTTTGTGTTTGGCTTCTTTTGGGTTCTGCCTTTGAGCTATACCCATGTCATTTGTATGGCTGACTAGCATTTTATTGTATGGATATCCCGCAATTTGTTTATCCATTTACTCATTTGCTTGAGTTAGCTGCCCAAAGGATGGGCAAATCCAGATGGAGGTGGTGGTGGGGAGGGAACAAGGCAGCTCAGAGGTAGAGTGGCATGAGTTAGAATAGCATGAGTTTCTGAGATATGTCCAGCGTATGGGCAGAACCAGCAAATCAGAGAGGAAGCCTCCTGAAGAGGAGGCTTTATCTGCATTTTTATTATCGATAAGTCCAGCTTAAGCCTTTCCTCCCCTGTCATAACCAAGCAGCAGTAATTTCTCCCCACCCTGGACTTCTGTTATTCTGTCCATTCTTTGCCCAACTCTATTTTTCTGTCTATCCATCCATCATTTATCCATCCATTCTTCCATCATCTATTTATTTATTCTGTTCATTCATTGCTCAGCCTTCAAAGTGCCAGGCACTGAGTTACAATCAGGTTAAACAAATTAAAAATCATAATCCCTGCCCCCTAGAACTTCTTAGTCCAGTGGAGAACATAACGAGAACATCAGTAATTAGCAAAACCACTTATATAATGATTTGAATTTTTATTTAAGTTTTAGGCAGGAAGATCAACTTACCCTCCATTTTGGTGCCTCGAATATCCTGAGATCAACAAGTTTAAAATATAGTTGAAGCCTTTTAGATTAGTTTTGGTCTTTGGGAAAGAGACGAAACCTACTTGCATTGATGTTCATGTTTTTGCCCTTGTAGGATGCCATACAGAAGAAACTTTGGCCAAGGTGGGGACCCTGAGTGGGCTGTTTTAGCAGGTGTAGGGCTCAGAGAAAGTCACAGCGGATAGCAGTTACATTTTACTTGGTACCTATTTGTGGCCGAGAAAATAGATTGGAAAATGCCAATAAGCCAGTCTATTGTAATATACAGGAGTGAATTAAAAAAAAAATAAAACCATCAAATTCCACTACATGGATGTGAATGGACAAAGGCAACCAGGATGTTCCTGGGTTCACTCCCGTAGGGCTGAGCCAGGCGGTGTAAGGCATAGTCAGGCGTCAGTTGGTGGAAGTTGGTGTGGTACCAGTGACCGATGGTGAGCCCCACACTGGCAAGTGTCTGACGCTCCAGTCAGAAGAAAATTCTGTTGTTTTTCCACAGACTGTGCCTTTCCTTTGTACATCTGTGCAGGTCCAGACCCAAATGTCCTCTCTTCCATGGAGCCCTTCCTGGTTGATCAAGATGAATGAGCTTTTCTTTCTCTGAACCACCCTGGCATTTTATGCTCACCACTTTTGAATTCTTGTATACTTTTTTTTTTTAACCTTCTCAGAGTTATTTTCTTTCTTTCTCTTTCTTTCTTTCTTTCTCTCAACATTAGGTACTTTCATGGGTGTGTTTCTCACTGTGGGGTTCCTTTTTTTTAAGATTTTTTTTAAAAATTTTTAAGTAATGTGTACACCCGATGTGGGGCTTGAATTTTCAACCCCGAGATCAAGTCATGTGCTCTACTGCCTGAGCCTGCCAGGAGCCCCTGGGGTTTCTTTTCTTAACAAATTACTTACTTTGGAATAATTTCAGAATTACAGAAGAGTTGCGAAGATAATACAGGGTTTTGGTATATACACTGGAAAAAAAGCCAACCTCAAAGTAGGTTAGTAAATGCTTTATCCGCTATCTTACCAAGATGATAGCCCAAGTAGGTATCTCAGATTGCTCAGGAAGACCTCCTCCAGAGCTTGTCAGCTCAGAGGGGATTACATGCAAAGAACAGAAGGGGTTTGCAGGTTCGCCTGCAGTTCTCAACTCGTAGTTGCACATCCCAGGGTTTGCTCGCTCGTAAAAATTAAGGCTTGCTGATTTCCACATAGACACAGGAAAGACCCATAGGTCATCTTAACACATTCTGTTTCTTCTATATCTGATTGTTCAGAAATAGTGCCTGCATGCCTACCCTCAACTGGTTTTCTGGTTCTTGTCATTGTTAGTTTCTCCTTGAGGTCACTCGAGAGGGTCTCAGGAGGCTGCCCTCAGTCACTTACTGAGGTTTGAGTGCACAGCCGTGCTCTTCACCCAGCTTCCCTTACTTTAATATCTGACATAACTGTGATGCATTAGTCAAAATACTAATTAACGTAACTACACATTTTCTTTGGATTTCACCAATTTTTCCCCCAAATGCTGTCTTTCTGCCCCAGGATCCCGCCCAGGACCCCACATTGTGTTTAGTCATCATGGCTCTTTCATTTTCTCTCATCTGTGACGATTTCTGTCTTTTCAAACCTGCTAAGTTCATTAAATAAATAAATAAATAAATATAAAAAACTATATATAAATATATCTGATTAGATATATATTTATATATATAACTATATATAAATTATATATATAAATATATGTATATATAACTATATATATTTATTTAATGAACTTAGCAGGTTTGAAGAGTACTCATCAGTTATTTTATACAATGTCCTTCAATTTGGGTTTGTCTGGTATTTTCCCACGATTAAACTGCAAACTGTCTTCTGAAGTGACTTGTATCAGCATTGTGCATTTCCACCAGAAGTGACAGTCCCTGTTGCATTTGGTTTTGTTGTTGATTTTGGCCATTCCAGCAGGAAAGCAGTGGTACCTCTTTGTGACTTTAATTTGCATTTTTCTAATGACAGATGATGTTGACTATCTTTTCATAGGCTTATTTATCATTCATATATCTTATTTGTTGGGGTATCTTTTCAGATCTTTTGCCCATTTTAGATTGGGTCATTTGTTTTCTTATTCAGTTTTTTAAATTGGAGTATAGTTGACATATATTAGTTTCACATGTACAACACATTGATTCAGCAATTCTGTATATTACTCAGTGTTCGTCATGGTACGTGTAGTCACCACCTGTCACCATACAACATTATTGCAATACTGTCGTCTCTATTCCCTATGCTATACTTTTCCTCCCTGTGACTTGTTTATTTTGTAACTGGAAGTTTGTACCTCCTAATGCCCTTCACCTATTTCACCCATCCCCTACCCTTTAGGCAACTACCAGTTTATTCTCTGCATTTATGAGTCTGTTTCTGTTTTTGTTTTGTTTCGTTTGTTTGTGTTTTAGATTCCACATGTAAGTGAAATCATATGGCATTTGTTTCTGTTATTTTTTGAGCCTGCTATTTGACTTCATCATCTTGAAGGGGTTCATCTGGGATTCATTACGTCTTGTATGGGCCTTGACTCCAGCAGATGCTCAGTACATACTTTTTGAAAATCTTAATTAGGGGTGCCTGGGTGGCTCCATTGCTTGCATGTCTGACTCTTGATTTTGGCTCAGGTCATGATCTCGGGGTTGTGAGTTTGAGCCCCGCATCAGGCTCCGTACTCAGCGTGGAGTCTGCTTCTCTCTCTCTCCCTCTGTTGCTTCCCTTGCTCACACTTGCTCTCTTCTCTCAGATATATAAATCTTAAAATAAAATCTCATCTAAAAGAAAATAATTTTCCCTTTACCCTTTTTGGTTCTTGACTGAGTCCCTTCTCCTTGTAATAAAAGATCAATTAACAGAAATAAACAATGAATTTTAATTACGTGTGTGTGTACGCACAGCAACCCCACAAAGATGGTTGGCCCAGAAGGCAGCATGATGACTAGTTCCTGAACTAAGAAAGATCTGGGGCTTCACAGAGGGGGAGGTGATTCACAGGAAGGTGAGGAGAGGAAATATTTGGCAAACAAAGGTTACCCCTCAGGTGATGAAGTTATTTCTGGCAATAGCTCTCTTCCTGGACGGCCCCATTTCTAATGTAAGTTTCCCTTTCAAAAGGGTCACTACTCTTTGTTTTCAGAGCTTTTCCTGTGTCTGCAGTTTCTCAAAATAATCAACTCAAAATAATCCTCATGCCAAAGAGTCATATTTTGTGGTGGCGTCTTCTGCTGCCCTTCACTAATGAGGCGGTGGGGTTAACTGGGAAGAGTCTAGGCTTCCACATCAGGCAGACTGAGGTTGAAACCCCAGAGTCGGGTCCCAAGATTTTGGGAAAGCTATGAAACTTTTCATACTCAGGCCACCAACTTAAAACATGTGACTACTATCTCCTGATCATTGAAAGCAACTAGACTACATAGATAGCACCTGGCTTTTACAGTTACTCCATAAAGAGCTGCTTTTATTGTTTTGGTTGTTGTCAAATAGTTGAGTGAGCAGTGTAGTTGTCACCTGGTAAGTACCTCTTTAACAGGATAGAAAGATTCAAGTGGATGGTTTTGGTTTTCTGGGTCTCCTGTACGGGCCACGGATGGGTAGTCGCGTCCTCTGCAGTTGTGATGAGACATAGCCTGATCTGTCCACAAGTAGGCTGAGCGGGGGGTGAGCAGTCCAGGGGAAGGGGAGCTCCTAGCTCATTAGAAATTAGTGGCCTGCAGGGAGGTTGGCCTCAGGCAGACATCAACAAGGGAGTTGCTTTCAGATAAGCCATTAAGCCATCCATTTGCTTTGTGTGGTCTTTGGTATCTGTGTTTTAGGTTACAATAGAAAACAAAAGCCCCCCCTCCCCCAAAAAGGATGAAAGAAAAGAAAAAGGAAGAAAGCCAAAAATCAAGACAAAAGAAGACTGTAAGCCTGAACAGCATGTAGCAAGCTTACCCTGTGCTCCCCCCGCCCTGCCCCCCATGCCTCAGGCCCCACCAGCCTGAGGGGGAGACTGAGTCAGAACAAGCAGGTAAGCAGAAAGTAGGAGGTTGCAGAGACCCATTGCTGGCCTGGCTTCCAGGCTTGACAGTTCTTTGGGCCACCTCTCTGTAGAGCCCTGGTCCCTCCATGGTCTGTCCACTCCGGAAGCTAGTTACCAAAGCCAGAGATCTGGTCTCCAGCCTGAGGGAGTCTTTCTTTAGGGGAAGGTCATGGGGCTCAACCGACTGCACCACCCAGGTCCCCCTAGGACTGGCAACTAACTTATAATATCCTACTTCTGGGAATCCCTTTCCCTCCTCATTGGTATTCATTCGTCAGCTTGGACTCCTGTAACAAAATATCATATATTGGGTGGATTAAACAACAGACCTGTATTTCTTTCAGTTCTGGGAGATGAGAAGTCCAAGATCAAGGTACTGACTGATTAGGTTCCCCATTGAGGACCTGCTTCCTGACTTGCTGACAACTGTCTTCTTGCTGTTTCTTTACATGATGGAGAGAGAGAGAGAGAGAGAGAGAGAGAGATCTGGTCTCTCTTCTTCTTACTTTTTTTTTTTTTAATTCCCAGCACCCCCTCTACCTTATTCCCCCTCTTCCTCTTCTTAAGATGATACTAATTCCATCACAAGGCACTATCCTTATCACCTCCCTAAACCTAATCACCCCTCAAAGGTCCCACTTCCAAATACCATTGTAATGGAGGGTGGGGCTTCAGGATCTGAATATTGTGGGGACACAAACATTTCAGTCCATAAGAGTTGGGAATCTTTTTTATAACACCCTGGAATTTTCCTTTATAATTAGCAATTATACTTCCCTGGGTAGGATTTTCTCTTGGCCTCCGTGGTAGGCCATATGTGCATGAGGACAGCTCCCATCTCATCTGCCTCACTGTTGTGTCCCTGGTGCCTGGTTATCAGCAGATGCTCACTAAACATTGTTGACTGGATGTCCCATGCTGCAAGTTCTGGAAATACAGATTGGAATGTGACTTGGTTCTTGTTCTTGAGGAACTCAGGAGAAGAGGAAGATCCTTAAAGAATATTTCCCATATGATGTGATATATTTTATTAACAGATATGTGTGACTTTGAGAGGTGGAGAGGAAAGAGTGTGCCTTCTGCCTGGGGTGGGAGAGATCAAGAAAACTTCACAAGAGAAAGCCATGCTATTATCAAGTGTCCTTAACATAACTGAAGTAATGAATGCCAAAAGAAATAAGGCAGGGGGCAGATGTTATAAATCCTGGGCTTTGTGCATTTGTATAAATATGTATAGTAAGATGTCATTACTGTGAGAAGTCTTCACCTCTGCTTGAAAAGTTTGCTGTGGTTTACAGCAATGCCAATTTTTGGACTGGCTGAGTCCTGGGAGGTGGAAGCTGGGCGTCTAATCTGCACTTCTAACCAGTTCGCTGGGGAATTGATAACTGCCAAGGATGGGGGCCGCTGGCCTAGAGCAGTGATGCTCAAACTGAAAGCACGTGCCAGAGTCACAGAGAGGTTGGTTGAAATGCCCTTGGCTGGGCCCCCTACCCTCAGAAGTTCTGATTCTGCCGGTCTGGGGTGGGGCTGAGAAGTTGTGTTTCTAGCACATCCCAGGTGATGCTGTTTCTCCTGCTGCTGCTGGTCTGTGACCATACTTTGAGAATCACTGGTGGGTAAAATAGATCACCCCTGATTTCTTGGCTTTTCTTAAGAACAGGGTGTCCCACATGGATCACTTACCTGGGTAAGGAAAACCTCTCTCCCAATGCCAGACCTTTGTTTCTTTAAATCACGTTAAGAGAACACTTGCTAAAATGAATCCTACACTTCTTTACTTTCTTATTGAGAGATTTCTGAACACCCCTGGAGCCTGTCTTGATGACTCAGGATTGTCATAAGGAACATCTATCATGGCTCTGTGTAGTCATGCAAGGGGGTGATATTTGAACTGGTCAACACCAAACAGCAGGGACCATTCTAGTCAGCCCAGGTTCCTGTCCTCCAAAGGAGAGGGGTCCCAGAAGCCTGCATTTTGGCCAGCCCTAACCTAGCAGTCCCTGGCTCATATGGAGGTCCCAGGGTAACTGGGAGAGGGTCAGAGGAGGCCAGCTGCACAGGGCTGCTTAGGAGCTTGGGGTGGTGGTGTTTTACCAGTTGGTATGGGAACATTTCCATATTTTAACAACAGTAGGGTTGTACTACACATATCAACCCTGAACACATATGGGTTCTGTGACTGCCCAGTTCAATACTGGGCGGGTTTTATCATTAGTGTTTTCTTCTTATTAGCAAGTCCTTAGTCATCATTAATTGTTAACTTGGATTAACTCGTTGAACAAGTGCCAAACACTTTGTGTTCAGACAAAGATGAATCAGGTATTCAGTGAGTGTGCTGCTCCAGCTTAGAAATTACTCCAGGTCCTTCACTTTTCTGAGACTCAGTATTTTCTTGGGAAAACTTGAGGGCATTCTTGCCCTTCCGATATTGCAGAGTAGTGAGGATAAAATGAAAAAGTATGCAAAAGCTCTCTCTCTCTCTTTTTTAAAGATTGATTTATTTAGAGAGAGAGAGAGTGCATGAGCAGGGGGAGGGGCAGCAGGAGAGGGAGAGAGAGGATCTCAAGCAGACTTTGTGCTGGAGCCTGACTTGGGGCTTGATCTCACGACTCTGAAATCATGACCAGAGTGAAAATGGAGAGTCAGATGCTTAACTGATGGATCTCTTTAAAATGGTTAAGTATCACACAAATGAAAGGGATTATTATTATTATTATTATTATTATTATTATTATTTTACCAGAAGTGTTAGAAATAGGATTTCCAGACAGTGGCATGATGCTCTCATGAAATGGCATTTTCTCAGATAGTTTCAGCCTGGTAGCTGCTCTTATCTAGCAAATGCTCTTATCTAGCAAGTTATAAACTGAACCTGAAAAGAAGGGCTAGCAGCAATATTATTAATAAATGCTTGCTCAGATGGAGTGAAGAGGCTCTTGTTTTCTTTAAGTGGCAGCCTAAAGCTTTATTCTACCAAAAGAACCATTTTTTTCATTGCTGTTCCTTCTCTTGCTTCCAGCTCTTCTTTATTTAGCAATGAATATAGTTTAGGTTAGATTGTGAGTGACAAAGATATGTGCTTTTTGGTTGGGGGTGGCTATAAGGCCAAGGTGTACTAGCTGCAAACTGGCTTTGTGGCCACTGGTCCTCTGTGTATGAGGCTCAGTGTGTATTTCTGCATGGGCAAAAGGACAGGATTTTTATATATATATATATATATTTTTTTTTTTAAACATATTCTCTACACCCGATGTAGGACTTGAACTCATGCCCTGAGTCCAAGAGTTGCACGCTCTTCCAACTGAGGCAGCCAGGTGCCCCAGGACAGGATTGGTTTAAAGGTGTCCTTTAAAAATAGCTTTCTTCTGTGTTGGTTTGCCACAGAGCTGGGTCCTGGGTCTGCATCGCAGCAAGCACATGATTTATGGGTCTAATCTCATTTTTTCTCTGCCTTCAGGAGGGTATAGCTGAGTCAGGCTGGGCACCAATTAAAAGGCCTGGAGAGGGGCTTCCTTGGTGAGATGGTTCTTGTTCTGTGGAGGCCTCCATCTTGGCTGGTGACACTGAGTTAGAAGACACTGGTTGAACTCAGCTTTAAACAGAGTTCAGTCTGACTTGTCAATTCTGTCTCTTTGCCAGAAACTCACTGGGTGATCGCGAATAAGTTTTCAAGTCTTCCACACCCAGAGTTTTCACTCTGAGCCAGCCTTTCTTGCATAGAGGGAGCTACCTCAGTATGTGTGGCAATCACATTTTCCCAGAACTCAATAGGAGCATGTGGTCTGGAAATATTTTTTTCTGACCTCTGTTTCTTTCTTTCTTTTTTTTTTTTTTAAGATTTTATTTATTTATTTGACACAGAGAGAGAGATTACAAGTAGGCAGAGAGACAGGGAGAGGAGGAAGCAGGCTCCCTGCTGAGCAGAGAGCCCGATGCGGGCCTCGATCCCAGGACGCCGAGATCATGACCTGAGCCGAAAGCAGAGGCTTTAACCCACTGAGCCACCCAGGCGCCCTTCTCTGTTTCTTTTTAATTGAATGTGGACTACTAATTTGATTCATTTGGTTGCAAGTTGCAGCCATGACACTTTGAAGTTTGGGGTTGAGAAGAGTGAAGAGCTCGAAGTTGAGAGACCTGAGAAAACCCTGTGATATCATTGCTCTTATTGGCATGGAAGTTATCAGTGTGCTTTATTTGTCACAGGGAAAATGAATCCTAAAAGTATGAGGAATGGCAGGGGTGCTGCTGTAAGGAATCCGTTTATTCACCCATCTGTTTGAGCGTTGATTGGTTACTTGCTGTGTGCCAGGCATTGAGTTAGGTGCCAGGGACGTGCTGATGAGGATGATGTGAATTTCTGGCCCGGGGGAAGACATAGACAGTTAGACAGGCTTTTGTGGAATGGTGGGAAAGGTCAACAGCAGGGAAGGTAGAGGAGGCTCTTGCAAAATGCGCCCCCCACCCCCCGCAGCCCCCAGTCCTGGTGGCCAGAGAAGGCTTCCTGGAGGAAGGAGTGTCTGAGACTAAATGAAGACTGAGTCATGCATTGAAGGGTGGGGGGGTGTCAGGAGTGTTCAGGGCAAAGGGGACAGTGTGGGCAGAAGCTAGGAGAGGACTGAAGCCACGCAGAAGGCTGGGGGTAGTCCAGTCTGGCTGGCACTGGAGAGGAGAGAGAGAATTGGCTGGAAAGCCTATCCTTGTTAAGTAATTTGAACTTCAGGACAAGGTGGTGGATATCAAAATTCTCTGCAGCGAGGTTGGCACTAGAGCACTTTGACTCTGGCTTCACTGTGGAGAGTGGCTTGAAGGTGAGGGTGACTATGCAAAGGAAGCATCAAGGGGGAGGAATGGGGGTGAAGCCAGGGAGGGTGCCAGTCAGGGAGGACGGAGGTGGATCTCTCAGGAGAAACCTGGTGGGAGCTGGGGCTGAGGCAGAAAGAAAGCCAGCATGCTGCTCAGGCTCCTTGTTGGGACAACTGGGTGGATGAGGAATATGGGAGGAGAAGAGAGAGAAGTGCTTTTATTTGTGGCTGTGCTGGTTTGAAGTGGCTTTGAGATGATCAAGAGCAGGTGTCTAGTGGGTAGTTGGACCTAAGGGCATGGCCCTGGACATGAGAGATGCAAGTCATCGACTGGTGGTCGTGGGACCTTATGCTTCAGTGAACGATGAGGAGCTGAGGGAAGGCGACAGAAATTTGTCCTGAAGAGAACTTTCCTGGACATCGGCATGGAAGGATCAGGTGGAGGAGGAGAAAGCTATGAATGCCGTGGAGAAGGGAGCAGGGAAGTTGGAGAATGGCTGGGGAGTGTGCTCTCTCAGAGGCACTGGGGTAGGGGTACCCCAGATGGAGAGCAGTCAGCAGGGCTGAGTGCTGCCCGGGCCGAGTAGGCGAGGACTCTGAAGGTTTGTTGCAGCAACATGAGGCTGTGGAGACCCTAAAGGGAACAGCTGTGTGGAGGGCCAAGGCCAGAAGATGCAAAGTGGCACTAAGGGGACAGGGAGTGGGGAGAAGCCAATGGGGCAAGGATAGACAGTGCTTTTGAAAACTCTTCTGCAAGGGAGGATTGGGAAGAAGCTGTTGAAAAATGAGTGAAAGTATAGAAAATGGAGGCTTAAAGAGGAATGCTATCTACCACATAAAGACTGTTCATGCCCTTATAGGCCAAGTTAAAGTTAGAATACACAGACCTTAACAGTAAAATCCATCTGCCTCATTCACTGTCCTTCAGCCCAGTTCTGAGCTTTCTTCCAGATGGTGCCCTCAGCTCAGACCTCCAGTAGCCTGCAGCCTATGCTTCCCATCCCTGCACACTGTGCTTCCTGGGCCCCTTTGGATCTGAGACCCTATGCCTTGAAGCCCTGACACTGTGCTGCTTTCTCCCGGAGAGCCTGACATGCCAACAGATAAGGCTGGTGCAGGGCCACACCTTCTGCATCATGAGTTTTGAATAAATGGACAGAATCCTAAACATCATGTATTAAAACAAACTCAGAATATAGTGTCACGGCAATATTTTGCTGTGTTTTTTAGGTTGGGTAGTTACTTGTACTTCCAAGTGCACATTCTGGGTGGGGAAGGTTCTGGGGAAATTGGAAAAGGTGAGTTACCCACAGGTCTTCCCTCCTTCCCTTTAGCCACACTTCCCCTACCCTAGCTTCTCTCATCTGGCTCCTGGCCCTGTTGGATCATGACTCACTCATTCATTGATTCTCTCCTTCAACAAAAGTGTTTGAGGTTCTATGTGCC
Source organism: Ailurus styani (assembly GCA_002007465.1). Lineage (NCBI taxonomy): Eukaryota > Metazoa > Chordata > Mammalia > Carnivora > Ailuridae > Ailurus > Ailurus styani. Next base: position 246,770 of record LNAC01001206.1, on the reverse strand, counting down.
TGGCTGTGATTGGCACTAAGGATTTAAAGATGAAGATGAACAACAGGACTGGGTTGAATTCAGAGCCACAGAGAAGTGTCTCAAGTGTTAGGCTAATATTCTCAGTGTCAATACAAAGTTTCACTATAGAAAAGCTTCTATCATTAAATCTAATTGAACTGGGGAAATTGATAACTTCAGAAGATAATTGATGCCCCATAATCCTGACTTATGATGTTTTTTTTCAGTGTGATTATTTAATTTTATTTTTTTAGAGAGAGAGAGTGCTTTTTGGTAAAATTATTTTTATTTTAGTTTTTTTTAGAGGGAGAGAGAGTGTGTGTGTGTGTGCAAGTGGGGTGAAGGGGCAGAGGCAGAGAGAGAATCCTAAGCAGGCTCCACACCCAGCATGGAGCCTGACGAGGAGCTCGATCTCCAACCCTGAGATCTTGATCTGAGCTGAAACCATGAGTCAGATGCTTAACCAACTGAGCTACCGAGGCACCCCTTGGTGAGATAATTTAAAAAGTAATTTACAGGGAAAGCAAAACAGGCCTTCTTTCTGAGAGGTCTTCTTCAGATAAAAGGAAGAACAAATTTTGATATAAGGTTTAGTTTCTAGACTGTATTTCAGACAAATTAGTCTCATGGGAAACCAAATTTTGCAAAGGATAATGTGTAAGCCTACACATTCTGGGATGTAACAGGCTCTTGGTAAACCTTGGTTAAATAAATGAGAGAATGAATGAAGGGAGTTTCCCTCTTATTGTGGTGGTCAGACTGTCCTGAAAGGTTACTGTAATCATAACACTTTTCTGCTTTTGAATTAAGGCTGAGGACCCCTCTCCAGTTAGTACCTACAGAAGTACAGTCAATAAACCGAGTAGCTGCTGGTGGTTTCTGAATCTTCTCATCTTAGGACTTGGTCAGATATGTCTTTATGGGGAGGCTTAATTAACTTCACTACCTGGAACTCTCTGGAAGTCACACATCCTCAAGTAATTGCAGGACACCCTGTGGTGAGAAATTCACGATATCTTTCTCTTCACTTCCAGATGCAATTCTAGCTTTTTCTTGCAGGTCTTATTTGTCTGGTTGCTCCCTGGTGGTTTCGGAACTGGTCCCTGTGTAAGGAAGCCCCATTCTCCTTCCCATGGAGCTTTGGGGAGCCCCGATGTCCAGACAAGGCTGATGTCATGATCAGGTGATAGGTGTAGGAAGGGGAGAGGCTATGGTTCATCTCATCATTCTTTTAGATCTAAGTTCCCCTCTGAAATGTAAACACCGGGAAAGCTTCAGTCCCCATTTTAGCAGAGATCAGTTGACTGACTTGAGAGGAAGGTGCAGGGGCGAGGATCTGAGAACACGTGGGCTGCAGGGAAGGAAGGCAACTGTGCTGTCTGGGGCAGGCCAGAGAGACAAGCAATCTTCGTGGCTTTGCTTCTTTCCCATCCTGTGCCTGGATGCTTGAGGGAGAAAGCTAGATGACTTTTGTGCTCCCTATGAAGACACTCACCATTATTAAGTGTGAAAATCTACCAAATGAGGAAGCAAATTTAAGAAGCCAAACTCTTCCAACTTTGTGTGTTTGGGAAAATGCAACTAGAATTAATGATGGTAATACTGAAATGTCATCTAAGTCAGAAACTTGTACTCCCAAACATCCAGTGAGGTTAGTGAGGAGTGAGAGAAAAGGCATCTTCACCTTCACCTCTACCTCATAACAAGGTCTAGGGAGATGGGTGTGGGATTGGAAAGTGGGGATTAATTGATTTAGAGGAGGATTAGACAAAGGCATTAAGAAGAAAATGGTAAGCAGATTTTAAGAAATTTCACAGTAGGGAGGCAACCAAAAGGCCTGGAAGAAAGCAGATTGAAGTCAGAGAGGATGTTTGCCATTAGGGAGGGTTTCCTGCCTGTGTTATGCTGGGAGGCTCCAGGTGCATTTCCAACAAATTTGGTGGCAGACATCATGCCAGTGCTGTGGGGTGACCTTAGCCAGGGTCTCTGACATGTGGGAACCACAAAAGGGTGCTCTGTGGAACGACTTGAGTTGAGGGGCATTGACTGAATTATCTCTCAATGCCATTCAGTGGAGGGAAGAAATTACTCTTATATAAAACACTTTTCAAAAAATCAATGTGGCAAGGAACACTTTGACTCCACAGTGTGTAATTGGCCCAGCTGACATTGACCGCACTGGTCTCCTTTCCTCCACCTGTCTCCTTAAACATTTCCTGCATACTCTGGGCTCTGGGTCTGGCCCTGATCCCACTTCTCTCTCTCTCTCTCTCTCAATAGGCTTTATTTTTCAAGTTCACAACACAATTGGTTTAAAGTCTAGAGTTCCTTGTCCCGCCCCTGCCCAGCCACCCCCACCATCAACCTCTTACACCAGAGTGGTACGTCTTTGACAGTCAATGAACCAGCACTGAAACCTCAGTATAGGCCAAAGTCCCTAGGTTAGAGTAGGGTTATGTCTTGGTGGTGTCCATTCTGTGGGTTTTGACAAACGTGTAGTGACATGTATCTACAATTATGGTGTCACATAGAATAGTGTCCCTGCTCTAAAATTCCTGTGTGCTGCCTATTTATCCCTCCCTCTGACCCTGACCCTGGCACCTATCCATCTCTTTATTCTCTTCAGTTTTACCTTTTCCAGACTGTCATATGGTTGGAATCATATGGTGTACAGCCTTTTCAGATTGGCCCCTTATTCCCTCCCTCCCTCCCTCCCTCCCTCCCTTCCTTCCTTCCTTCCTTCCTTCCTTCCTTCCTTCCTTCCTTCCATCCTTCCTTCTTACCTTCCACATATAATGTATTATTTGTTTCAGGGATACTGGTCTGTGATTCATCAGTCTTACACAATTCACAGCACTCACCATAGCATATACCCTCCCCAGTGTCCATCACCCAACCGGCCCATCTCTCCCACCTGCCTCCACTATAGCAACCCTCAGTTTGTATCCTGAGATTAAGAGTCTTTTATGGTTTGTCTCCCTCTCTAGTTTCATCATGTTTCATGTTTTACTTTCTTCTCCCCATGATCCTCTGCCTTGTTTCTCAAATTCCACATATCAGTGAGATCATATAATTGTTTTTCTCTAATTGATTTATTTCACTTAGCATAATACCCTCTAGTTCCATCCACGTTGTTGCAAATGGCAAGATTTCATTTTTTTGATGGCTGCATAGTACTCTAGGAATGCATCCATTTCTTCCAGATTGTCTAATTTTTGGCATATAGTTGCTCATAATATGTTCCTATAATTGATTGTATTTCTTTGCTGTTGGTTGTGATCTCTCCTATTTCATTCATAATTTTATTAATTTGGGTCCTTTCTCTTTTATTTTTGATAAGTCTGGACAGGGGTTTATCAGTCTTATTAATTCTTTCAAAGAATCAGCTCCTAGTTTCATTGATCTGTTCTACTGTTCTTTTTGGTGTCTATTTTATTGATTTCTGTTCTGATTTTTATTATTTCTCTTTCCTGCGGGGTTTAGGCTTTATTTGCTGTTCTTTCTCCAGATCCTTTAGGTGTAGGGTTAAGTTGTATATTTGAGACCTTTCTTGTTTCTTGAGAAAGGCTTGTATTGCTATATCCTTTCTTCTTAGGACTACCTTTGCTGCATCCCAACGATTTTGAACAGTTGTGTTCTCATTTTCATTTGTTTCCATGCATTTTTTAAATTCTCCTTTAATTTCCTGGTTGACCCATTTATTCTTTAGTAGGATGCTCTTTAGCCTCTATGTATTTGAGTTCTTTCCAACTTTCCCCTTGTGATTGAGTTATAGTTTCAAAGCATTGTGGTCTGAAAATATGCAGGGAATGATCCCAATCTTTTGGTACCTGTTGAGACCTGATTTGTGACCCAGGATGTGATCTATTCTGGAGAATGTTCCATGTGCACTAGAGAAGAATGTGTATTTTGTTGCTCTGGGATGGAATGTTCTGAATATATCTGTGAAGTCCATCTGATCCAGCATGTCATTTAAAGCCCTTATTTCCTTGTTGATCTTTTGCTTAGATGATCTGTCCATTTCAGTGAGGGGGATGTTAAAGTCACCTACTATTATTGTATTGTTGTTGATGTATTTCTTTGATTTTGATTTTAATTGGTTTATATAATTGGCTGCTCCCACGTTAGGGGAATAAATATTTATAATTGTTAGATCTTCTTGCTGAATAGACCCTTTAAGTATTATATAGTGTCCTTCCTCATCTCTTATTATAGTCTTTGGTTTAAAATTTAATTTGTCTAACATAAAGATTGCCACCCCAGGTTTCTTTTCATGTCCATTAACATGGTAAATTATTTTCCACCCCCTCACTTTAAATCTGGAGGTGTCTTTGGGTCTAAAATAAGCCTCTTGCAGACAGCATATTGTTGGGTCTTGTATTTTTGTTGTTGTTTTGTTTTGTTTTTTATCCAATCTGATATCCTGTGTCTTTTGAATGGGGCATTTAGCCCACTTACATTCAGGGAAACTATTGAAAGATATTAATTTAGTGCTATTGTATTGCCTATAAGGTGACTTTTACTGTATATTGTCTCTGTTCCTACCTGGTCTATGTTACTTTTAGGCTCTCTCTTTCCTTAGAGGACCCCTTTCAATATTTCCTGTAGGGCTGGTTTGGTGACCACAAATTCTTTTAGTTTCTATTTGTCCGGAAGCTTTTTATCTCTCCTTCTATTTTCAGTGACAGCCTAGCTGGATATAGTATTCTTGGTTGGATATTTTTCTCTCTTAGTGCTCCGAATATATCATGCCAGTCCTTTCTGGCCTGCCAGGTCTCTGTGGATAGGTCTGGTGCCAATCTAATGTTTCTATCATTGTATGTTACAGACTGCTTGTCCTAAGTTGCTTTCAGGATTTTCTCTTTGTCTCTGAGATTTATAAGTTTTACTATTAGATGTCAGGGTGTTAACCTATTTTTATTGATTTTGAGGTGGATTCTCTGTGCCTCTTGGATTTTGATGCCTTTTTCCTTCCCCAGATGAGGGAAGTTCTGCACTATAATTTGCTTCAGTATATCTTCTGCCCCCTCTCTCTTTCTTCTTCTTCTGGGATCCCAATTATTCTAATATTGTTTTGCTTTATGGTATCACTTATCTCTCAAATTCTCCCCTCATGATCCAATAGTTGTTTATCTCTCTTTTTCTCAGCTTCTTTATTCTCCATCATTTGGTCTTCTGTATCACTTAATTCTCTCTTCTGCCTCATTTATCCTGCAGTTAGAGCCTCCATTTTTTATTGCACCTCATTAATAGCCTTTTTGATTTCAATTTGTTTAGATTTTATTTCTCCAGAAAGGGCTTCTCTAGTATTTTCTATGCCTTTTTCAAGCCCAGCTAGTGTCTTTATAATCATCATTCTGAACTCTAGTTCCAACATCTTACTAATGTCCATGTTGACTAGCTCCCTGGCAGTTGGTACTGCCTCTTGTTCTTTTCTCTGAGGTGGGTTTTTCCGTTTTGTTGTTTTGTCTGGAGAAGAATAGATGAACAAAAGAACAAAATGCTACAAGGGTCAAAACGACCCCAGAAAAATATACACTAAACAAATCAGAAGAAACCTGAAATGGGCGGGTTGGGGGGAGAAAGAAAAAAGAAAAAAATAATAATGATCAGGCTTGTGAATAGAACAAAGTCACACACTAGATTTTGGGTGTATCTTGGTCTGTTAGAAGAAACTGCCTCCATGGGTTGCCTGGGTGGCTCAGTTGTTAAGTGTCTGCCTTTGGCTCAGGTCATGATCCCAGGGTCCTGGGATCAAGCCCCACATCGGGCTCCCTGCTCAGCGGGAAAGCCTGCTACTCCCTCTCCCACTCCCTCTGCTTGTGTTCCCACTCTTGCTGTGTCTCTCTCTGTCAAATAAATAAATAAAATCTCTTTTTAAAAAAAGAAACTTCCTCCTAAAATTTTAAAGAAAGAAAAACTTATAAATTTACAACAATAAGGGTAAACACAATGAAGGGATAGAATATGACTGCAAAAATATAAATTAAAAAAGATTTTAAAAAAGGAATTGATAATAAGGTGGTTGAAAAAGGAAAGAAGAAAAATTAAAAAAACAAAGAAATTAAGAAAAATAGAGAAAATTTTAAAAATTAGCTTTGAAAGACCAAGGCATCATGGGGAAAAATCCCTGAATTCTATGTACTATATTCCCCCAGTGCTCGAGTTCCACAGTTCTCACTGATGGGTAAACTTGGGTTTTGGCTGGATGTTCTTGCTGATCTTCTGGGGGAGGGACCTGTTGCAGTGATTCTCAAATGTCTTTTCCCCAGGAGGAATTGCACCGACTTTGTCAGGGGCCAGGCCAAGGAATCTGCTCGGATTTGCTCTCGGTACATTTTTTTCCCTGAAGACTTTCGTGAGAATGAAAATAGGAACCTCCCAATCTCTGGCCCCAGAGGAGCCAAGATCTTGGGGCCCCACTCCTCAGTGTGCCCTCAGAGAAGAGCAGTCACTCGCTCCTGTCTCCCTGGTCTCCAGCCACACTCCAAGCTCATCCAGCCTGTGACTGAACGTTTCTGTCTCTGGCACATGAACCCATTTGGGGTCTCCAAACCCAGCAGATTCCTGCGGTGTGCTCCTGTGGCACTCCTCCTGGTGGGGGGAGAGGGGGTCTCACCAGATCTGCCATTTGTAGGGTCCCTGCTCAAAGAGTAGTGGCCCAACTGTGCCTCAAATCACAGTTTGTGGCAACCCTGAGCTGAGAGCCCACTCCTTGGCTCCATCTTTGCAGCTGGGTTCCCTGCTCTGATACCTGGGAACTCTGCCACACTCAAGCAGCCCTGGTCTTTCTGCGACCCCGAGGGTCCTGCAACCATGCTGACCCAGTAAGGATTCAATCCCCTGCTTAGCCTCTGGAGCAATGTCCCTCAGAGGAGCAGACTTCTAGACGTTCTGATTTTGTGCTCTGCTGCTCTCTGACTTGCCAGGAGCCAGCTGATGGAGGCTCCCTCCCCCCACGGTCTGTCTTCCCATATATTGCCTCGGACTCACTCCGTATGTCCGTCCTTCCAGAAAGTGGTTGCTTTTCTTTTCATAGAATTGCTCCTATTCTTTTCTTCTATCTCCTGTTGAGTTCACAGGTATTCAGAATGGTTTGATAACTCTCTAGCTGAATTCCTGGGACCAGATAAAATTTAGTCTCTTACTCCTCCGCCATCTTGGAGCCCCCAGATTGCCTTCTTTCATTTAGTGATATGCAGAGAAGGTTCCTCCATTTCTTTTTCATGTCTCGATAGCCCATTTCTTTTTAGTGCTAAATAGTATCCCAGCCTCTTTCTCAAACCCTTCTGAGCAGCCTCAGGATGCCTTGAGGTACAGAGACAGAAATAAAGGAGATAGGGATATCTAGAGGGTCAGTGTCTTCTGGACCCCGAACTTGATAGCCACTCCTGGAGAGAAGCTTCATCCCTTTAAAGCTCCACCTGTTATGACATTTCTGAATTTTCAAATCCTCTTTGAATGGATAGATGAATTCCTTGTTAATCGTAGGACCCTATTGTCCTGCCTTTGTAGCACTGGCTGGTTTCAAGCTCTGAATGCCCACCAGCAGAATGACTGGAACTCATTCCCACTCTTGTCTTCCCCTGCAGACTCCTCCCTCCCAGGCCCTGCTTTCTGCGTTGGCTGTGTTGTGGCTGTGAGTGTCGAGTACCACACTTCCACTCTGTGGCCTCCCTTCCAGGAGATGAGCTGGCCTGGATGCAGGCTGGATTTGCTGTCCCGCTGTTGGTGTGATCTGTCTATAATTTGACTGCTGTGGAGCTGGTGTCTCTTGTGGCCCAAGATAACACTCCCACTGAAGTCAGAGAGGGCCCTCTTTCCTCTGGTGTTAAAGTGTTTGATCAGGTTCCCAGAATAAGTTGGCCCTGCCCTCTGGGGTGCTGGTGGGACAGGATAGGGGACTGTGGAGACTTCTGTCATGGAGATCCTGTTTCTTGTGGCAGGATCACCATGCTGGTGTTGGTGTACTAATCTTGTTAAAAGACATTTTTTCCCAGTCTGCAGTCAGTGGATATTTACTTGGTGACTAGGTTTGTAGAATAGCAAAGTAATAATACTCAAAGTATACTATTAGTGTCTTGAGTTGTTTATTTTAGCCATTCTCCCCAGTATGAGGCGGTTTCTCATTGTGTGGTTTTGATCTGTATTTCCCTGATGCCGAGTGATGTGGAGAATTTTTTCATGTGTCTGTTGGCCATTTATGTGTCTTGTTTAGAGAAGTGTCTGTTCAAGTCTTCTGTCCATTTCTTAAGTGGGTTTTTTCACTTTTGGGTGTTGAATTTGTTAAGTTCTTGTAGATTTTGGATACTGGTCCTTTATCTGATAAGACATTTGCAAATATCTTCTCCCACTCCTTAGGTTGTCTTTCAGCTTTGTTGACTGTTTCCTTTGCTGTGCAGGAATTTAAGAAACAAAACAGATGAACATAGGGGAAGAGAAGGAAGAATAAAATAAGATAAAAACAGAGAGGGAGGCAAACCATATGAGACTTTTAACTACAGGAAACAAACTAAGGGTTGCTGGAGGGGAGGTGAATGAGGGGATGGGGCAACTGGGTGATGGGCATTAAGGAGGGCAAGTGATGTAATGGGCACTGGGAGTTATATGCAACTGATAAATCACTAAATTCTATCTTTGAACCTAGTAATACAGTATATGTTAATTAAATTGAATTTAAATAAAAAAATTAAAATATACAATGAGTGTCTTATTAATGAGTTCTATTTATGGGTCATTAGACTAACTCATTACCTTAAACTCTTTGTCTCTCCAAAAGTAATCTTGGCCTTATTTTAAAAGACTGTTTAATTAGGGAATCCTCCTCTCTCTTATGCTTCAGGACAGCCCTCTTGGCTCCTTGATTGGATAGTTCAAAGAAACTAATTTTACATCTAATAATTTTAATTTCTGATTATAGATGCAGAATGAGACTATGATTCTCTTGAACTGTTGCAAAAGGAGCAGTTCAAATATAGAAATAATGGGCTTTCTGCAAACATGCAAAGAATTATAGTAACACTTGGGAAATAAAGCATCATTGTGATGCTTGATTTTAATATCTTCAGTTATCGTTTGCAAATTCATATACCATCTCATGGAATTGTTATTCAAAACTCTTTCTTCTTTACTTTTCTCTTCCCTGCCTGTACTGGTATATGCCCTTTTCTATTTTGATCTTCCTGTAAAGCTCTTTTTCTGTAAACAGTTTCTGGAAAAATCACTACTGGCTAGACCAGCAGGCTGGTTTTCATCCCCTCTCTGTCATGATATGCTCTGTCTTCTGAAGTATTGACTTAAAGTCTGCAGGCTTAGTAATAATGTCTATTGTGTCTATTTACAGAAAAGGAATTTGCTGGGGCTTTATTTCCTTTTGGGAAGGAAGGCGATGGTTATGGACATTTGTATATCACTCTCAGCATGATCTTTATGAAACATGACGAATGTAAAACAAAGAGATAAGATCTCAGACATTTGGGGCTCAAAATCTAAGATTAAAAAACCCAAATACCACAGCAAATAGCTAAGCCAGAATAGGAATGAGATGGTAAAATTGATAACCTGGAAGAGCACATGGAAAAAGTGATTCAAGAGAATGATCATGTTTTATTTCAGGTTCTTGTAAGGATGCATCATGACCTTCAAAGAGACAGGAAACACTAAGCCAGGCACTGTGAAGCTCGGGTCAAACATGGTCCCACCTTTGAATCAGTGAGGATGACTAGAGAAAAAGAGGGAAAAAGCAAAAGAAAAAAACTAATGTACAGCCATGAAACAAGATGACTTGCCCATCCTGCTCGTCAGGAGAACTTATAGGTCAGTAGAGGTAATAGAATAGTTTTGCCAGTAGAGGTAATAGAATTCTCATACTGCACTGACACAGTTATTATTATTTTTAAAATTTTATTTATTCACGCATGAGAGAGAGGCAGAGGCAGAAGGAGAAGCAAGTTTGATCGGGACTCGATCCCAGGACCCTGGGATCATGACCTGAGCCGAAGGCAGATGCCTAACCGACTGAGCCACACAGGTGCCCGACACCTGGTTATTTTTACAGGAAGTTGCAGAGGTTAGGGCATTTTCTGACTCCAAATGTCCAAAGAGGCTGACCCCATTAGCAGCGTGCTTTTCCAAAATTAATGAAATATGAGGTGCAGTCAGTCTTCTCCGTGGCTCCCACCCCAGTGGTTTGGTTCACAGCACAAACGCCACTAGCTTCTCACATCAGCCGCGGTGCTTACAAGGGCGAATGAATTTATATGGACGGCACTTAGCATGGGTTTCCCTGCTTCATATAAATGTCAAGGAGCTCCTTCCAGCTTCTGATTATTCAAGTCATGTTTGTGTTCAGGACCTCGGTCAAATACTATTTCCTCTGTGAAGCTTTTCCTCTTCGTCTTGTCAGAAAGGGTTTAACGCTTCCTAAAAGTTCTGCTGCCCTGTTGTCTGTTTCTACATAGAAGTCAAATTCACTGTAATATATTTTCATTTATGCACTTGTCTCTCCCTTTGGATTTTAGCTTGCTTCAACTCAAAGACTGTATCTAATTCTTACTTGTATCCTCAACACTCTACACAGTGTGCGGCACCTAGTGGACCCTCAGACAGTATTTGGTAGAGAAGTAAGTTAGTTTTAAACAAAGTAAAGGATTAATACCCGGGTATAGCAGATCACACTAAATCAACACATAGATTTTCTTTTTTTTTTTGGCAGAACGGTGTAGGGAACTCAGGGTACTTTATTCATGTTCACCAACTTTTAACAAGTTGTGTGTTCATTTTCTCATTCTCTGTGTCTGTATATGTATACATTATAGGCATAGATGTATGCATATGTACATATACATACATATACACATTGCATTTTTCTAAACAATTTGAGAGGAAGTTGCATACATCCTGTTCCTTTACTCCTAAATCCTTCCCTGTGTATTTCCTAAATAACACATGGATTTTTTAAAAAAAGATTTTATTTATTTGTTTGACAGAGAGAGAAAGAGATCACAAGTAGGCAGAGAGGCAGACAGAGAGAGGAGTAAGCAGGCTCCCTGCTGAGCAGGGAGCCCAATGCCAGCCTTGATCCCAGGACCCTGAGATCATTACCTGAGCCAAAGGCAGAGGCTTTGACCCATTGAGCCACCTGGGCGCCCAACACATGGATTTTTAATACCGCTTATGAATAAGGTGCTGTGTGAGGGTTATGTGCTCTGCTCAGCCTTGCAGAAAGACTGGGCTGTAGTGATGGGCTGTAGTGGTGACCGTTCCCTGTGGCAATCCTCTGAGCTAATGTCAGCCCAGGGACTCCACTTTGGGAAATTTCCTGAACTGGCTTCAACTTCCTTCTGGACCTGCAGCTCACTTCCAAGTTTTTATGACCACTTCTTTGGTCATTTTCCTTCGTTCTTGCTGTTAACAACTCTTGTTTATCCGATTCTGCTACTTTCCACTAGCTCTGCTGTTCTTAACATCGCTAATTCTTCTACGGACTGTCTTTCTGGTGTTCTGGGCTCCCGATCTCCTAAACTAGGTTCTTCCCTTATCCTTTGTCTTCAACCCTGCCCATTAGTCTAAGGTTTCCCTGGCAGCCCTTCCAGTAACTGCGGATTAAACAAAGCACCAGACGAATAGGCACGAGGGGAGTTTTTAATAGAGATGCCCTGGGGCGAGCTTCCGCGACTCTGAGAGAAGGGAGTCGCGGAAGTCAGTGCCCAAGGCAGGGTGAGGAGGGTATTTATTGGGACCGGTAGGGGGTTGGGGAGAGTGCGGCTAGGTGGAGGGCGGAGAGTTTTGGTTTCCCGCTTAGGTTTTGGTTTCCTGAGGTTGACGTGTCAGCTGCAGGAGTTTTGACGGGAGGGTCAGCCGTCTTGGACTTCCTCTATTTTGTACAGCTTCCATTTCCCTCCAGCCCAATAATTAGGACAATATCAGCAAAAAATCAGGGGCTTATTTATAATGTTGTCAAGGTTATAAATAAAAAAAGTCTTACTAGTTTCATACTACTCCTCAATTCTAAGGAGGGAGACTGCTTTGGCAAAGACTGAGGTTTTTCCTGGGGCAGATCATGCTGAGTCCTGGTTGGTGGGAAGGAGAATGTCAGATGCATGTTTCCACATGGTGAGTGGTTAGTGGAGAGGAGCCAGGGGGAGGCCAGGATTCACAGGGAGACTCTCCTGTCTGTGTCCTGCTCCCCACTTAGCAGCCGTGTGACTTCTGACAAGTCACTTACCTCCTCAGCCTTAATTTTCTTACACATAAAGCAGGGCTGATCGTCCTTGTCTCCCTTGGAAAGTGTCACCTATTTGTCAGCAAAAACATCTTCTACCTTTGTTAGGAGACCGGGGAGAAACATGTTTAACAAATGCTGTGTATCTGTGTAATAGGGTGCCAAGTTGTAGCTCTGCAAAGATGCTCAGAATGTGCTGTTCAAGAGTTCAAGAGTTATCCCATAATTCTAGTTTATGTAAAAGAAGTCCGCGTGTGTTTGTATACATGTACACGTGTATATGCACACATATAGAAAGTGGGGCAGGCCCTGCAAGGGGGTGCGGAGAGCTGTGAGTATGGTGTGAGAATGGAGTCATGGTATCATTTCCTGTAACGACTTTTCTGTAAAATGCTGGGATTCTCGGTGACCTCTACCTTCTCTTTTGCATCATTTAAAGTAAATTGATAAAAAGGACTATAAATCTGCCCATGAAAACTCTTGTCCTCCTCATGTTATATAAATAAACTGTGCTTTTTGTCTGCAATTCTTTTTTTTAAAGATTTTATTTATTTATTTATTTATTTATTTATTTATTTATTTGAGAGATTACAAGTAGGCAGAGAGGCAGGCAGAGAGAGGAGGAAGCAGGATCCCCGCTGAGCAGGGAGCCCGATGCGGAGCTCGATCTCAGGACCCTGAGATCATGACCTGAGCCTAAGGGAGAGGCTTTAACCCACTGAGGCACCCAGGCGCCCCTGTCTGTAATTCTTTCTCTTCTTGCATTAGGCCAACATACCATACAGATTTCTTTTAGCAAAATTTGTGGGGAATGTTGGGAAGCTTAAAATATAGGCTACTTTGGGGGCGCCTGGGTGGCTCAGTGGGTTAAAGCCTCTGCCTTCAGCTCAGGTCATGATCTCAGGGTCCTGGGATCGAGCCCCCATTGGGTTCCCTGCTTGGCAGGGAGCCTGCTTCCTCCTCTCTCTCTGCCTGCCTCTCTGCCTACTTGTAATCTCTCTCTGTCAAATAAATAAATAAAATCTTTAAAAAAATTATAGGCTACTTTGGAAACTGCAAATGCGCATTAGCAGGCTGGGGTGGGGGGTGCGGGAGGGGTGCACCTCCCACAGGCAGACGGCTGGCCCCACCGGACAAGTACAAGTGCTGGCTGGGTGGAGATGCTTGGAACGGGAGGAGGACAGCTCCGTGCAGAGTACTCAGGGCCATAGTTCCCCGGCTGTTTCATGATGGCAGAAGTCCACTTGTCAGCTCCTGCAGGACAGTTAGTATGCATAAAGTTATGCTGAAAATGAAGAATTGTTTATGCTACAAAAACTACAGCTTAAGCCACAGTATTTGGGGACTGGTAGCTAAAAGGATCTACCTGTAAAGCAATGTCTTTATTTCCCATGGAGACATGATTTGATTGTTTAGAGACCATCCACCTTCCACAGCCACAGGCTGTGCTCAAAGTGTATTAGGTGCCAAAGTAATCCACTTAAGGGAAGCAAAGTTCCCAGCTTCTTACTGTTCATTGCCACTGCTGCCCAGGTGGCTTCTGGAGGTGTAAGAGAGCAGCCTGCACGGCTTCTTGAGGCCTTTGGACTTGAGCAAGAGACAGAGATGGTCCACTTCAGGTGTCCTGGATCTCATTATACCAGCAAGAAGGAGCCAGAGGCCTGGAGGATGACGACTCTAGACACCCCCAGGGGACCAGCGGAGCTGACTGGTCCCCCACCAACCTGCCCTCTCTTGGAGCCCACAGTGTTTGGGCAGGACCCACATGGGCGTACCCTCCTAATGCCGAACGGATCTATTTGTTAATTCAGTAAGCGAACACAGACTATAACTTTATGCTTGATTTTATGTGAAGTACTCTATGTAAAGCAATCACATAGGTATTGTGAGGGTATCTTTTATACCTGGGGTCAGACTTCCTTTTCAAAAGATTTACAACCTGATTTGGTAATGTGGTAATCTAAGTTAAAAATTAAGTGAGTCTGGTTACTATTTCTGATTCTGATTTAAGCAAAAATGTGGCGTGGAGTTCCTCTCACTCTTTTTTTAAATTAAAAAAATGGAGGCCAGGGTGTTCTGTGGCTGGCCCAAAGTCGGCAGTGGTGTGGAGGCTAATAGGAATGGAGTAAAGAAATCCTCACCTGGGGCTGTCTTCCTCCTCCTTCACTAACCAAAGAACTGGTCACCATTTCAGAATAAAGCCTCTTCATTTCCTGGAAGGCTGTTCTGTTTTTATTCCTCAATAACTCCCTGTTTTGTTTTGTTTTTTAATAATTTTTATTTATTTATTTGACAGAGAGAAAGCACAAGCAGGCAGAGTAGCAGGGACAGGGAGAGGGAGAAGCAGGTTCCCTGCTGAGCAAGGAGCCCAATATGGGGCTCGATCCCAGGTCCCTGAGATCACGACCTGAGCTGAAGGCAGTCGCTTAACCAACTGAGCCACCTAGATGTCCCAGTAACTCCCTCTTTAATGGGTATTTCTTTGATTACTGATGAGGTTTATCATTATCATTTTAGGTTGACTGAAAATCTTTTTGAAAGTGGGTGGCTCTTTCTTCTTCGTTGGTGCAGTGATGTGAGTGGGAGGACAGGTCGGGGCTGCCCATGTGGGGTGATCATGACCCACAGCGGAAATGCCAATGGTTAGAGCCAGAGGAGCCTTCATGATCACTGGGCCTGACTTTCACTTTCACAGTGGGAAATGGAGACCCATAAAGACCAAATAGCTTGTCAAAAATCAGAGCTGTCTCTGGCACCTGAGACTCTTGACTCTGTGTCTTTTATCACAAGGACTGTGTTTCTAAACAGAGGTCTTAACTGTATTACACTCTAGAGGAGATTGAATACGTTTTAGGAGATTAAGCTGTCTGGTCTTTGGGCAAGGACATAATGTGAAACGTCCTTACCAGTCCCCGGGTCTTCTTCTGTATACCTCTTTTCCATAAATTGAGTGCTTCCATTTATCTAATTGAGGCTTCCTACATATTAATAACCCTAGTTGTAATATTAATTCCATGCCTCAGAACCACATGTGCTGTTGAATTTCACTGCCTGATTTGTGGTTAATTACCTAATGTACATTTTGTTCTGAGCGTTGCCCTTGGTTCCTTTTTGTCTGTTCCCTCCTTTTGTGCCCTGGCCACTACCCAGCTGTTCTTCCATCTCTTCCTTTGTTCTTTTGTCAGTTTCTGGTCGCATAGGGTCCTGTCAAGCAGGTACTGTGTAAATAATTAACCAGGGGAGTGAACATAGTTGAAATTTTCCAGGGAAGAAGCCAAAGAGCATGGTGCTTCTGCAGATCAAGGAGATGCTTGAGATGGATGATTTCTGGGAAAACTGACACTTTAAGCAAACAGAATACGAGCTTTAATAGTTTATAAGCTTTTTCATTAGATTTACACTTTCACCATCATAGATCCTGTAGCACGGAGTGTTATTCACGGTCACATTTGCCTGTGAACATGAACCCATTGGAAGTGTCATGTGTATATTAAATTGAACACACCCCACTTCCGCATGTGCTCTCCTTGACAAATGGCACTGCCATTCATCTAGTTATGGAGCACAAATTCTTGGAGCGATCCTTGACTGCTTTCTGTCCCACCCCACTTTGAACCCATTCTCAAGTCTTACGGATTCTACTTTAGAAATATTGTCCCAAATAGAGCTACTTGTCACCACCTCCACAGCTAAGGCTCCCGTCTGAGGCAGCAGATCGAGTGGAGTCTGCAGTGGTCTCCTAACTCGCTGCTCCCTTCCCCAACCATGTGTCTTTGGTCCACAGCCAAATTGATCTTTTTATGATTGAATCAGATCATGACATGTTCCCACTCAAATCATAAAGTGGAGTCCCACTTGGAATATAGTGGAAAACGTACCATGGGAGAGATCCTCATGACCAGGCCCTAGGCCTGCTCCTACCAGCCTCCCCCTCTTGACCTGCACTCCAGGTGTACTGCCTTCCCTGTTGTTTTTTGAATGCAGGAAACGCGTCCTTTTCTCAGGCCTTTCCACTTGCTCCTCTCTCCATCATGGGTGCACTTCTCTGGCCTGGCTTCTCATTTCCTACGGCTGAAATTGAACTCCTTGGTCACTGTCTCTGCCCTTACCTTTTATTTTGCTTTATGGCACATATTATATATGCATTTGTTTATCTGCCCCCCCGCCCCCCAAATAAATTGCAGGCTTCATGAAATAGGCTTTGGGTTTTGTTCACTGTTGTTTTTTTTTTTTTTCAAAATACAAATATTTGTTAAATGAACAATTGAGATTCTCTGAGAACCATATTGCAATTATTAAAATTCCCACTAAAGCCAAAAGCCTTGCTGCATATGGGGACTGAAAGGGTGCTGGTGACACAAAAATGGTAAAATAATAGGGTTTTGGTTTTTTTTCTCATTGTCATTGGGTTTGTTCGTGTGCTGTTGTACCCTTCTCCCACCCCCATTTATTTTATAAGAGTTTCTCTCTAGATTTTACATGAAAGTCTCTTGGAAGGCCAGGCACGAGTCAGAAGGTGAGAACCCTCAGGGTGTTTCCTTGTGTTCTAGCATCCATCAGATGAAGCCTAGACGGTGTGCATGGATTCCGGACAGCTTTGATGTCTATGTGGCTACCTCCTTCACAGACACTGTAGACTCTGTATCAGTCTCTCTGAGTCCTCTCAAGTTGAACAGATTCGAAACCCTTCAGGGAGCATTAGCTGTAGACCATTACTGTTACTATTTGGTTAGTTTGTTGTATCACAAGACTTAATCAACTGCAAAGGAGAAGCATAAATTGTCGATAATTCTTCCAGAATGACTTTATTATTACTTGATAT
This sequence comes from Ailurus styani, assembly GCA_002007465.1. Classification (NCBI taxonomy): domain Eukaryota; kingdom Metazoa; phylum Chordata; class Mammalia; order Carnivora; family Ailuridae; genus Ailurus; species Ailurus styani. The sequence continues at coordinate 229,725 of LNAC01001206.1, read as the reverse complement.
TTAATCTATGAATGGCTTCTTTGAGCTTTTTTATTTTCAGCTTGACAAGATTGAGGCATACATGAATTAAAGGCGTTTGAATGAAACAAATAACCATACCCATAGTGTGTCCTCACCGTGTCCCAGAAATGTGATGCTAGGTGTTGAGCATCTTTGTGGCTTGGAATTGCCATGTGACTTAGAACTTGGGCCACCACGTGGGGCAATGTAGGGAACTGGATTCCAGATTAAGTGACACCATTTATCGGTACTTTAATTATGAAGTGTTAGGATATTTAGTTTATTTCTGCTTATCTGAAAGCATGACTTTGTTCCCTGGGACCTTCTTTCGTCCATACTGTTCCATAAATTTGTAGCTATTTCTAAAGGCAGGTGTGATTTAATTTTTCCCAGTTTAGGCTGAACCAGACATTTCCTTCCATCTTCAGCCTGTTGGTATAACAGAGTCTCCACCTTCTGCGAAGCTGTGCCCTAACTATACAATAACCTTTATTTTACTTTGTTTTCTTCCATTTCTCCAGATGCATGGCCCTTGTATCCTGTCCTCATTCTCTGCAGGATTTTTTCATGGTCTAACTCTGTGATCTTGGCCAAGTTACTTTGGTATTTTGGCACTCAGTTTCTTCATCTATGAGACAATATTAGACAATCTGTAGGTGAGTTCATTTATCAACAAATATTTATCTTCTTCTTCTCAGATACCAGATAACTTTGCATTGATTGATTCATTTATTCATTGACATTCTTGCTTGTTTCAGAGCCTGAGTAATATTTGCTTTCACAGTATACAAAGCACCTGCACATGTACTACACATTTGATGATCATCATAGTCCTGTGAGGCAGGTAATAGAGCTCCATGGTACAGATGGGATAAAAGGCCCTTTGAACAACCCACATTTGATGATTGTTGTGGAAGGGTCATCAGGAGGACCCAACTGCTGGTTGACCTGTGAGCTGGACCTGGGCACTTGGAAGCTTTTCACTCCTCCCTTGTCCTTGAAATGTGGCTTCCACGTTCCTTCCCTGCTCCCAGATGGTGCCCCAAGGACCTAGCCTTGAGATGTGATGTGGTGTTGAGAACAGCTGCACTGTATACAGGCTGAAGCCCATCAGGGCCTCGATAGAAACTGAAGATTTGATGGGCAGGTGCAGGGACCTACCTGTCTTGTGGCTGCCCGAGACAAGCTCTCTTGCTCATGAAACCTGCTGCCTACCAAGCTGGAGGATCTGCCTCTTTCTTCTGTTTCTCTTTGCCTTCTGGGTATGGGGGCCAGTTTCAGATTTCATCTGGGAAGTTCCCAAGGTTTCAAATCAACAATGATTCTGTGGTCACAATTGTTCAGCTTCAACTAGTTAGTATAATTATTCTGTGTCAGTGATTCTCAAACTTCAGTGTGTGTAAGTAAATTTGTTCAAAGTGGAGATTTCTAACTGTTGTCAGGGGTGAACCCCAAGAATCTTCATCTTGGACAAGGAATGATAGTTCTTTTTTTTTTAAGATTTTATTTATCTATTTGACAGAGAGAGATCACAAGTAGGCAGAGAGGCAGGCACAGAGAGAAGAGGAAACGGGCTCCCTGCTGAGCAGAGAGACCGATGTGGGGCTCGATCTCAGGACCCTGAGATCATGACCTGAGCTGAAGGCAGAGGCTTTAACCCACTGAACCACCCAGGCACCCGGAATGATAGCAGTTCTGATCAGGGGCCTGCTGACTGCACTTTGAGAAGCACAGCATAGAGGTTTATCAAATGTTTATTGGTTCAATCTACGGACAGCACAACTGTCAGAAATAACCAGCAACAATAGAGTGAAAACTTTCAAGCATAGATAAACAGGTGACAGCCTATCCACTGAGCGACTGTGAAACTCAGCTCTACTGTGGAGCCAATTATGGGCACTTCAAGTGTCTGAAAGTAATATTCGCTGGTGATCTGTGCGCTGTCCTCCTAGGTCTCCCTCCTAGTACCCGAAGCTTTCAGATTTTACCTTGCACACCTCTCATACCATTCACACTGCTAATAAATTATCACTTCCCCTATTAAGTAACAGGTTCTTCTAACCTGCTTTTTCCTTCGATGGCCTGGTGTGGGAAGCCACCAGCATCTCCCTGCCTGCAGCATATGAATACAGACCCACAGATGTGGAGGAACGGGAACTATATAATGGATCCCAACCCCTCTGGATTACCCTAGCTTATGTTTGCATAGAACCAAGGGAAGCTGTGTGTCACAGAGGGGTCAGCACAGGCTTTCTTGCCATCCTTTAAAAGCCTCTGAAGAAATGGCAGCTCTACAGGTGTTAATGATCAGGGTTTCCACCTTGAGCTGCCAGCCCTCCACGCAGGAGCTCTGATCTCCTTGCAACAAGGCTGCCCTGCCTGCCTCCTCATCTGTCACTTTCACCCTATTAAAGGAGTTTTGTCTGTTTTTAAGTTAAACCATGACTCTCATACAGTGTTAGAGAACCAGGAAGATGTTACATTACCGTCCATTCAAAGCATAGTCCAAAGAAGACACATTTATAGATCAGGGATATTGAAGTGTATGTGCACATAGAGGCAAAATTGGCATTTTCTATGGAAATGGGGGGCGGGAGGGGGTGAATTGAACTGTCTGCCACCTGGCAGCATTTCCTTGTCTGCAGACAAGAATTACTTGGAATTGCCTTCAGTGATCTACAATTCACAGAACTGGAAGATAATGAAAAGGGAAAATCAAATAACCTGGAAAGATGAGCTCAACAATTCATAGTTTTCTATTGAAGCACAAACTGTGCCTACTTTGGCTTTATGCACTTATGTTGAATAGTCAATTTATGCTAAATTGGACTGCTCTGAGATTTTTCTCACCTACGTCCTTTTATTAAAACAGGAGAAAGGCAGCTAATGAAAGGAGGGGTCCTTCAGGTAGTTGACTTGGTGGTGGGGAGGGGAAGGAGGAGAATGCAGGTCGGGGAGGGCTGTATCAGAACCACCTACAGAGCTGTGTGTGTGTGTTTTGGGAAAGTTCTGCCTTGTTGAGATACGGGACTGCTCTAACACTTTAGGTCCCCATTCATTCTTATCGATCAAAGCAGTGACTCATGGCCTATCCCTAGAGGACCAAATTCTAGTCCCATTGAACTACTTGTGCCCCTTGGGAGCTTTGGACCAATCACTTAACTTCAGATACCTTCATCTAAGATGTGGGGAACTACGATGTATCTGTCGGACGTTTGTTTGAGGATCAGCTAAGATAACGCATACTGAAGCATTTTACATGTGATAGTATGCAGCATTATCTGTTCTTTTACTCATTATTTTGTGGTTTTCCCCCCAGTCATTGCTGTTGGTTTTGGTCCTTCTCTACTGACCCTTCCAGCTCTCCTTCCTTGTAGTGTGAGAACTGGACAGATCAGAGCCCTAGAAATCTCCTTCAGACAAAGATAACAGTTCTTACCTCCTAGGATCTTGTAGAGTTTAAATGAAATGACACGTAAGGTACCTGGCACTTAGCAGGGGCTCTCCAAAGGTGAGTTTGCTGCCATTCTGCTGCCCTTGTCCTGGGTCCAGTGACTTTATCCTCAACCAGGAAGAAGTGGGGGCTAAAGAGGGACCGGACTTTGTCCAAATCACAAAACTACCAGAAGGTTTAAGCAACCCCTGGGTGCTCTTTCAGTATGCTCCCTGAGTTTATAGTAATAGAGGAAGTGCTGGGATTCAAACACGGAATAGTAATGGGAACCATCAGTAGGTTTGTTTTTCCCCCACCAGCTGGAGTGTATTTAGAAAAGCATTGATCTCGTGCAGACCTCTAAAGAACTGTTAAGATATGATCCCTTGCTTTAGGGAACTTATATTTAATTGGAAATATAAGCTTAACAAGTAGGAAATACTACAAGAGTAAAGCAGGATCCACTGCTGTGAAGGAGGGTGGATAAAGGATAAATGCTGTAGGTGGTCAGGAAAGCGTCCTGGTTCCCTGTGCAGACTTCTTAACAACCCAGATAATGGGCCCTCTTGGCTAGGATCCTGTAGCCAATTGATGGGAGCAAAGAACCGAGGCAGGTGTGTGACTAGTTCTAGAAAGTTCTAGAGGGGACTAGAAAGGACTATCCTAGATTACTCATGGACAAGTGCGTGTGTGCGTGCATGTGCACAGGTGCATTGGTTGAGTAAATTGGATCATCTCCGAGTTCTCAGCTTTTTTATGAAAGGGTCTCTAGAAAACCTGGAACACCCTTTAAACCAAAGCTTTGGGAACATCTCCGAATTTACTGTCATTTTCAGGGCGGGGAGAGGGCCGAATGGGACTCATCCTTTTCCTTTCAGTCCTGTCCCTTTCTTTGTGTAATTTACTTACTTTTGCTTTGTTTTTAGAACTGTTTATAAAGAACCATTTTAGAGTTAATTGGCTGGAGGAGGGTTAGCACAGGTAGGGGCCCAGCTGGGTCGAGTGGCAGTCCTCTAGTTGCATCCCCCTACACATTGCCACCAGTTATAAAATGGTGATAATGACAGTTATTGGAAAGTGATTGAAACAGGCCCACAGGTGTAGGGCTCAGACTTTGCTTTCTGGTTCTTAGGAAGGACGGAGCATCGCAACTGTCCTTTTCTGGCTTATCCCTTAAGTGTAGTATTAAATAGACAAAACCCTTCTGAATCAAGAGCAATAGGAAGACTTCCTTAAGGACTTAATAAATACCTACCAACGCTCTTTGAAGGTGTGTACTATTTATCTGCATATTTTGACAAAAGCATTTGCTCTGCAGACTGAGATGCTCATTTGGAAAGCACTGACTTGTCTTTTGTGCCTCAGTTGATGGTGGAGCTGAGGTTTGGGAGTGCAAAGTTGAGGTCAGCTGTACACTCTCCTTAGAGATTTGTCCCTTAAGACCTAGGACTCAGAATCCTCCTTGTCATCGCAGACTTCTGTCAGTAAATGTCCCTGCCTTCCCTCTTTTGCTGCATAAAAAAAAATTAACAAAAGATTTTTAAATACATGTCATAGCAAGTCCCATTAATAGTCCTATTATTAATAAAATTGTGAAACCGACCCTCACGCTACTTCCTTCCCCTTTGCCCCCACCATGAGGGCTGATGTGCATGGACTTCCACACTCTGGTTCGTTCTGGAAGGGGTTGGGGGGCACCTTGGGTTTGCTGAGTTTTGCTTTCAGGGCTTTTTCTATCCCCTTCCACAAATACCCAGCTTTTTTTTTTTTTTTAACATGAATCGGGTCAGGTTCTACATATTTGCAACTTAATTTACCTTGATATCTTCCCTTATTTGTATGTCTAGTCTATCTTTTAATGGTATGTTATAGGCCATGGTACGTGTGTGCCACCATAACTCAGTGATCGCCCTCATCAATAAACTTCTAGGCTGTCTAGCTTTCTCAAAGCATGGCGAGCAATCCCTGGTGCTATGTGTATTTTTGTACATCTTACAATATTTTTGTATTATGAAGTCATAAAGGTAGGCTTGAGTTTTGGGTTTTGTTGTGTATTTCCATGCTGTTTGTGGCCATCCCAGTCCATATTTCTGACCATCTAGGAGAGGATGCCATCTCCACCTAGCCCTGGGGACACTGACTATCCTATCCACCAGTTTTTTGGTGGTCGTGCCAATCTAAAGGCTGTCAGATGCATTCTCATGACCAGTTGTGTATTATGACTGTTGAACATCTCTCTGCTCATCGGTCAGTTCATTAGTGGGAGATTAGTTGCTTGGCATGGAGCTTTGCTTTCAACAACATAATTGAAAGTCTGTGTCCTAAGGACTAGTAGGTGCTTGGGATTTAGAGCTTAAGAAAGTTAAGTGTCTCCCTTCAAGGAATATACAAACTGGTGAGCAGCCGGGAATCCAAATCATCCTAAAAGATGAGCTGGGTTCCCTTGAGAGTGGGGGTGTAGTTGGCAGGAGGGAATGTACAGACAGGGGTGTCAGGAGGGTAAGCTTTCAGAGGGGTGTGAAGACTTCTCCAGGTGGGAAACAGCAAGACCACGGGCTGGGCCAGGTCACAGCATGTCATTGTCAGCATGTGGGGCCTTGGAAAGGCGACTGGCCCAGTGACACTTGGGGAAGCTCATGAGTGGGGAGGGGTGGAGAGTGGTGCACGGAGGTAATGGGGGTCAGCTGTCACAGGCCGGGGAGAAGAGGCCTCTTCCGTGAGGCCCAGCGAATCAGTTCTCCCAGACGTACTTTTTATTCTGATAATATGTGTAGGCTATGTGAGTCTGTCTTCAGTCACTAGCCTCACCTGCCACTCACTCTTCCTCCCCGTGAGGCATTTCTTCTAGAGCTGATGGTTCTAAAAGCAGTTTGAACCTTACGGTCTCTAGAACCACATCGTCAAGCAAGGTGGTTTTGGATTTTAGCAACCTTCCAATTTAGGAGGGACTTGATCGGTCATTACTTTTCTTCTGTCCCCCGTGCACTGCTGCTGGGTTCCTGCAGGAGCTTCTGGCCAGAATGTTCCAGTCATATCACACATTGAGGTTTCTATTGCTCTTAATAGAAAGTGTGTGGCAAAACAGATTAAAGTGCTCACAGGATTTATTTGAAAGTTAATTGTAAAATACTCAGTGAAAGCTTTTTTGGAAACAAGTTCACTTAAACCAAGTCATTTCATTGAGCGACTTATGTGTTTAAAAAATACATCCTGAGTCCTTTCCACGTAGACCTTGTGCATTTTCCAATGATGATCGTTGCCCCTCATGTTGTTTTCTAGCTGTGAGTGTTTTTGATAGTTCCAAACACAACACATCTCTTAAATTAAGGGCCTGACTAAAGCACATAGCCTGAAACACGTGCTCTGGGAAAATCTGCAAATGGGCTTCTCTTTCCATTGCTACTGTTAGCACATTCATGTCTGTGTTCCATTACTGCTATGTTTTTAATATACATTTTTCTCATTTTCCTTTCTTCCCATTCTTGACCAAGATCAGTCTTTCTGTTTTAAAGCTAGAAACATCCCCTTCCCACCAAAAAAAAAAAAAAAAAAAGGTCTGTGGAGGAACAGAGTGCTTTCTTGCTGAGATCTATTGAGATGTGATTTGATAGGGGGTGAGAAGCTGGGCAGACTCCTGGGACTGGAGTCAGAGTTGATAGTGTTTTGCTCTTCCCCGACCCTAGATGAGCTTTATTACTGAACATGAATAAAATGGATCTCTTGTTCTTTTTAATCCTTTTCTATTAAATCTCCTGAATGTCTTACATTTAGTGTGTATTAGAGGATATAATTTGACTCTCTAAAGAATTAGGTACATTCGGGCACCTGGGTGGCTCAGTGGGTTAAAGCCTCTGCCTTCGCTCAGGTCATGATCTCAAGGTCCTGGGATCAAGCCCCATATCAGGCTCCCTGCTCAGCAGGGAGCCTGCTTACTCCTCTCTCTGTCTACCTCTCTGCCTACTTGTGATCTCTCTCTGTCAAATAAATTTAAAAAAATCTTTTTTTTTTTAAAGATTTTATTTATTTATTTGACACAGAGAGAGAGAGAGAGCAGATCACAAGTAGGCAGAGAGAGAGAGGAGGAAGCAGGCTCCCCATTGAGCAGGGAGCCCGATGCGGGCCTTGATCCCAGGACCCTGGATCATGACCTGAGCCGAAGGCAGAGGCCTCAACCCACTGAGCCACCCAGGCACCCAATTTAAAAAAATCTTTAAAAAAAAAGAATTAGGTACATAGGTATAATTCCTATTTAGTTGTTGCGTACCCAACCCTGAAGGGTCGCTCTTCTTATTGGACGTGTTAGTGAGAATTTTACTCTTCAGATTTCTTTGGAAAGCAAGTGTTTGATAAAATATGGGACATTTGAGTTGGTACTGGCAACCACCAGTTCTCTGTATTTGAGTCTAGTTTTTTTTTAATTACATTATGCATATAAGCAAAATCATAGGGGATTTCTTTTTCTGTGACTTATTTTACTTAGTATAATAACCATCTAGGTCTATGCACGTTGTCACGAATGGCAAGATTTTCTTCTCTCTCGTGGCTACATTATCCAGTGTGTGTGTGTGTGTGTGTGTGTGTGTGTGTGTGTGTGTCTGTCCTCTTCTCTATCCACGCATCTATCAGGGGGTACTTAGTTGCTTCCATGTCTTAGCTCTTGTAAATAATGCTGCAATAAACACAGGGATACGTATGTCTTTTCAAATTGGTGGTTTCATTTTCTTTGGGTAAATGTCCAGAAGGGGAATTACTGGGTCATCTAGTATTTCTATCTTTATTTTTTTTTAGATTCCAGCAGAAGTAGACAGATTCTAAAGAAGACATTGAGTGCATTCATTCTTTGGAAGGATTCCTCCAGATCTGGTTGTCACTGGCAAGGAGGGAAACCAGGCAACTGAATGGATGAGCTATTCTTTATGCCACAGCCATTTGTACTCTGTGGGTCTTTCCATTTTAAGTGTATTAATTATTCAAGAAATTGGTAAATGTAACAGATCGCCAAATACTGTGTGAAAAGCTGGGGTCATGCGGGAACTTGGTGCATTCGAGGTTTTACTCACTGCTTGTGAGCTTCGGTGGGATGGCAGCTGAGGCAGGAGAAGTCACTTTGCCCTGTGTGTTTCAAGGCAGGTGTTCAAGTCCCTTCTATAGGCCAGGAGGACCCGGGGAGGTGGGAGTTTCTGTCACAGGTCTGGAGTGATGTGTGGGGTGTTGGGGCCGAGGGAGGTGGAATCAGCAGGTGTATGATTGTCCGAACTGGGAGGCTGAGACCCTGGAGGGTGAGACCCTGGAGACGGATGGCTGTGGAGATTGTGGGGAGGGCCTGGGCTTGTAGAGATGAAAACAGTGAGTCGCCTCCAAGACAGGAAGTCAGTGATGGCTCTGACATTTGTGGTTCGAGAGCTTAGATAAACAGCAGATTGAATGAGGGAGATCATCCAGTTTGGTTTTAAAGAGTTGGAGAAATATGTGGGACCTCTGGGTGGAGATGTCTGGTGAGCAACTGGAAATGTGGGAGCGGTCTAGCACCCAGACCAGCTTGGAAGAGGAGGCTGTCACCTCAGGTGAGTGTGTAGCATGGAAGGGAGCAGCACACAGAACTGGGGGGGAACCTCAAATGTGGAGGATCGTCAGAGGGGGTGCCTGTGTGGAAAGAGAAGCAAACAACAGCTGTAAGGATAGTTGGGCACACAGATTCCTAGAACCCAATTAGGGATTGTTGCAACATGGTGGGCGGGGGGTGGGGAGTGTTTTATAAGGCTGAATGCTGCAGAGGCGTTTGTGGGAATGAGCGTGCGGACAGCTGGATTTGGTAGGTAAGGGGTTGCTCTTGATCTTAGAAGAGTGATTCCAGAAGATGGTAGCAGGAGGCCATGAAGTGGGTTGAGGAACAGTGGTTAGAAATGAGGATTGTTTGAGGTGTTCTGAGGGATGAATAAGGTAGACGGTTATGGTACCAAGTTGAACATGTTTAACAGGAATGGGTATTGTGTGTCCTTGTGTAAGTGTATATTCCTTCCTAAGATGTGTCTTATAAACTAGGCATTCATTGTATGTGTAATACATACACAATACATACATATACATCCATAACATATAAATTACACATGTGAGTATACATGTATCTATAACCTGTTTCCTGACTATTTTGATTTAAAAAAAACCTATGAATGGACTGGAAAGCCTCAAACTTAATTTTATATGCTTTTTTAAATACTTCAGTGCGGGGAAATCCCATGTAGTTACAGTGGAATGAGAATTGAGTCCTCTCCCCCAACCCCCGCCCCCAGCTCTAGAAAACAACCTGAGGTTATCTAAGATCCAGTTTTTCCTATTAACTTGATTTCTTCTAATTAAGTAATAATCTTGTTTTAATGTGAGGTGGTTCTTAGTGAAATGTGAAGTTGTAGCATTTTTTAAAAGTTTAATTCTTCACTGAGTGTAACCTACATACCAAAAAATGCATGATTGTTTTTTACTGAGCTATCAATCAGACATCATATTCACTCGTTTAAAATGTACACTTCAGTGGGTTTTTAATACCTTCCCAAAACAGCTACCCCCACTATCTAATAACAGAACATTTTACCCCCTGCCCCCAAAGCACCTCCATACCCATCAGCTGTCACTCCTCATTTCTGTCTTTTCCAGAGCCCCTAGCAATCACTAACTGATTTTCTATCTCTATGGGTTTGCCTATTGTGGACATTTCCTATAAATGGAATCATCCAATATGTGATGTTTCGTGTCTGGCTTCTTTTACTTGGCATGATGTCTTCAAGGATCATCCATGTTGTAGCATGAATTGGACTGTTATTTACTTATGGTCAAATAATATTCCATTGTATGGATATACCACATTCGATTTACCCATGCCTGTGATTGATTTTTAATGTCTTAATTTTTAAAGCTTTGGGCTTGCTCTGTGCATGAAGGACCACATAGGAGCCCGCACAGAAGATGTGCTATCACTTAGCCCACAGCACTTGGCAGTTGAGGTTCCTTTGCTGATTGACCCCTGAGGCCCTTGTGTGTCTACATGCTTAGGTGCTCGCAGCCACGGGACAGCTTGGGGTTTTCTGCAGTGGATCCCAGGCTAGAGCATTTCTGGAGCCCCTGGGATGGAGCAGAAACCCCATGCAAAGTGTTGGTTGTCTTTCATCATTGGGGATCTTTAGATTTGCATAAACATGAAGTGAGCTCCCCCCAACCGTCTCTGCTGGCATAAATAGTGACTAGTTTGGGAGCTTTGATGGTTCCTAGCAAAGTCTTGGGGCTGCATCTGATCACATGTATATGAGCTGATCAGGGAGGGGGCTCTCGGAGGCGTGATGGAGCCTCCTGGCCAGGGATACCCCAGCTAGGAGACAGGCTCCGGCCAACCAAGGTCATGTCCTTGGGTTTGCACAAGCAGTCTAGCCTACTCATTTGCTTCCTGTCTGCTTTTCCTGTGGATGACGTGACCCTGTTTACATTTCTCAAAAGGGAGCACTCCCAGAAAAATCCCTTTAAGATTCATAACTAGGTGGGCTTCTAGGCATTTATGTATTCTCAGGTGGGTAAATGTTCTTTCACAGAGCCTAACATCCTTGATTTTAAAACGTTTTTCCTAAATATACACATTTTCCTTCTCAGTAAATGACAGGGACAGTTTGTGACCAAAGTCCTCCAGCGATCATGTTATCTGAAGAGGTACACCCAAACATTGGATTTTCTTGGCTCTCCGTGGAGTGGGGAGTAGTCAGCTTTAGTGAGGCTCCTTGTGTATTTCTTCAGTTCAGGAGAAATCTAAACCAGCCTGGAGAATGACTTCTAATTCTTTTTTCCTTTTGTTTTCAATCTGTGAGTTTTTGCAAGGTCTGAGTTCCTAAGCTTTGGCCCCAAAACCTTTCCGTGATTTCATGGGAAAGACATCTTGTAGTATGTTTATTCCTCGACTTGGGTGTGTATGGGTAGGGGGAGGAGGAAGCAGTGGTGTGGGCTTCCCCTGACAATTTCAGGTGTGTCCTGGAGTTCACATTGTTTCTAGCCTATTCTTAAAGTGTTTCTTGAATATGTGACAGTCAAGTGCACACACTTGATTCTTGAGTTTTGGCCACAGTGCTGAGTTGCACACAGAACACTCATGCATTAGAAATGGGAAATAAAATGTAAACTATTAATTTCTGGAACTACCATTTGGCCAGAATCTTATTTATTCTTCTCCTAATTTTATCTTAAATTACAGACTAAACTGATTTCCTGAAAATTTTTCCCTTCCAGTTAAGATCAGAATTAGTCATTTGGATTCAGAGCAATATTTTGACCATCTAGACCTCATTGCTAATAACTGCCTTAACTTTAATTTAAAAACTCAGATGTTTACATATTTTACTTTTTTTACTCCCAGGGATATGTTTATGCTAAGAAATCTGATGGCTTTTCAACAGATCAAAGCCCTATAAAATTAGTCTTCAAAGCTTTTGAAGCTGTGGTATTTCTGGAAATAGTGTAAATAAAATCAATACCACTTTTTAAAAAATAAAGCTTTTCCTGGTATTGCTAGGGATTTGTATTTAACATTTCTAACAGTTTCTAGATGGTAAAAACCTCACCATTAAACAGGATTAGAGAGCTATTTATTTTTTAGTCAGGATTACAAATGGATTTTGAAGAAAATACATTAAGGAAGCCTCTACTTTATCTGAAGTCTAAAAGAGTAGGTAGGGTAGAGGAGGTTGAAGGAATGTATACTCTGCTTTAGACAGAAACTGAGGAAAATTTTAAACAAGTGGATACTCAGGGATCTTCATAATTCCCAAAAGGATTCTTTGCCATTGGGGAACCTCTAATTTAGATACGGAGTACTGTATGTTGGTAAGAAAAGGCAGCCTTAATTCATTAATCTAGTGTTATGAAGACAGCTTTTAAAAAACAAGAAAATGGTAAGGAAAACAAATAGAAATAAAATAGATTCCTATTTTAATCTTTTTCTGATTATAAAATGTTCTCATTTTAGAAAATGAGAATAAGAATAGGAGTAAACTGAGCCTCGATGGCTCAGTCAGTTAAGCATCTGACTCCTGATCTCAGCTCAGGTCTTGACCTCAACTCAGGTCTTGATCTCAGGGTTGTGAGTTCAAGCTCTGCATTGGGCTCCACACTGAGCTTGGAGCCTACTTAAAACAAACAAACAAACCAGGAATAAAGAAGAAACAAGTCCTTTATATTTTTAAAGTCCAGAGAAGAGAACTACTATTAAAATTTTGGTGTATATCCTCCTAGGAAATATGAAGAGTCTTAATTCTTTACCCTGTTTGTTATATTTGTTATTTTTCAGAATGATAATTTTAAGATCTTAGATCCATGAATGTCACCAAGGCGTTCTGTGATACTTAGTGGATTTTTACTTGTGGGACACTTAAAACTCTGAGGACAGATGAGAAATAAATGAGGTTCTGGGTAGGAGATTTGCAATCTAGCAAACTTAAATCTTTAAGAAAGATGCCTGCCTCTAAAAAATCGTATTTTTAAAAGAGCTTTTAAAGGCGTTATCAAGTTTTTTGGATGACTTCTATAGAGGGATTTTTATCTTTTACAAATAATCAAAGACCATAAGAGATGAATTAGAAAATATAATCTCCTGGTTTTGAACCAAGTTTGTTAGCAAACTTGGCCTCTTTTATGCTGGGCTTTTTTATTTTTTTATGCTGGGCTTTTATTTCTGTGTTGCTAATTATATTTCATTGGCCCTTTTATAGAAGAATCATTTATCCCACATACCAACATATCATGGCATGCCACAATGGGAAATAAGTGCGAAAATAGGGGATAAGAGGAAATAAGGATAAGAAAAAGACAAAATTAGAAATCAAAATATATTTGGTTCCTATCCTTTAAGTAGCCAAAACAAACAGGAGGCATGACCAGTCATGAGAATTAGTGTCCTTCAGAGGAGAAATTCCACTCCGGAGACACTGAGCTATTTCTGACACAGAGTCCAGATTTGAATCTCTCTTAGGAATCCCAAAGGGTGCTGTGATAAGGAACCAGGGCCTTGACACCATCTTTAAAGCAAATGGAATGATGTGTTGCCTGGGGATGTACCCATCAGTTGCGAGGTCTCCCAGCACCTGCTACGTGCCGGGACTGGGCAGGGGTGATTCTGGAAATTGGTCTGGGGACTGTTAGCAGGTTGGGTGCTGCTGCAGAGTCTCTCTAATGGGGAGATAGCATTAAATCTTCTGAGGAGGTGTGAGGTGTTTGAGGATGGAAAGAATTACAAAGTGGAGCTCACCATCTTACTGATTTCCATAACGGTTATCCATGTGGGGCTGTATAATCTGTCAGACTGTTCTATAGAAGAAAGTCTTCTTTTGCCATCTGTTCAAGGATAACCTTGCTGTTGCCTCTACACATCCTCTGCTACTTGGTAGGCTTTTAAAATGTCACGTGATTCTAAAATACATACCTACATAGATAAAGTCACATGACTCTGACTTTTTTCTCCCCACCTGTTTTTGGATTTTAACTATCCTGTGGAGGGTTTTGTTAAGTGTACTGAGTTTTGGGTCTTATGTACGTTTTCTTCCATATAAATATCCACCAAAAGCCATCATGTTGAGAAATCTTTGCTGTCTGGAGTTTCAGGATTAAAATCCAAGAGCCATTTTATGAATGGAGGTTAATTAGGGAAAAGTTCTGTGGGCTGCTTGTGTCACCCATTTCCCCCTTCTTGGGTGACATGATGGTGGTGCTTGTCTTGGAGTAGCTGAGCTCTGTGTGGAGATGGAGTGAATGGGCAGGAGCCTCTAGCGTGGTGCTGGGACAGCCTGGGTCTTGGTTGTGGTTCTCCTCATGACTTGCTCAGGGACTCAAAGATGAATCCTCAGATGTGACTTGGAATTAAAGCAAGCCAAGAAGCCTTCTATTCATCTAGAAATTTACTGTAATCTGGCAAGATATACCAATGAGTATTCTTAAGTATTTTCCTTTGCTAATTTGGTAGAGAAAAAGTTAAATTTTTTTCCATTAAAAATTGCCTCCACTTCTCTAACTTTCTGCTATCCATCCCAAATTTCTTGTGCTCAAGAGCAATGCTTCAAACCAGGTGAATTAGAACAGGACAGTTTCAGGGCATAATATAATGCTCTCAGATTATCTTGGGGATCAGCTTTGAGCTCTTAATACCTAGACGTCTCCAAACAGTTACAGCTGCTTTTGTCTTCACACACTCCATGTGAAGGACTGAGCACCATGCCCCTGACCTGCGGCTGGAAGAGATGCTACACCATAGGTAACACACTGCATGAGAACAAAGCTGTTCTCATGCAGGTGCAGCCTGCCCAGGGCATGGCTCATGGAGGACAGCGAGAAGAGCAGCCATGCTGTGAGCAGATGCAGATGCTTAGCCTGTAGCTAGCATTTCTTCAGCCCTCTGCCTTGGAGATAAGGATTATTTGTCCTATAGCTTAGAAAGAAGCAAAAACAGCCTAGGCGATTCAAGAAATTCTTTTTTATTTTTGTAAATGTTAGCCAAATATATTTTAAATATGTTCAGAGCTTTGAAATAGTTTTTTGCAACAAAAATATTTAGGTGGAACCTTAAGATGAATTAGATGGTATATAAGCCAGACACCCAGAAGTTACATGTGAAAATGGTCTAATAATATTCTGTCTTAGAATAGGTTGTTTACCTCCGTGGGCACCAAAAAGGAAAACCATGAGCTCAAAACTATAAGCTCCTGACTGGGGGTCATGATATTCATTTTATTTTAAAATTACTTTTTCTTAATTTGGTTTTAGACTAGGAGTTTAAATATCACCACAAATTGTCAGGTATTTAATTTGCTTTTGCAACTTGAAAACAGCGATGTAATGGCAAATCCAAAGAACACGAATTGGATTCTGACTTTCTAGACTACTTCTTTTAACTGGTGAAAGTTGCAGCTGCCGAAGACTGTAGTAGGGAGAAGAATCTAAAGCATCGTTTGTCAAGATCTGTTGCTTTTGGCAGTTGACTGGTTTTGTCCCCACCTGACAACTGGAACAGCAGTGGTAGGGCCTGAGGTACAGAATGGCCTCTTGATGCCAAGTGTGTGTGGTGAGGAAGTCCGTGCGGGCTGTGCTGCCAAGTATTCTGGAAGCTTTCCTGCTTCACTTGTCTTGGTCTTCTCATGACCTGTCTCCTCATTCATGTTTTTAACATGGCTACGACATGGGGCTCAGGTTTTTGTAACTTAGGCACAAATTATGATCCTCTCCTACTTACTTTACTTCATTTATTATTTATTTATTTATTTATTATTTTCTTTAAATATTTTGTTTATTTAATTGAGAGAGAGAAGAAAGAGACAGAGAGAGAGAGAGAACGTGAATAAGCAGGGGAGAGGGGCAGAAACAGAGGAAGAAGCAAGCTCCCCGCTGAGCAGGGAGCCTCTTCTAGGATCATGACCTGAGCCGAAGCCCGACCTTTAATGGACAGAGCCTCCCACACACAGCCCTCCTACTTACCTTATGTAAGTAGTGTTGGATAATGGAGAAATTTCCATTGTCAACAAATACTCAACACTAAAAAATGTCCTTATGTATAATTTTTTCAATGATTAGACTAGATTTATTTTTTCAATTTTTCCCTTATAACTCTGAGGTAGCTATTTTTCTTGCGCTATTATGTGTAACAAATGAAACCTACTGAATAGAAATTAAGAATTGAAAGCTATAAAGACCATGATGAATCTCAAAGGGTGATGGAAATTTATTTTAACATTAAAAGTCTCCGGTGCCTGAGTGACTCAGTCCTTAAGTGTCTGCCTTCGGCTCAGGTCATGATCCCAGGGTCCTGGGATTGAGTCCCATGTCAGGCTCTCTGCTCAGCGGGAAGCCTGCTTCTCCCTCTCCTGCTCCCCCTGCTTGTGTTCCCTCTCTACCTGTCTCTCTCTCTGTCAGCTAAATAAATAAAATCTTTAAAAAAAAGTCTCTTAGACTGAAATGCTGTCATTTCTTTGAGATCTATTGAAAGTCAAATAGGAATTTATTGCATTCCCCATCACCCCCCTACCCCCCTCCACCACCACCACCACCCTTGAGGCCTTTGCAGACAATAGAAACTCACAAAAGCAAGAGTGTTAGTAAATTTCAGGTAAGCTAACTTGGGAAGACAGACTATCTTACTTACTTGGGAAGACGCTATCTTTTCCAGGAACCCGAGTGAGTCTGTACTTTGCATGGATGACATGGAAATGCAATTAAAAAAACGAAGCTCCCTCATCCTTTAAGATGGCTACTAGAACACATTTAAAAAAAAACAAAAAACAAAAAAACAGAAAATAACAAGTGTTGGCAAGGATGTGGAGAAATTGGAGCCTGCATGTGCTGTCGGTGCGATCATAAAACTGTGTTGCCATGTGGAAAGCAGGCTGAGCTTCCTCACAGTTTTAAATGTGAAATTACCAAACGATCCAGCAATTCTGCTTCCAGGTGTAGACCCCAAAGAATTGAATGCAGCATCTTGAAGAGACACTTGCACACACGTTCATAATAGCCAAAAGGTGGAAGCACCAGCATGTCCATCTGTGAATAAATGAATGTGGTATTTTCATGCAGCGGGATGTTACTCAACCTCAAAAAGGAAGAAGATTCTGACAGGCTGCAGCCTGTATGAGTGTTGAGGACATTGTACTAAGTGAAAGAGGTGCTACTGTAGGAGTCTGTTTCTAGGAGGTGCCTGGAGTCCTCAAAGTCACAGAGACAGAAAGTAGAAGGGTGGTGGCCAGGAGCTGGGGGGTAGGGACTGGGACTTAGTGTTTAATGGGGACAAGTTCCTGTTTTGCAAGATGGCTGTTCAACAATGCGAATGTCCTTAATGTTACTAACTGTATACTTACAAATGCTTAAGATAAATGTTTTCCTGCAGTTAGAAAACTATACATGTAATTTATTATATGTGCCTGACCATCATGGTTTGATTTAAACAGTCATTTAATGAGGTTGAGCTGCAGGCAGAGGGAGAGGAAGAAGCAGACTCCCTGCTGAGCAAGGAGCCTGATTCGGGGCTGGATCCCAGGACCCTGGCTGGGATCATGACCTGAGCCAAAGGCAGACACTTAACTGACTGAGCTACCCAGGTGCCCCTATGATTTGATTTAAATAGTAGTTTAATGAAGTCAGTGCCTAGATTGTAATCTGCTCCCCATTCCCTATCCTCATTCCCTTTTATATAATTTTTTGCTATTTTACCTTCTTATGAATACTATACAATTTGTTTTCTTCATTGTCTCTTTTTCCTCTAGAGTATAAGCTCCACGAGGGCACAGATTTCTTTTCTTCTTCTTCTTCTTCTTTTTTTTTTTTTTTTTGAGGGCACAGATTTCTGTCTGCTTTGTTCTTTGCTGTAGCTCTTAGCCAAGAAGGGTACGTGGCACATAGTAGGTGACCAGCAAATGTCTGTGGAGTGATAAATTGCTGTAAGTAAAATAAGTCATTTGAAGGACAAATGCATTTGGGATATTTTCTCTTAATGTTGTTTGGAGATTTAGCATAAAGCATACAAATCTAGAGTATATATATAGCTTTGGATATTTATGTATCTAGATGCCTGTGGCCAATACCCAAATAAAAATGTAGACTCTTTCTACCTTAGAAGATCCCTTGTGCCCCTTTCCAGACAGGCCCCTTCCTGCCAGATGTAATCACCATTTTAATTTCTATCACCCACAGATTTATTTGCCTTTGAACTTAAGTTAAATTGAATTTTGTAGGATATACTCTTTTGTCTGGCTATTTTCAGCCAGCATGTCTGTGAGTGTTGTAGTGTATGATAGATCACCATTTGTTTATCCACTCCCTTGCTGATGACATCTGAGGGTTTTTTGCTTTTGTTTTTTTGGTTTTTGGTTTTGCTTCTATGAATAGAATTCTTGTATGTATTTTCTGTGGACAGAACTTGGCTAAAATACAAAGGAGTAACTCATAGGATAGACATATACTTTAGAAAGCTGCCAAATGGTTTTCTAGAGTGGTGGAAGTGATTTAAATTCTCACAGCAATTGATCCCCATTCTGATGAACATGAGGAGTGCCTCTCTCTCTCTCTCTCTCTCTTTTAAAAGATTTTATTTATTTGAGAGAGAGAGCATGAGTGAGAGTGAGGGGCAGAGGGAGAGGGAGAGGGAATCTCCAGCAGACTCTACACTGAGCCTGACACAGGGCTGGATCTCATGACCCATAAGACCACGACTTGAGGCGAAATGAAGGGTCAGACACTTAACTGACTGAGCCCCCAGGCGCGCCTGCCTCTCTTTTTAAGCCACTCTTGTGGGTGTCTAGTGCCTCCTCTGTGGTTTTAATTTTCATTCCTCTAATGAGTGAGGTTGAGCATCTATTCATGTGCTTATTGGCCATTTGAGGGTTTTCTGTGAATTACCTGTTCAACTCTTTTGCTCATATAGTCTTGCTGTTTTGTATGCATACCTTATTTGGGGCATAAGTCTCTTGTCAGATCCACATATCGCAAATATCCTTTTCCTGTCTGTATCTTGCCTCTTCCATTCCCTAATGTCTTTTAAGGAACCAAAGTTCTTAATTTTGAAGAAGTCAAATTGATCAAAGTTACTTCAAAGATTATTGCTTGTGTTCTGTTTAAAAAAATGTTGCCTGGGCGCCTGGGTGGCTCAGTGGGTTAAAGCCTCTGCCTTCCACTCAGGTCATGATCTCAGGGTCCTGGGATCAAGGCCCGCATCGGGCTCCCTGCTCAGCAGGGAGTCTGCTTCCTCCTCTCTCTCTGCCTGCCTCTCTGCCTATTTGTGATCTGATCTCTCTCTCTCTGTGTCAAATAAATAAATAAAATCTTTAAAAAAAATGTTGCCTATCTGAAATGATTTTAAAGCCATTAATGCAGTTAGTGCAATAAAATGAGTTCAAATTAGACTCTCAGTTGAAAGGGGCAAAGAATTAATTTTACACAAGTACAGAATCCAAATATCTTTCTTAAGGAAAAGACCAAGGCACAAGGCCTCTTTTTATATACCTTTTGTGTACACAGACTTAAAAAAATTTTTAAAATTACTTAATTTTAATAATTTTTAAAATTGAAATTAAAAAATTTTAAATTCCTAAAATTTCAATTAAAATTTAAATTCATTTTGCCTAATGTCAAGAGAATATGGCCTATTGACTACAGTAAGGGGACAGTGATTTGAGAGCAAGTAGGTCATTGAACTTGGGCTTGGAACCTTTGTCTTCTTTCTCCTGCACAAATTTCGGGCATAACTTTCCTGTTTGCACCTCCCCTTTCCTTCGTGAAATTTCTTGGAAGCTTTTATCATTTTGTCTTTCTAATGTGCTAACCCAGCAGCTGAAGGAGTCAGGGGCTGTGGTGTTCATGCCCAGGCCCATCAGGGTGTTGGAATATGGCACCTGCTGTGCCCCATTAATGACTGGTAAAATGTGAGGTTGCTCTATGGCTGGAGTTCGATTGACATCGTTTCCACTTTCCTAGTGTTGGGCTTCTTCCTTAAAATGCAGTCAGTTAGTCATTTGTATGTCTACTTTGGAGAAGTTTCTGTTCATGTCTTCTGCCCATTTTTTGCCATGATTCTCTGTTTTTTGGGTGTTGAGTTTGAGGAGTTCTTTATAGATCTTGGATATCAGCCCTTTGTCTGTAATGTCATTTGCGAATATCTTCTCCCATTCTGTGGGCTGCCTCTTTGTTTTGTTGACTGTTTGCTTTGCTGTACAGAAGCTTTTTATCTTGATGAGGTTCCAAAAGTTCATTTTTGCTTTTGTTTCCTTTGCCTTTGGAGAAGTGTCTTGAAAGAAGTTGCTATAGACGATGTCGAACAGGTTACTGTCTATGTTCTCCTCTAGGATTTTGATAGATTCCTGTTTCACTTTGACACATGAAAAAAATGTTCATCATTAGCCACCAGGGAAATTCAAATCAAAACCACACGCGATACCACTTATACCAGTTAGAATGGCCGAAATTGACAGGACAGGAAACAACAAGTGTTGGATAGGTTGTGGAGAAAGGGGAACCCTCTTACACTGTTGGTGGGAATGCAGGTTGGTGCAAGTTGGTGTTTGGAAAGCAGTGTGAAGATTCCTGACAAAATTAAAAATAGAGCTACCCTATGACCTAGCAATTGCACTACTGGGTATTTACCCCAAAGATACAGATGTAGTGAAAAGAAGGGCCATATGTACCCCAGTGTTCATAGCAGCAATGACCACAATCGCCAAACTGAGGAAAGAGCCAGATGCCCTTCAACAAATAAATGGATAAAGAAAATATGATCCAAATATACAATGGAATATTACACAGACATCAGAAAGGATGAATACCCAGCTTTTGTATCAACATGGATGGGACTGGAGGAGATTATGCTGAGTGAAATAAGTCAAGCAGAGAAAGTCAGTTATCATATGGTTTCACTTACTTGTGGAGCATAAGGAATAACATGGAGGACAATAGGAGAAGGAAAAGAAAAGTGAATTCTGGGAAAACAGAGGGGGAGACAGACCATGAGAGCCTGTGGACTCTGAGAAACAAACTGAAGGCTTTAGTGGGGAGCCGGGGGTGGGGGGGAATGAGTGAGCCTGGTGGTGGATATTAAGGAAGGCACGTATTGCATGGAGCACTGGGTGTTGTACATAAACAATGAATCTTGGAACACTGCATCAAAAACTAATGATGTATTTTATGGTAACATAACACAATTAAAAAAAATGCGGTCAGTCCTTCAGATTGGGTTTCTCCTTATTACTCTCCACTTCCTTCAACGCATGATGCATACCTTGTGTTCTAGCCACATGGGTCATCTTGCAGCCTCTAGAACATAATGTTGCCTATTGGTTATCACCTTGGAGGAATTACATATATTGCTGCTTTTATCCTGAATGTCTTGTTGCAGCCTCTCTGTTTGTTATTTGTCTTTGAATAGGGGCCTAGCTATTTACTTCCTCTGAGAACCCTTGAATTATCCTCCTTTGACTTGGTTAGGAGGCCAACCAACATGCTTCCATGGACCCCGGTATCTGAGCTCCTCATAGCACTTGATATTCTCTTTGGAAATTACTGTGTACAGGGTTCCTTTCCCCTGACCTGGGGTATCCGCAAAGGGCAGGGTCTGTCTCCTTCCTCTCAGTCCTGAATGCACCACATTGCTCTGAGCACAAGTGGTCACATGTTATATTGATAGAATTGAGGTATGCTGACTTTAGTAAAATATTTACAACATTTCTTTACTTTCTTTATTTTCATTTTTTTAATTATATTATTATTTGCGTCAGGGGTACAGGTCTGTGAATCATCAGGCTTACACCTTTCACAGCATTCACCAAAGCACAAACCCTCCCCAATGTCCATAACCTATCCACCCTATTCCTACCCTCCCACCTCCTAGTAAGCCTCAGTTTGTTTTGTGAGATTAGGAGTCTCTTATGGTTTCTCTCCTTCCCCATCCCATCTTGTTTCATTATTTTTCCTTCCCTAACCCCACAACCCCCCAACCTGCCCCTCAAGTTCCTCATATCAGAGAGATCATATGATAATTGTCTTTCTCCAATTGACTTATTTCACTCAGCATAACACCCTCTAGTTCCATCCACATTGTTGCAAACGACAAGATTTCGTTTCTTTTGATAGCTGCATAGTATTCCATTGTATATATATACCACATCTTCTTTATCCATTCATCTGTTGATGGACATCTAGGTTCTTTCCATAGTTTGGCTATTGTGGACATTGCTGCTATAAACATTCGGGTGCACGTGCCCCTGAGGATCACTACCTTTGTGTCTTTAGGATAAATACCCAGTAGTGCGATTGCTGGGTCATAGGGTAGCTCCATTTTCAACTTTTTGAGGAATCTCCATACTGTTTTCCAGAGTGGCTGCACCAGCTTGCATTCCCACCAACAGTGTAGGAGGGTTCCCCTTTCTCCGCAACCTCGCCAACATCTGTCATTTCCTGACTTGTTGATTTTAGCCATTCTGACTGGTGTAAGGTGGTATCTCGCTGTGGTTTTAATTTGTATTTCTCTGATGCCGAGTGATGTTGAGCACTTTCTCATGTGTCTGTTGGCCATTTGGATGTCTTCTTTGGAGAAATGTCTGTTCATGTCTTCTGCCCATTTCTTGACTGGGTTATTTGTTTTATGGGTGTTGAGTTTGAGAAGCTCTTTATAGATTTTGGATACTAGCCCTTTATCTGATATGTCATTTGCAAATATCTTCTCCCATTCTGTCAGTTGTCTTTTGGTTTTGTTGACTGTTTCCTTTGCTGTGCAAAAGCTTTTAATCTTGATGAAGTCCCAATAGTTCATTTTTGCCCTTGCTTCCCTTGCCTTTGGTGAGGTTCCTAGGAAGAAGTTGCTGCGGTTGAGGTCGAAGAGGTTGCTGCCTGTGTTCTCCTCGAGGATTTTGATGGATTCCTTTCTCACATTGAGGTCTTTTATCCATTTTGAGTCTATTTTTGTGTGTGGTGTCAGGAAATGATCCAGTTTCATTTTTCTGCATGTGGCTGACCAGTTTTCCCAACACCATTTGTTGAAGAGACTGTCTTTTTCCCACTGGACATTCTTTCCTGCTTTGTCGAAGATTAGTTGACCATAGAGTTGAGGGTCCATTTTTGGGTTCTCTATTCTGTTCCACTGGTCTATGTGTCTGTTTTTGTGCCAGTACCATACTGTCTTGATGATGACGGCTTTGTAATAGAGCTTGAAATCTGGAATTGTGATGCCGCCAACTTTGCTTTTTTTTTTCAACATTCCTTTGGCTATTCGGGGTCTTTTCTGGTTCCATATAAATTTTAGGATTATTTGTTCCATTTCTTTGAAATAAATTGCTGGTATTTTGATGGGGATTGCATTAAATGTGTAGATTGCTCTAGGTAGCATAGACATTTTCACAATATTTATTCTACCCATCCATGAGCATGGAATGTTTTTCCACTTCTTTGTGTCTTCCTCAATTTCTTTCATGAGTACTTTATAGTTTTCTGAATACAGATTCTTTGCCTCTTTGGTTAGGTTTATTCCTAGGTATCTTATGGTTTTGGGTGCAATTGTAAATGGGATTGACTCTTTAATTTCTCTTTCTTCTGTTTTGTTGTTGGTATATAGAAATGCAACTGATTTCTGTGCATTGATTTTATATCCTGACACTTGACTGAATTCCTGTATGAGTGCTAGCAGTTTTGGAGTGGAGTCCTTTGGGTTTTCCACATAAAGTATCATATCATCTGCAAAGAGTGAGAGTTTGACCTCTTCCTTGCCGATTTGGATGCCTTTTATTTCTTTTTGTTGTCTGATTGCTGAGGCTAGGACTTCTAGTACTATGTTGAATAGCAGTGGTGATAGTGGACAGCCTTGCCGTGTTCCTGACTTTAGGGGAAAAGCTCTCAGTTTTTCTCCATTGAGAATGATATTCGCTGTGGGTTTTTCGTAGATGGCTTTGATGATATTGAGGTATGTACCCTCTATGCCTACACTATGAAGAGTTTTGATTAAGAAAGGGTGCTGTACTTTGTCAAATGCTTTTTCAGCATCTATTGAGAGGATCATATGGTTCTTGTTCTTTCTTTTATTAATGTCTTGTATCACATTGATTGATTTGCGAATGTTAAACCAACCTTGCATCCCAGGAATAAATCCCACTTGGTCGTGGTGAATAATCCTTTTTATGTGCTGCTGGATCCTATTGGCTAGTATTTTGTTGAGGATTTTTGCATCCGTATTCATCAAAGATATTGGTCTGTAATTCTCCTTCTTGATGGGGTCTTTGCCTGGTTTGGGGATCAAGGTAATGCTGGCCTCATAAAAGGAGTTTGGAAGTTTTCCTTCCAATTCTATTTTTTGGAACAGTTTCAGGAGAATAGGTATTAATTCTTCTTTAAATGTTTGGTAGAATTCCCCTGGGAAGCCGTCTGGCCCTGGGCTCTTGTTCGTTGGGAGATTTTTGATGACTGCTTCAATCTCCTTACTGGTGATGGGTCTATTCAGGTCTTCAGTTTCTTCCTGGTTCAGTTTTGGTAGTTTATATTTCTCTAAGAATGCATCCATTTCTTCCAGATTGTCAAATTTGCTGGTGTAGAGTTGCTCATAATATGTTCTTAGAATTGTTTGTATTTCTTTGGTGTTGGTTGTGATCTCTCCTCTTTCATTCATGATTTTATTAATTTGAGTCCTTTCTCTTTTCTTTTGGATAAGTCTGGCCAGGGGTTTATCAATCTTATTAATTCTTTCAAAGAACCAGCTCCTAGTTTCATTGATTTGTTCCACTGTTCTTTTGGTTTCTATTTCATTGATTTCTGCTCTGATCTTTATGATTTCTCTTCTCCTGCTGGGTGTAGCCTTTCTTTGCTGTTCTTTCTCTAGCTTTTGTAGGTGTAGAGTTAGGTTGTGTACTTGAGACCTTTCTTGTTTCTTGAGAAAGGCTTGTATTGCTATATACTTTCCTCTTAGGACTGCTTTTGCTGTGTCCCAAAGATTTTGAACAGTTGTGTTTTCATTTTCATTTGTTTCCATGAATTTTTTTAATTCTTCTTTAATTTCCTGGTTGACCCATTCATTCTTGAGTAGGGTGTTCTTCAGCCTCCATGTATTTGAGTTCTTTCCAACTTTCCTTTTGTGGTTGAGTTCTAGTTTCAGAGCATTATGGTCTGAAAATATTCAGGGAATGATCCCAATCTTTTGGTACCTTTTGAGATCTGATTTGTGACCGAGAACATGGTCTATTCTGGAGAATGTTCCATGTGCACTGGAGAAGAATGTGTATTCTGTTGTTTTGGGATGGAATGTTCTGAATATATCTGTGATGTCCAACTGGTCCAGGGTGTCATTTAAAGCCTTTATTTCCTTGTTGATCTTTTGCTTTGATGATCTGTCCATTTCAGTAAGGGGGGTGTTCAAGTCCCCTACTAATATTGTATTCTTGTCAATGTGTTTCTTTGATTTTGTTATTAATTGGTTTATATAATTGGCTGCTCCCATGTTAGGGGCATAGATATTTATGATTGTTAGATCTTCTTGTTGGACAGATCCTTTTAGTAGGATATAGTGTCCTTCCTCATCTCTTATGATATTATTTGGCTTAAAATCTAATTTGTCTGATATAAGGATTGCCACTCCAGCTTTCTTTTGCTGTCCATTGGCATGGTAAATTGTTTTCCATCCCCTCACTTTAAATCTGGAGGTGTCTTTGCGTGTAAGATGAGTTTCTTGTAGACAGCATATCGATGGGTCTTGTTTTTTTATCCATTCTGATACCCTGTGTCTTTTAGTTGGGGCATTTAGTCCATTTACATTCAGAGTAACTATTGAGAGATATACATTTAGAGCCATTGTATTGCCTGTAAGGTGACTGTTACTGTATATTGTGTTTCTTCCTTTCTGGTCTATGTTTC
>LNAC01001206.1:182199-202844 GCA_002007465.1 Ailurus styani | reverse complement strand
TTGTTCTTTTTTTGTGTTGATTTTTTCCGCCTTGTCATTTTATGCAGATAGGAATAGATGGATGAGAGAACTAAATACTAAAGAGTAGCAATGACCCCAGAGAAATATACACTAACCTACTCAGAAGAGACCTGGAACTGGGGAGAAAAATAAGAGGGAAAAAAAACAAAACCAAAAACAAACAAACAAACAAAAACCAAAAACACAAAATCATACCAAAACAAAACAAACAAAAATGAATAAAACAAAATCCTATATCTATATTATCTATTTCTGTTTCTATATCTAAGTCTGTCTATGACTCTATCTCTCTATCTATCTCTGTCTCTATCTCTATCTATCTATCTATCTATCTATCTATCTATCTATATCTATTAGATTGGTGAATTGAACAGACCCTATAAGTATCCAAAAAATAAGGTTAAAAACAATGAAAGGATAAAATATGATTATAACAATGAAAATTTAAAAAAGAATAAAAAGTGTTGATACGATATAAGAGTTAAAGACATTAAAATAGGAAAAGGGAAAAATTTTAAAAGAAAAAATAAGAAAAAAATTCAAAGAAAAGAAAAAAAATCAATGAATTTAACTTCGAATGACTGAAGAATCATGGGGAAAAAGCCATGAATTGAATCCGTCACTTTTCTGTAGTTCCGGGGTCCGCAATGTTTATCAATCTTGAACTTGACTTTGACGGGATNTTTTTTTTTTTTTTTTTTTCCCTTGGTCTTCTGGGGGAGCGGCCTGTTGCTATGATTCTCAAGTGTCTCTGCCCGAGGCGGATTCCCACCGCCCTCGCCAGGGGCCAGGCTAAGTAATCAGCTCGGGTTCGCTCTCGGGAGCTTTTGTTCCCTGAATGCTTTCCATACCTCATTGGAAGACGGGAGTGAAAATGGTGGCTCCCAGTCTCCGACCCGGAGGAGCCGAGAGCCTGGGGCCTCAGTCCTCAGCGCGCCTCAGAGAAAAGCAGTCCCTCCCGTCTCCTGGTCTCTGGCTGCTCTCCGAGCTCACCCGGCCTGTGACCGAGCGTCTCTGTCTCTGGCGCGGCCCCGTTTAGAATCTCCGAACCCGGCAGATTCCTGCAGCTGCTCCCACGCCGCTTCTCCCAGAGGAGGAAGGAGGGGTCTCTCCGCGTCTGCCACCTGTGGGATCCCCGCTCACAGAGCAGTGGCCCGGCCATGCTTTGTATCACGGCCCAAGGTATCACCGAGCTGAGAGACCCCTGCTCAGCTCAGCTCCGTCTCTCCTGTCGGCTTCTCTCTGATACCTGGGAACTCTGCCGTGCTCAGACACCCCTGGTCTTTTCGTGTCCCCGTGATTCCTGAGACTACCCTGTCCCCGCGAGGGCTTCACCCCATGCTTGGCCTCTGGGGCGACGTCTCTCAGTGGAGCCAACTTCTAACAGTTCTGAGTCTGTGCTCCGCTGCTTGCTCACTTACTGGGAGCTGACCCCTCCCCCCGGGTCTAGCTTCCTGTCGCTTCAAATTCACTTTTTCACATGGCCTACCTTCTGGAACGTGGTCAATTTTTTGTTCCTAGAATTGCTATTCTTCTTCTGTTCGATCTCCTGTAGAATTTGTAGGTGTTCAGAATAGTTTGATAGCTATCTGGGTGAATTTCTGGGACCTGATGATAATCGGTCTCCTACTCCTCTGCCATCTTGCCACCTAATCTATTTACAACATTTCTTTTGCCTAAAATATACATCTTCATGTATTGGTATAAACTGTCTCTGTACTTCTTAAATAGAGACTGTGTAAGAGAAAGACAATTTAAATTCTCAGTGGGCCATCAAAAGGTTATAGAGGAGGACTCTCTGGTCTCAAAGAGGAAGGCTCATGTAGCAAATGGTTGGGGGAGAGAAGCATTTGGGCAGGGCAGGAGGAAAGCACGAGTGTGGTTGGTTGATAATCGGACCACCCAGTGAGCTCGATGCCACAAGACTGTGGGATGCCTTGAGATGTCCACTCTTTGAAAAACCAGCTATGGGTTCTTGCGTAGGTAGCGATGAGGCACTTGCATCCTGACTTCTTCCTCAGCTCTAACAACTATTGTGAACTTGAACAAGTGAACCAGCTTAGAAGATTCCTATATGGAAAATGAAGTTAATGCCTGCCTCCTGGAGTTGCTGTAAATGAGATGATATGAATGTAAAGCACAATATATGCTCCAGATGCCCGTGTTGGTGTTACTGATGCTTTGGTTGCACTCTTGTTCTTGCTGGACTGCCTCGTCTGCCTGTTTCCTCCCTTCTCTATGTGTCCATGGCTGCCTCCTCTTCTGAGCATGCACAGAGGGCCAAGCTGTACGATTGCTGAAGGCATTCTTCATAACTCTTGGTGCTCGCAATGCGACATGAATTTTTTTTATATGTCTCACTTACCTTCTCCTAAATAATCCCAAGAAAAGTGAGGGAAGTAGTCCTTTCAACTATTTTCATGTGTCTACTTCTCAGACTGTTTCCCTGCCTCCTGGCCCCTAACTAGAGCCTTATTTTTATTCAGTTAAAAATATTTCCTGATTTTTCTTTTAATTTCTTCTTTTACCTACAGTTCAGAAGTGTGTTTCATTTTCAAACATTTAGATTTTTTTCAAAGAGCTCTCTGTTACTTCTAATCGTGGTCAGAATGTATTTTATATCATTTCAAATGCTCTTTTATATGTGTTGAGACTTGTATAGATTGTAGTTCATCTTGTTGAATGGCTTGTGTTTCTCATTTGTTAGGTGGAGTATTCTCGAAGTGTTGTCAGGTTTTCTTATAATGTTGTTCACATCTTGTATTTCATTGTTGATTTTCTTTCTTCGTTGTATCGACTATTGAGAAGTATTGGTTTCCAATATAGTTGTAGCTTCATCTATTTCTGTTTGCAGATCTAATGGTTTTGCTTTATCCATCTGTTATTAGATGCATGAATGTTTAGGATTAAGCCCTCCTTGGTGAATTGCCATTTTTATCATTATCACTTGTGCCTTTTTACCCTGGTAATACTCTTATTCTAAAAGTCTGTTTTGTCTGATGCCATGATGCTGTAGCTTTCTTCTGATGGTCTGCATGATAAATTTTTCCACTTCCCATTTAACTTATCTGTGTTTTATATTTAAGGTGGATTTCTTGCAGATTGCCTGTAGTTGGATCTTTTTTTATTCAATCTGACAATTCAATAAATTGGAGTATGTGGACCACTTTTAATTACTGTAGTTATCATTGTGGTTAGATTTAAGTCTCTCATCTTGCTGCTTGCTTTCTGCTTGTCCAGTCTTCTTTGCTCTTTGCTTTCCTCTTCTACTGCTTTAAAAAAAAGTATTAATTGTGCCTTTTAGGTGTTCTATTTTCTCTCTATTCTAGGCTTATTAACTGTAGCTCTTTGTTTTATATTTTTAGGGGTTGCTCCAGGATTTCCTATGTGCATCTTTTCACTTGTTGCTTTCTATCAAATAATAATATAGTGTTTTATCTCTAATATGAAAGCCTTATTATAGTGTGTTTTTATTCACTCTCCTTTTATCTCTTGCACTACCCATTTGAGTTCTAAGTATAATTCCCACAATACACTATGATACCATAAAATAATTTTTAGGAATTTGTGAAGGAAATATTTCATTTCCCTATGTATTTCCAACTTTAGGCCTTCCTTCTTTTGTATGGGATCAGTTTCTATCTGATAGTCATCTTTAGCCTACAGCACTTCCTTTAACTTGTAGTATATAACTTCTGTTAGCTTTTTCTTGTATAAAAAAATCTTTATTTCACCTTCATTACTGAGAGATATTATTGATTGATAAGGACTTCAAAATTAACATTAAAAAAAACCTCAAAGATATTCTATTTTCTTTAGACTTTCATAGTTTCTAATGAGAAGTCTGAGAAAGTTCTTATGTTTGTTCTTTAATATGTACTATGTCTTTCCTAGCTAAAGATAATTTTCTTTATTCCTGGCTTTGTAATTTGAATGTGATATGCCTTGATGTGTTTTTGTTTATCCTGCTTGGAGTTCATAGACTTCTGGACCTTTTGGGTTTGTAGTTTTCATTAAATCTGAAATATTTTTCCAAATTATGTCTTCAACTATTTCTGCCGTTTCCCTCCTTGCCCCTCCACCCCCCCACCCCTTTTTGTGCCTGGAACTCTAGCTATATATACTGTAGACCTCTGACACTGCCTCACAGGTCACCCATGCTCTGTTGATGTATTTTTCTCAGTGCTTCTGTTTGAATACGTCTGTAGTTGTGTCCTAAATTCATGAATTCTTTCCTTTGCAGTCCCGGATTGGATTTTAACTCTACCCAGCATCATTTTCATTTCAGATATTCTAGTTCTCATCTCTAGAAGTTCTATTTGTTATATCATTTCTTATTATATTCTTTCCCCCCCTCTAAATCCTTAAACAAATCGCATCTACTAATATTTTATCATTTTTGTGTAATAATTCCACATTGTTCTCACTTATGGGTCTGTTTCCATTACTGAATTATCTGCTGATTATGGAAAATTTGTTTCATGCGGGTTTTCTGTTTCTTTGCCTGTCTAGTAATTTTTTTATTGAATACTATACATTGTGAACTGAGTGCTAGATTTTAATTCCCATCAGGAGTTTTGGACTTTGTTCTGCTCAGTTATTTATAGATTACTTTGATCCTATTTGGGCTATTTTTTAAGCTATTGTGCAATAAGTCTAGAGTAGTTTTTCTTAAAGGTCTGTGGTAGTCTCACAGCTCACACATGATTCCCAGTGAATCCTCTTCACTGTGGTTCATGCACCTCTAACAATTTCCTGGCTTTGTGTGAACTCTGGAAATTGTTCCTCTGACAGTTCCTTGGTAATTATTCTTCCCTGGCCTTGAGGAGTTTTGCCCTATGTATGTGCAGATTGGAATTTAACCAAAGATTCAAGGTGAACTTTATGCAAATTTCTGGAGTTTCCGTTATGCATCACTTCTCCCCTTCTCCATTCTCTGTCCTGTAAATTCTCAGCATTTTGGCCTCCTCAGACTGAGATCTTTGTCTCCTCAATTTGGTGAGGAGGCTTTTGTGAGGATTTTGTTTGCATTCACTTTGGTCCAGAAATTGTTTTCAGGGAGCAAGGTATGATAATAGGGCTCCCTTGTTTGTTTCTTTTCTCTCAAGGATAACTTATACCATCTGCCACTCAATATCAGAAAATAGTTGTTTCCTATATTTTCTCTATTTTTCTAATCATTTAGTGGAAGGGTGCTAGTCTGGACCTCCTTATACCACTCATGGTCAAATCCCAATTGAGTATTTTAAACTATCAATTTGTGAGATAAGAGCTCATTTAATTTATATTTGGTTGTTGATGTGTACTTTTCATCTTCTAAATTAGCTTAGACTTCCTGGGCTTACTGTAGTATAGTTTGTGGGAGCGAGTTGCTTGGACATCCTCTCACTTTGGGTATTCTTACAGTGGTGGGAAGTCACACCCTACCAAAAACACAGACGTCGTGCTGGGTTCAGTTTTAAAAATCTCAGTGTAGAGTTTAAAAAGGGAAGAGCTATCCTCTTCTGTAAGCAAGTACATCTTCATGAATATAAGAAATCCACAAGTTTTAGTTGGAGAACGTAGTGGAAGCTCACAGCCTTGCTCAAGTGGTAGTCACACAAGCGACTGCTGTGATTGGAGATGTGGAAAGTAGGGGACTGCTGCACACTTACCTCTTGCATACTTCCCTATTGAGGGAAGAAAGAGGATGTTACATTCTATTCTCTGTTTACCATAGAATACCATCTTGATTTTCTTCTATTAAAATCTAGTTAGGTGCTTTTCTTCCCTTATAATCTCATAACTGGTTTTTATGTCTGCTTGGCTATGACATTTTTGTGTAAATCAAATATCAATATAGTATGCTTGAAGCATTAAAGGTGTTAATTATTAAATAAATAATTACTGATTATTAAAGATAAGGGGTATTAAAGATTGATATGCTATTTAAGTTTGTATTAAGTATGTAGTAATTCACTGACTATAAATGTATTTACAGACACAGATGTCCACTATTGTATATTGTTTTAAACATTTTGTAATTTTAGGAAGATCTTAAACATTTCAAACAGCAAATATCTTCTTTAGCTTTTCAGAGATACTAAATTAAGTATTTAAAGTTTTTTAAAAATGCAGTTTTGATAAACTAACATTGTTGTGAAAAGTTTTTAACAAAGCATAATAGTAACGTTTTGAAGTAAAAATAACTTTGGGCAAAGCATCAGGCCCCCTAGGAATGTGTCATACAGACTTTTCTTAATGATTCAAAATGGCCTCTAGGTCGCTGTACTTGGTACACTTGTGGGCCCTGTGCAGTTCTCCCCTTCATTGCTGTGAACAGTTACTTTTGATGGATGTGTGGCTGACCGTACGATCTTTTTCCTCTAATTGTCTCTAATCTGAGGTAAGGGAATATCTAGTTTGTTAATCTTACTAGAAACAAGGATAAACAAAATATGTGCTTACCTCTAAGGCAGGACTAAAGTTCTTGCATAAGAAAACGGTTTTGGTTTTAGTTAAAAACTCTTACATCAACCTGGGGGTTTCTCTACAGACAGGCATTCTGGTCCCTAAATCACAGCTGGAGGGGTGTTTGCCCGGAGGCTAAGTCATAGCTAGACAAAGTGCTTGTACCCAGTTTTAGGCAGTGATTTTGGGTATAGATCTACCTTCCCTGTTAAGTTTTCCTTAAGCTGGTGTTAAAATTATTTTTCCTCCTTTAGATACAAGTTATGAGTTTTGAGGGCTGTGGGATATGTTGACAGGTAAGATAATAATGAAGTTATAACTGCTAAGCCAGTGCCGTACAATAGAAATCTAACAGGAGCATATTTGTACTTTGCCAGTGTATTTCATTTAACTCCATAAATCCCAAATATTTATTTTAGCATATAGTCAATGTAAAAAATTGAGATATTTCACATTCATTTTTAATATAAAATAAAAAAAAATCAAAATCTGCTGTGTATTTTCCACTTACAGCATATCTCAGTTCTGACTAGCAGTATTTCAAGTACTTAGCAGTCACATGGGCTAGTGGCTACCTTACCGGGCAGCACAGTGTTAGTCTCTGTTATCTGATCAAGGTTGTTCTTATTCAAAATTTATACATGCACACACAGATTGCAGTAGAAGGAGAGTGTCCAGAAATAGCCGTATTTAGTGCACTTCAGATAGCCGTAATGAAATAATCTTTGGTCTTTTTGTTATTCATAATTATGCTGGTCTGGGTGTTTATACCTGCTGGAGTAATTAACAGAGGTTCTCTACAATGATAAACATAGTGAAGATATCAATATGAGCTATGAAAAGCACAGTAGGAAAAGAAGAGTTTACCAGGTTAATGTGCAAGTGATTTTTTGGTCAAAGAAAATATGGGATTTAACTAGAATTCTCAGGTACAGGAGTGATATGGTCAGAAAGGAAAGGTGGACATGGCGTTTGCCATTGGAATGAGAAACACAAAGTCTAGACTCTAAGTGGACCACCTTAGAAGAATTCCTGGTAGGAATATAAACTAAATAAATATGGGAACGTTTTTGGGAATAATGACTCTTGACAGAAAGGGAGTTTCATGGGGTTTGAGGCATTATGGTGACTGATATTCAGATATTTAGCAAGTGCTCCCATGTGATGTTTCTTTTGGATGACTATAACCATATTAGTTAATAGACTCTTTAATTTAAAACCGTCATTACAAAATTCTCTTTGGTATTTGTATCCAGCACTTCTCTGGAGAGCATGTCGGTGTTTGGGGTTGGGAAGATGGAGAGATCTGTTCTTTGGTTTTGTCAAGTTGGAGGTGGATTTAGGACTTTGGATTAGATTTGAGCAACACCTGGTGTGGCTGTTGTAATGAGATCATTGTATTAACAAAGTCAATGTCAGGTGTGTGGGCTTTCTGTAGAGCTGAATAGCTTTAAGACTGAGTTACTAACCTAGGGGAGCAGCTACTTGGCAGATGTGTGCTTTTCACAGTAGCAGGGTTGGTGAGAGTGCCCAGTCGGGCAAACACGTGATGTGGAGCAAGGCCCTTGTGAAGATGAGTAGTATGTTTCAAGTAGTTACATTTTATATCACCTTCAAGGAATTCTTTTTTGGGGTATTGGTTTTGTAATTTTTATCTTCCTATAAAGCAGGCTTGGTTGCTTATTAGATCATTAGCTTTTGACTTGTGAACGTTTGCTTAATGTTTTTGCAAATCTCTGATTTCAGGTTGTTCTCAAAGTGGTCATAAAATTCGAACTGGGAAGTAAATAGGTCTCATTTTGAAAGTTACTTAGGCCAACTAAGATGCCAATAAGCGCTGTTCTAGCACATTTATTTTCAGATATTATGTTTTTAAAATCTCTGAGGGTAAGTCGTTCGACGTAGCTGGCCAAGTAGCTTGAAACACGTGCAGCTTTGCCTCAGTGTGGCTGTTTTTTCTTATTCAGCATACTTGTTCACATTGCCAGAACTTTTGGTTGCCCTATATTCTTAGATTTGGACCACATTTGGACACGAGTATTCGTTTTGTGGTCTTCATGGCTTTGATGGGTAATGCATGGGCTTCTGCCTTTCCAGCAATGCAGAGGGGTACCATGGTACCACTCAGAACACCAGAAGAACTCCCCAGGCTGCCTTCTGTGATTTGAACAGTCTCTTGCTGTGTCATTGTGTTTATATTAAAAAATTCTTCTGTTTGCTTATACCAATAATATTATATAGATTCTTGGATGACTTTTACTATTACAGAACATCTTTTATTTTTTAAAGATTTTATTTATTTATTTGTCAGAGAGAAAGAGAGAATGAGCAGGGGGAGCAGCAGGCAGAGGGAGAAGCAGAGTCCCCATTGAGCAGGGAGCCCAATGCGGGGCTCGATCCCAGGACCCTGGGATCATGACCTGAGCCGAAGGCAGACGCTTAGCCAACTGAATTACCCAGGCGTCCCATGGAACATCTTTATAAAACAATATTTTATGGTGACTAACATAACACACACACACACACACACACACACACGCACACACACATCCCTCAATATTGTCTAATTTCAAAGCCTGACCAATGAGACCAGACGGACCTAGATCTAAACTTTATATATTATCACCTATGAGTTAAGTAATCTTGATTTAACCTCACAAATCCTCAATTTTCTCATCTGTTGAAGGGTGATGATAACTCTCACATGGTGATTCTGAATTAAATGTGAGTTTGTATGGACAGCTTCTGGCAGTGGTGGGCAGGTCTTAGGAAATGGAAGTTTAATTATTAGCATGTAGTCACTAATGAGTGTATTCCATGATTTTACAATAACCTCCTTATTTTATTATAGAACTTCGTAGTTTGCTTACCTTTTTCAAACCCAAGGTCTCAATTTTAGCATTATAAAATTATTAGGCAAAGTAGGTATTATCTTTATCACTGGAACAAAGAGGTCAAATCTCATAGATTAAGCTTTAAATTATAGGTAAAACATTGTGGGTTTGAGAAATTAGTGAAACGAGGCTCACAGCCTGACCTACCAAAGGACAAAATGTCTACTTATGGTGATAGTGAAAAGAAGCGATGATATGGTTAATGTTGATATATGCCAGGTGATTAATGAACCTTAGCAACAGAGTTGGGTAGATCCTTTGCTAAAACTTGTTAAAGCAGATTGAATTCATGGAATCATTCAAAAGGCAAGTACCAAACACATGTAGCAGGCACCAGAGGGAGAGCAGAGAACAAGAAAAGCTCAGCTCAACCCAGCTTACATTCTAGAGGGGTAGACAGATGACTTGTGGCTAAATGATATTTATAAGAGTTATCACTGCTCTAAAGAAAAAAAAAACCTGGATAGCAAATGACCAAAGGGAAGAATGACTGTGGATAGTACAGTTAAAGAAGAACTCTTTGAAGATGGGACATTTGGTGGAGACCCAAGCAATAAGAAGCCAGAGAAGTGAAGGGAGTCCCAGCTCT
Organism: Ailurus styani; assembly: GCA_002007465.1. NCBI lineage: Eukaryota > Metazoa > Chordata > Mammalia > Carnivora > Ailuridae > Ailurus > Ailurus styani. Next base: position 192,890 of record LNAC01001206.1, on the reverse strand, counting down.
GGATAACTCCTAAGCAAAAGGAATAGAGTAAGAGCTAAGGAGTTGAGGTAGGCATGAACCAGACATATATGAGGGACAGAAGAAAAGGCCAGTGTGTCTGGAGTAGAGCCTTGTAGCTCCTGGTGGGGAGTTTGCTCTTTATTCAAAGTGTAGTGGAAAACTCATCCCCCAGGTCTGTTATTATGTTTAAAAATATGACTCTGCCTCCTGTGTGGAAGGCAGGAAGAGGATGGGTTAGGAACTTCCTGCAGTATCCAGGTGAGGAATGGTGATGGGATGATCTGGGGTAGTAGCAGAGAGAGTAGTTTGATTTGGGATCCATGCACATTAGGAGAGAGGGTAGAACTGATGGTATTTCCTGACAGACTGGATGTGGGATGGAAAGATAAATCAAAGTATTTGGGAAGTAATTGCAAAGGAGGATGCTGCACTATTTCTAATTCAGGTCAGTCATTCCTGGAGGGATTCCCTGCCCTCCACAATATAAAGACAATCCATTTGTTATTCACTTTGAGTGCACGTTAAATGCTAGAGATTCTAGGGAAATGAGATAGTCCTAGACTTCAAGGACCCAAAAGCAGGACTTTTGGAAAGCTCAAGTTATTCTCTAAGAGGAGGAGAGAATTAAAGCCAACAGAGGAGAAATTTCTGGCAGAGAAAGTATGCAGGGACAGGTACAAATAGTAAGCATGGTGGGTGCTATTGGCTTTTATGAAGGAGTTCCCCTATTGTCTGTGGAGTGAAGAATAAAGTTACTTTTTATCATCCTCATCATTACCTATTTGAATTATGTGGCTTTGTTTTTACATTCATAAACTTATAGTCTCTGTACACCATGGCAATGATAAAGCTTAGAGAGGCATGTCCTATGAAATATGCAAAAAGAAAGCATTTACATAAATAATATTTCAAAAAATTAAAGTTGAAAAATACTTTCCACATCATTAAAGTTCACAGCGTTTAAAGTAAATCAGGTTTCCCCCCTTAGATTTCAAACTATATTGTTTCAGTAGAAAGTGATAAAATCTAATCAGGAATAAAAAGGTCAAGTTTTTTTTTATTCAATGCCTGAGTAGACAGTTTTGGTATCCAGCTGCTCAGGTGCTGAGGCTCCTATCTTGCTTCCACCTTAGGCCTGAACTGTGTAGGCCATGACTGCCCTAAAATAGGTTTTCATAGGGAGAAAGGCATTACCAGCCATCATAGAATTTCAGTGTATATGCTATGGTCGGGGTGATGCTTCCATTCTCCTGCTAGGCTCCCTGACCTCTGTGTGCTTTGCCTCAATGCCTGGAAGTCCCTGGGTCCAGATTTGTCTGTCTTCTGAAAGCAGAGATCCAGATGGATCTAGCAATCTGTTGAGAGGTTAATGAGACCGGCAAGGAAGAGAAGCAAAAGTGGGAAAAGTGAGCCTGTGTGGGAAGGCACACTCATGAGTGCAGGACTGGGGAAATGTGGGGAGGCAGGGTCCCAGCACGGGCCCTTCTGTGTGTGCTGTCTCCTATCTGTCACTTCCCAAGTGAAGAAAGAAGTAGGAGCTATAGATGTTACACTGTGTTAAAGAGAACTGAGCTCTTTCAGCTGCTGCAAGTGGTCAAAGAAGTCTCAAGTTTGAGCTATGACCAGAACAGTACGAGATGGGGCTGAATGAAGAGGTGTTTGAATCTAAGCAACACTGGATATATTCTGGGTAATGAGTTTAAAATAAACATCTCTACTTTCAAAGATTTGAGGTAATGCATTTCAAACCATGCACTTGAAGAGCATTTGTACTTTATTTGCATTTTTCTTAAGAAATAGGGACTTTGTCAAGATGAATAGTTTCTGCATAGCAAAGGGAACAGTCAACAAAACTAAAAGGCAACCTGTGGAATGAGAGAAGATATTTACAAAGGGCTAGTATTCAGGATCTATAAAGAACTTACCAAACTCAACACCCCAAAAACAAATAATCCAGTCAGTAAATGGGCAGAAGACATGAACCAGACATTTCTCCAAGAAGATATATAAACGGCCAACAGTTATATGAAAAATGCTCAACATCACTGAGCATCAGGGAAATATAAATCAAAACCACAATAAGAAACCACCTCACGTCAGTCAGAATGACTAAAATTTAATAAGGGAGGAAACAGCAGATGTTGGCGAGGATGAGGAGAAAAGGTAACCCTCTTACACTGTTGGTGAGAATGCAAGCTGGTGCAGCTACTCTGGCAAACAGTACAGAGTTTCCTCAAGAAGTTAAAAATAGAGCTACCGTACGACCCAGCAATTGCACTACTGGCTATTTACCCTAAAGATACAGATGTAGTGAAATGAAGGGGCACCTGCACCCCAGTGTTCATAGCAGTAATGTCCACAATAGCCAAACTGTGGAAGGAGCCAAGATGTCCTTAGAGAGATAAATGGATAAAGAAGATGTGGTTCATATATTCAGTGGAATATTATTCAGCCATCAGAAAGGATGAATACCCACCATTTACTTTGATGTGGATGGAACTAAAGGGTATTATGCTGAGTGAAGTAAGTCAGTCAGCGAAAGACAATTATCATATGATTTCACTCTTATGTGGAATATGAGAAATAGTGCAGAGGCTCATAGAGGAAGGGAGGGAAAATTGAATGGGAAGTCATCAGAGAGAGAGAAAAACCATGAGACTCTTAAATATAGGAAACAAACTGAGCATTGCTGGAGGGGATGTGGGTGGGGGGTTCGGTAACTGGGTGATGGGCATGTGATTTGATGTGCACTTGGTGTTAGATGCAACTGATGAATTATTATAGTACATCTGGAACTATACTATACATTGCTAGTTGAGTTTAAATTTTAAAAAAATGTGTCTTAAGAAAATATGGTCAAATAACCTCCTCTGTCACTCTGCCAACCAGCATTGGTGTTTGAGGCTAATATGACAGCCTTCCCTGTGTGTAAGGGCTGAAGGTTGACACTGAATTATTTCCTCATGAAATGTGTACTCCTGATATTGGTCTCATTAAGTACTTGGGAGAGCTTCACTCGTGGTTTATCTTTCCATTTCTGGATCCTCTGGGTTGTGTCTCTCTGGGTAAATGGTATGGTCTTTTTATTTCTGGTGCTTGATCCTTTGTTGCTTGGCTGTCTCTTTGCAAGTGTCGTGTGTGTTTCACTTTGTTGTTCGTACATCCGTCAACCCACTGTGATTATTCAAATGAAAACAGAAACTGTTCTTTCTGTGGATGGGAAAATACACGTTGCAACCAGGACACACTAGATGTAGGGACTACAGATACTGAGATGGGGTTGGGAGTAGGAGAGCTTTCCTAGGGGCAATGCCTTTGAAAGATGGAGGTGGGAAGGGTGTGCTGTGGGATTGAGCCAAGAGAGCCTTCTTCTGGCAGTGCTGATCTGTTGCCTATCTCGGAAAAGAGGGAAGGCAGCAGAGCTGGGCTGGAAGAGCCTTGGGCTGTGATGCTGGTCCAGTGGGAACCTCTCGAACCCGGCTTGGCAAGTTCCAACCTGCGAGCCCGTCACCATCTTAATGGCTTGGACTAATCACAGAACTTTAAGCGCTACCCTGGTCTTAGTAACATCACATTTACTGATCTTCTGGAGTAGCTGTTTTTTGTGGGTTTTTTTTTCCTTTCCATTTTATAAGTCCATTTATCTTCTTGCAGGAAGGTCCACTTCAGAAGGGGTCCCTAAATTCTGTAGTGGTGTAATCCCTTGATCAGTGCTCTCTCTCTCTACCCCAACATTTTCAACCACATGTATGTAGAACTGAGTTGGAATGTCAGTGGAGCAAAAGGTAATAAAAGGAAGCTCTGGAAATAATTCAGGACTCTGGTCGTGACCACTCTTGCTGCTAGCGTGTCGGCAAAGGATTTGCAGCATGGAGGATGACACAGAAACTTAGTTATGAGCCAGGATTGTATGTCAGATGTTACTGAGAACTTGGGATAATTCTGGCAGGTCTTTGTAATACTCAGTCCATTTAAGTAGTGTCTTTGGTAGATTGAACTCTTGTCCAAGAGTAGTATATAATGCTTTTATTATTCGGGCCTCAAATTCCCTCATCTTTATAGAATTTTGGGGCATAAGGATATCCTACTACACAGATCGCATATTTGATTATGTAAACTTTACAATTTCATAGTCCATTGTGAAAATCCTTTCATTCAAAGGGGAACTGATTGCTTAAATGATCAGAAATCCATAGTTAAAGGAAGAGCATCAGAAAATTCTAAGCCCTTGTCTTTCCCCTCTCTGTCAGCCAGTGAACTGCCAGGCTTTGTTCATTAATTCCTTTGACCTGCTTCTAAAATCAGCTTCTGTCTTTCTGGTGCCCATGGCTCTCTAGCCTACAGCTAGAGACCCTTCCTTTGTGTGAGCATCTTCCCTGATATGTAAGCTCTGTCACAGCATTTCTTACTGTACACCTGTGTAATTTTGTACATGTTTTCACCCCTCAGTCATCTAGCCTCTTATACCTTGTTGATCAAAATGGTCTTTCCATTCCTTACTCTTTGCTTTGGTCTTCAGAGGCAGTGTTGTGTAGGGACACAAATCTAGGAGCTTTTGTCATTCTTGTGTACCTGTCTGGGTGTGGAGGAGGTTAGAGCACAGTCCTCAGAGGACGTCTTAGAAGGCTACATGAAAGCAGCTCACATCGCATGGCTTTGTCTTACTCTGGATGTCCTTCCTCATCTTTACCCTTTAGAGCCCTTCACGTAGAGCTCAGTTGCTAGCTTTACAGTGAGAGATCTCCTAAATCTCTCCAACCAGTACCATGCCCTTTGCTACTCCAGCTGGAAGCACTAGTCTTTCTCTTAGACCCCACATATCCATAGCATTCACTGTCCCTTCTTCCCCTCCCACAGATGCTGAGGATAGTAAGATCAACAAGGCACAGTTCATACTCTTCCAATTGGAGCCCTTTTCAATCTGAAAGATAAATAAGCAGTAATTATGGTATAGAAAAGGCACACACTGGACAATTGTATATGGTGTTATATGTTGTGTAAGACTGAGAAAAATGCCCCCTGGAGGAATTCCCTGCCTGGCCATATCTAAGGGTCTTATAAGTAGAGGATGGGGATCTAACCCTACCTGGGGAAGTATGATGAGTGAAGACTTCTCAGAGGAGAAATAACCTGAGCTGTGGCTTAAGGATGAGTTGTTGGCAGGTGGAGAACACCCTAAAAGGAAGAAAATCAAGGTGAAAGGAAACCTTGCACATTCTTCTTCTTCTTTTTCTAAATTTTTATTATTTGCCCCAGGGGTACAGGAAGCTTGCACATTCTGTGCTGTTTTATTCTGCACCAATTTGTTTCCTCACCAGATTACTCTCTGAATGCAGGGAGAAAGTTTTGACTTTGGCATTGTGCACATAGAATATTTTGAACCTTGGGTGTATGAATGACTTCCTATCTGCCTCAATCTTTTTGCTTGCCTGCTTGCCTTCCTGATTTCTTTTACATGTTCCTGGCTTTGGGGTACTTGAATCTCTAGAGACTTGGCTTTCCTAGATTAAGCATCCAGTCCCATACTCACTATTGCCACAGCCATGCTGCCCGTGAGCCTGGAATTTGGGGGAGTTGTGTGTGTGTGTGTGGTTTTTTGTTTTGTTTTGTTTTGTTTTAAATGTATAGACTCTGGAGATATACTTTTAGCTAAAGAAAAAAAAATAAACCAAAACCTAATAAGGATAAAAGACAGTCAACAAATACTTGTCTATTTTAGGAAACTCCTTGAAGCCCCTTCCCCAAATTATTTATGATGTAGGTCCTATAAATGATTTGTATAGTAAGGAACAAAATTCGACTTGTAGTTACTGAGCTAGTTGGTAAATTACCCCATTTTCATTATTTCCAAACTGGATATGCTCCTCATGATTGTTTTGAGAATTAGATGGATTAATATACATGGAGTGCTTAGATCAGGCTCAACGAAAGATTGTTGTGCTTCTTACCATAACTATTTATGACCTCTCAGTGACATGGCGAAGGCAGCTAATTGGTTTGGCAATGCCAATCGATGGAGGATGCTAGGGAGTTAACGGACTCCATCTGCATCTCTTTGGCATTGCTCCTCCTTTTCAAGGATTTTTCCACATTTGGAACTTTCTCACTTCTGTGTCTGAGAAGAAACGTGATACACAAAATGTCACATCAACAAGAAAGTCAGGGAAAGCCATCACACTGGAAAAGAATGTGTTGTATCAGTGGAATCAGGAATAAAGTTGGCCTCCTGGTTGACTCTTTCAAGTCTGATTGCTTATAATTTTGGAGGTGACATTAAGATTGTGAATAGAAATAAAGGGTGTTAGGTTCACATTACCAGTGGTAAAAAGCAAACATGACAGGTGGATTTACATCTGCAATGGGATGATAGTTGGAGCCAATGAATATGCCTTTCTCTTGTACCTGACCTTTGATTTCTCAAAAATAGCTGTGATAGGCAAACTAGCCTTTTGTTTATGAGGAGATTTTGTAGATTAGTTTTCTCTCCTTTTGTAGTATTTACAACAGACTAAGAGGGCTTGACTCTCTGCATTTTCTGTGTTGAAGAAAAGCTACCTCAGTGGGTTTGTAAAGGGTTGTTTGGGATCCAGAAAGAGAATGATGTCAGGAACATACACAAAAGAGCTTGCCTGTCCTTTTGCTCTTCAGGAGTTGGAAGGGGGCAAGGTGGGGAGAAAAGAAATCAATCTGAAAAGGAACATCTTAATTTTTTTTTCTCCCTGGGGGAACTTTCTCCAGTCAAAGGGGAGACATGTGACATACCTAAAGATAAAACTGAGGATTAAGGCAAGGTCTCATTTTCCTGAATTGCCCACCTATATTTCTCATGTGGTCTGGGAGCAGATTTGAGAGCTACTGGGCCTTCCAGGGGCTGATCCTGGCAGCGCTGCTGATAGGAGGCTGATGACCATGAGCAAGAGAGAGATTGGTCTCTAATGACACTGGACAGGCGGGCTGGCTGTGAGACAACGTGCAGTGAATCTAATCACCACTGCCCAAGGTGTTGTATGTCTTCCAAATGCTGAGGACAGGCAAAACACCTTTGGAGAAAACTGCACCTCTCCTAGGAGTAACTGTTCAAAGACGGCATTTATTGAATCACGATTTCTAAGGTTGGTGTCCTTAACTTGCGCCCAGTTTCCTGGCCCCAGGAGTAAAGAGTATCTCTCCTAGCAACACAGGGAGTTGCTATAGAGAAGCCACGAGACTTGTGTTTTAAGCCTCAGCCAATCCAGTCCGTATAGAAGAATCCTCTGAATTGAGTATTGTAAAACCTAGCATTTCGTTTTGGTTGTTTGAGGTATTATATATCAAAGATATTTCCTTAAAAACACATTTGCCTTTTCTTATATTAAAATTCTTCATTTGTGAATTAGTAAATGACCTAAGGTGTAAAAATGGGTTTCAAGGAACAGAAGGCTGATTGGTATTGCTGCACTTATTGGAAACAAAGCCTCAAATTACCGTGGCTCCACTTTCAACCCAGGGCACCGGAGCCAATGAGGTTGTAAATAAAATATCACAGACACATGCGTTTGCTCACCAGCCATTATTCCTGGGATGCTCTTTTTCCACACAACCCAGTTTGACTATCATACTCGTTTTCGTAAGCCTCGTTTAAATGCTTCCTCCATGAAGTCACCTGGTTCTTTGGCCCTAGATGAGACTGGCAGTCATCTCTGTCCTCTGGGTTCTCCTATTTCTTGATCTCATTTGTTTCTGTTTCTTCTACTAAAGCTTAAGTCCATGGCTTAAACTGCCCACCTTTCCCTCCCTCTACCTGGCAAAACGCCTTAGATCTAGGATGGGCCCAATCTGTGCTTAAATAAGTTCAGCACCCAATAACATTTCAAATCCTAAATAGTCCAGGGCCAGTTACTTCCCCTCTCACTTTCTCTATCCCTGAAAAAGAGATAAGAGAAGCCAGTAAGTACTGGCAGCAAAGAGTGTCCCTCTCTGTGTTTTTTTTTTAATTCTTGGGTAGAAATGGATCACAGACACTATATTTGGAGAGATGCGGTATGTGCAAAGTGGGGTCTAGAAAAGACCTCCAAAATGTGTCTGCCAGGGCTGGAATAATTACATCATGCATTTGTGCTACAAACTTTCATTGTGTTCGTTTGATTAGGAGAAATAACCAGCTCAAGTGCTTCCCCAGCTGCCGGACTGCTTTGTGTCTGTGTTCTGAAGGATTATGAAACATCTTTGTAAATATAGAGGCCAGAGTTGAACTTGAAACCCTTTTGGAAAGTGGAGGGGACACACACACACACACACACACATGCCTCTTGTTATGAAGCTCTATGATGATTGTCCTGTTTTCCTGGAAATTTTTCTGGAGGCAGAGAGAACCATTTTTCACCTACTTTTAAAGTACGTAAAAAATTAGAAGTAAATACGTAGTCAACTTAACTCCAGTAACAAAAGCCCGAAGAACTTATTTACTAGGAATTTTATGTCCTGTTTTGTTGATACGGGAGATATTTACTATTTCCTTGAGGTGGGAGTTGGGATGTCATCGGGTCGTTAACCGTGAAAGAACTTAGTTTTCACAAAGGCTCAGCAAACTATGGCCTGTGGGCCAAATCTGGCCTGTGGATGAAGAATGGTTGTTACATTTTTAAGATTTTTGTGTTTAAAAAAGAGGGGCCATATAGCTCAAAGCCTCAAATATTCACTGTCTGACCCTTTACAGAAAGTTTGCCAACCCTTGATTTAGACCATTGATTTCTGTTTTGCGGATGAAGAAAGCAGGGCTCAGATGGTGTCCTGACTTGCTGAAGCTCACAGAGGCAGCCTGTTCTAATGGAAGGAGCATTGGATTCAAGTTTCTGCAGATCTGGCTTCTGATCCTATCTTGGGTTTGACCTAATATACTTCTGTGATTGTTCATAAAGTCTCCCTTTTGGTTGTCATTTCAGAGTTCACAGAGTAATGTCTGTAATTCAGTTGTAATACTAAGTACCCAGAGTTAGCTCAGACCTCACAAGTTAAGGGCACAATTTTCTAGAAGACCTCCCCTACTCCAGACAGCAGCTGCAAGCTCTGGGATGCCTTGACCACTTGTACTTCTGAGCAAATAGTTACAAATTCAAGGATTCCTGTTACCTCTTTGGTTTCAATAATAAGCTAGGAAAACTGAGAACTCAGAAAATCACCATGCTCAGAATTACAGGTTTTATCCTAAAGGATACAAATCAGGACCAGCCAAATGGAGAGAGACACACAGGGAGAGGTCTGGGAGGGTCCCACATATGAAGCTTCGGTGTCCTTAAAGCATGTCACTTGAGCTTTGGTGTCTCTAGTTTTTATTGGGGTTTCATTACATAGGCATTATTAATCGGATTGTTGGCCACATGTTTGAATTCCAGTTTCCAGTCCTCCTTCCTCTCTGGAGTTGGGAGGTCAGATCCCAACCCTCTAATCACATGGTTGGTTTCTCAGGCATGGTCAACCCCCATTCTAAAATGGTCTAGGGGCCCACCAGGGTCACCTCATTACCATAAAGCTGGGTGTGGTCCCAGGGCCCCACCATGAATAACAAAGACACTCTAGTCACTGGGATAGTTCCAAGGGTTTGGAAGCTTCCCCAGAAAGCCAGGATAGAGACCAGCCAAATTCTCTGTCCTACAATGTCCAACCAAATTCTGACTTCCCACAGAGCTAGTTACAGAGGTTCTGGGAAAAGGCTCACCACTTGAATAGGTTTCTGACTTAGGAAGACTAGAGTATCCCTTTCCCAAGAATTTCTATTGTGAGATAGTAAGTGTTCTTTGCAAGGGATGTGGACTAGATAATTTACCTGCATCTTCTGGAGTTCTGAGTTAGAGAAAAATGCTGCAGTTCCGAGTGAAGAATTTTATTTCTATGTTGCTTAAGGCAATGAAATGCTTAGTAAAAATTGGCCTGACATGAACTCCACTTTTGTGTTCGACACTTTGAGGTTCTTAATTCCCTGGACCAATTTCATTCACACTAATATGTGTGTTATATAGTCATAAAATAAAATATTTAATTAGATAGGAACAAATTTCAGAAACTTGTTAAGGTTTTTCATTCTCTTCCCAGAACAGTCTCCATGGAATTAATTTATGTAATGAGGAGACACGAGGCATTGTCCTCACTTCTGTCTGCTCACCTGCCAGTGGGAGGTCTAGCATTGCCCCTGCTTCCTAGCTAGTGACTTCACCTCCCTGTTGCCACAGACAGGCTGTGTGAGTGGAATGAACAGTTTGGGCCAGGACACGAACAGAATGAATCGGAGGAGATTCACAGGCAAACTCGAGCTGGGGTGTGGCTTGGGGCCTGTGGAAGAGTTGTGGGTGTCTGTGGCATGGGCACGAGAATTAGCCTGGTTTCCTCTCTGCCCCTTCCTGATTCTTCATCTGTCCTCTTAGAGAATGCCCTCTACCAGGAGACTGTGCCTGTCGTCTGTCTGTCTCTGTTTCTTAGAATTCCTTCCCCTATCCTGGCAGAAAGTCTCAAGGGAGGAGGGGCTTCTTTATTTAGCCAATCACTTTCCAGCTATTTCTGGGCTTTATCCAAACCAAGCAACCTAAATGCTGCCATGTGGACGTTCCTCTGTCAGATCTGGTTTCCCTGGGAGTGGGTTGTGGCATCTCAGGGCACCTGAGCCAGAGGCTTCTAAAACCTTGCCTCCATGTCCCCCCTTCCCGCCCCCCCCGCCCCCC
>LNAC01001206.1:145812-176750 GCA_002007465.1 Ailurus styani | reverse complement strand
AGGTATATAGGCGGGCCCAGCAGCGCCCAGAGCATCCTTCCCAGCTGGTCCCCGCCCGCCGGCTCGGAGCCGGTGTTCGCTGCCTCTCGCCTGGCGTGACTTCTTTGTGTTTTGTTCTCTGCCCGCGCCCCGTCTCTGCAGGACCAGTTCGTCCTTCTTCGGGCTACAAGAAGGCAGAGGATGAGATGTCCCGGGCCACGTCTGTTGGAGACCAGCTGGAGGCACCAGCCCGCACCATTTACCTCAACCAACCACATCTCAACAAATTCCGTGACAACCAGATCAGGTAGGGGAAGGCGGCGGAGAGACGCAAGGACACTTAATTCACAGCTGGATGGGGTTCGTCTTCCTCTCGGCAGCTTTTCCACACACCTAGCCAGCCCCCACCCCTCTCTCTTCGGCCAGCCCCTTCCTCTCCCCTCCCCTGCCCCGTCCCCCTAGAGCCTGGTAGACTCTACCTGTGCTTCCAATGGGGTCATGTGAATACAGCCTTTTCCTTTCTCTCCGTGGGATCTGTCCTGTGCTCAGGCTCTCCGTGAGCCCCGAGGAAGTTTTTATTCTTGTGTCTCTGACAAAAATGAGGTCTCTTATCTTTTCATCCCTGGGCTCCCTTCCAAGAAGTCCTCCTAGTCCTGTTCTAAGCCAAGTGATAACTTAGCTTATCAATTTGCAGACCATAATGTGGGGAAGTGCTTTATAAAGGAATCCCACAGGTCACAAGGACTTGCATTCAGCCTTAAGTGGCCCCCAACGTTGGTTATGAGGTCTTTATTTGCTAGGAAACTTTGCCCAGAATTAGCTTTCATCCATCTTTCCGCTAACATTTAAGTGTCGACTTTTTTTGCTGGCTACTGTGTTAGATGCTTTAGCTGTACTAGATCAAGGAATCCTTGTAACCTCTTGAAGGCATTACCTTCAGATCAGAAAACAGAGCTAGAAAGATGCTAAATAATGTACATGTGGTGATATAGCTACTAAATAACAGAGCTGCAAGGAGCACCCCCCTTCTCTGACTTCTATAGCTCAAATTCTTTCTGCTGTGCAAAGCTAGATCTTTAGGCATGGGTGTTAGTACCTTTTCAAATTTCATTAAACTTTCAGACTTAGACAACTTTATGTGAGTGACTTCAGAGGACGTAGTTCTGTGAATGGCTCAGAACTCCATGCTCAGGTGTAGACAAGTTAAAGGATCAGGTTACACATGGATGATTGACAAGCTTGAATTCAATCCAGTGTTTCTGGAAAGCTCTGTTTAAAACTTCGTTGCATGTTTAAGTATTCCATTACAGCATTAGCGCTTACATGGAATGCTTAGCCTAACATCCTTATTGAAAAAGGTTTGGCTGTGGGGTATGATTGTAGCTTGATAGAGTTTGTGATGGAGGAGTGGTGCATTTTACATGAAGTGATACCTTCACTTATTAAGGGAGTCTTAGATTATCCTGGCTTTATTTTGGGTTTTAAGAATGGCCATTGGGGCATATTCTTCACCTAAAAGTGTAGCCTTGAAGAGTAGCTGAGGGCCCATTCAAGAATGAGTGGGCTTGATTTAAAATACAGAGCATCTACCACAATGAATTATTACTTCACACACTCGCATGGCTCTAATCAAATAGATAACAGGTGTTAGGTGTTGGTGAGGTTGTGGAGAAATTGAAGCCCTCCATGTACATTGATGATGGGAATGAATAACGGTGCAACTGCTTTAGAACACAGTTTGGCAGTTCCTCAAAAGGTTAAATGTATAATTACCATATGACACACCAATCCTCCTAGGTATATCTATCCAAGATCAAAGAAAACCTATGTACACACAAACACAGGTACATGAATGATCAGAGCAGCATTATTCACAACAGCCCCAAAGTGGAACAACCTAAATGTCTGTCAACTGATGAGTGAATAAATAAAATGTGGTCTATCCATATGATGGAATACTACTGGTCATAAAAAGGAACAAAATATAGATACATGCTACAATAGGGGAGAGACTTAAACATTATGTTAAATGAAAGAAGCCAGAGACAGAAGTCCTCATTCCGCTTACAGGAAATGTCTAGAAGAGGCAGCAAATCCATTGAGACCTAGATTAGTGATTGCTAGGGCTAAGGAAGTGGGAAGAGGTTGAGAAATGGGAGTGCCTGCAAATGTATGTGGGGTTTCATTCTGAGGTGGTGATTGCTCAACTCTGTGAATATACTTAAAACCATTTGGAATCCTTTATTGCCGATACAGTTCCATTTCTTCATACCTTATATGTGTTTCTATTCAATTGCTTTTAAAAAGATGGAAAGGTTACTTTCTAAAAGATTATATCCTCTTTTTTCTTTGCTTGATTTTGGGGTTCAAGAAATTTATAACTACAGTACTATACTATATATTTCACTATACAATACACTTTAAGTAGTAAATGTGTTAGGCTAATACACACACACAATATAAGGATATAGAATTGAATAATTTTTTTGAAGAATTTTTTTTAAATTTTAAGATGTTTTCAAATAGTAATTTTACTTAATTCCTCTTACTTTCTTTGGTATCCATTTAAGCATGCTTAAAGTTGGGAAAATAAGGGTCTTTGTTTTGTTTACATTTTCTATTATATGGAAGGCGAAGATTTTTAAGAGCCTAGGTAATATGGCTTCACTACTTGTTCTGTAATCCAGGTACAAAGCTGACTTTTGAGGCTGATTTTATTGTCTGATTTTTCAAGTGGCTACGTGTTGTGTAGTTCCACTTGTACATTTTTGGAGTGGGGGAGGAATAAGTATGGGAATATACAGTGGGGCTGGCTAGGAATAGAGCAGGTAGATAGCAAGTATTGTATTTAAAGTCTTATATAAGAATAGTATTAGTTGAAATATATCATTAAATATTCATACAGTTTCTGAGTTCATCATGACTTACACTATGAACATAAGTTTCAGAATACACTGAATAGGGTCTAAGAAATTAAAATGTGGCCCTTGCTATTTTATAAAATGACTTTTTTGTTTCACATCCATTCTATATTTAGGGGAATTACTAGTGGTGATGTGACTTCTAGTTCATTAAGGGGCTGATTATAAAACTTCTTGGCATTAAAGCTCAAGGATTTTACAAAATGTTGAGCCACATTATTTTCATAATTTAATATTGCCAAAGTCAAGTCTTATAAAAATATTCTTTTAATAACACTTTTTTTCTTGGCCATGAAAATTTGCTAAAAGTTGATAAAACTATTAGAGGGAATATTTTCATAAAAGGGAGTTTGATGGAGTTGATAAATTTTTTTTAAATTTTTCTTGAAAAAGGGCTAACTTTTTTGGGGGGGGGTGCAGGGGCATGGAGTGTTTATCCCGGATTGTTTGCTTCTAAATCAGTTTTTGAAAAGAAGAGACAAGATGGGACAGACCAGGAGTCAAGGGTACAGATTTTGTGACTGCTGTCCACCTCAGAACGCTGGTGTCCTCACCGCCTTCCCCACCCTAGGCCCTCTCTGGCTCAGAGCCTTGGATCATGGTAGTTGCACTGTGACAACCTTTATGGGTACCTGGCATTTTGACTTCAGAAAAGGGATCAGAGTTTGCTAAGGAGGGACGTGGTTGTCAGGTACTGGGGAAGGTTGGTGAGGGGTTGAATGGTACAATATAGGACAGGCACTGAAAGTCTAGGGTTAATGTTTCATCTAATGTATCCAATAAAGAGGCAGGTCCTGGTGAGTAGGAGTAAGTCACCGCAGGAGTTGACTGTGGCCTTGGCAACCCTAGGGGAATGCCAGACATCATAACTCCAAATCCCAAGCAATTCTTTGAAATTCTGGGAGGGTCTGCCCCATGTCAGTAGCTGTCTCTCTAAACCTTGTTCTTGTTCTCGACACTGAAAATAACACCAGTGATTGATTTGAAGCTGTGGTAGGTGTGAGTCAATTTTAGAACATCATTGAAGCCAGTGAATTTGGATTATTGTAACATGAAGAAATAGAACATGGTCTTTTTCTCTTAAGCGCTGATTTTTCTAGGGCCTTAATTATGAAGACAATGACTCTCTTCTTCACCCTCTAGAAATAAGTAATTAATGAAATATTGTAATATACATATATATGTAGTATTGTGTATATGTCCACCTAATGGGTGGGGATCTTTTTTCTAGTGTAAGATCTCCTCTTAATTATTTTTAATAGCTTTATTGAGATACACTTTGTATACCGTATAATTTGTCTACCTAAAGTATACAATTTAATATTTTTTAGTATATTCAGAGTTGTACAACCATCACCATGTCAATTTTAGAACATTCTCATTACTTCCAGAAGAAATCCCATACACTTTAGCTACCCTCCACCTACTTCTTCCTCTAGCTCTGAGAAACCACTTATTTCCTTTCTATCGCTGTAGATTTCCCTGTTCTGGACATTTCATAGGAATGATATCATTTCCTCTTCAGTGTTTTAACTTGAATATTAAATGCTTATGGAAAGCTAGCTATTTAGAGCAACCTGGTGGTGAATCTATAAACATTTTTAAAAATTTAGATGTAAAAATTAAATTTTTTTTTCCCGGAAAATACCTTGAAATTTACTGATCAAAGGAATGAGCAAATGGATTCAATCAAGATCAGGTGTATACAGTCTTTTTATGTGATTATCAGCATGCTCTTTGGAATAGTGAGTTCAAGGCTGTGAGACAGTTGGAAATGAGGTCTTTAAAGCAAGTTGGGAATGTTTACAGATACTCTGTTTTGAATGAGTCATTTCAGGTGGGAGTTCTAGCTAACAAAAATCTTCATTAAAGCAATAACTTGAACTTTGTCAAGCTATCGCATTTCTTCTGGCTTTGTCTTAAAGGAAAATTGCTTAATATTGTTTTTGCTAAGATAAGTTTAAAATAGAATTTTGCCTTTCTAGAAAAAGGAATTGAGAACTGTGTGGTAGGTTTGACAGTATTGAAGTTTTGCAGTATTATGCCGGGATCCTAATGTCTGAGGGGGAATGTTTGTCTTAAGGAATGAAGGGCACAAAATCTTCAGATGCCAGCTTGTGCATGAATAGCGGTGATAGATGACATATATTTTTCTAGATCTAATATTACTGAGTGCTGAAAGGATGCAAGATTCTCTTCCAAAATTTGAGGAATTTAGGTAGCATCTGGTCATAGCACATAGGCTGCTTAAAACTTAACAGAAACAAAACCAAGGTCCTGGTAAGAATCATAATTTCCCTTTGATTCATGTAAAGATGATTGTTTGAAAAGCCAAAGTTTATGTATCTGAGACTGCTATTTCTGTCAAGTTTGGCAAAGGTAAAATACATAAAAATCCTCAAGAGTAATTTCTGGGGTGCCTGGGTGGCTCAGTCAGTTAAGCACTCTGCCTTCAGCTCAGGTCATGATCTCAGGGTCCTGGGATTGTGCCCCGCATCGGGCTCCCTGCTCATCGGGGAGTCTGCTTCTCCTTCTCCCTCTCCCCACCTGCCCCCCACTTATGCTCTTGTGCTCTCTTTTACTATCTCTCTCTCTCTCTCAAATAAATAAATGAGCTTTAAAAAAAAAGAGTAATTTCTGTTGAAAGCATTCCTGTTACCTAACTCAAAACCACTTCAAGATGTTCTATGTATGCTGCTTTTATTGATCTATTTATATATTTTTAATTTGTGTATATTAAAGATGTACAACTTGATTTGATGTGTGTATACATAGTGAAATGATTAGTCAAGCTAATCTCATCTCTTCACTTAGTGACCCTTCACTCATTCATTTCTTCATGTGTTAGTTTAGAGGTAGATACTAGGTTGATCTCCAAACCAAACTCTATTTTCTGTTTATGAATGACCCTGCATGTTGGGAGTCCTTAATTCATACATTACCAGCAGGAAATAATGCCATAGAAGATTCTTGTAATTGGAACACTATCAGGTTTACACCTTTGGATGAGGCTTTTGAGGCATGGTGCAGATAAAGATATTCAAATTGGGGGACTTTTAGCACTATATTTCAGACAACCATTGAAAGCGTGAGCTTTCCTGAAGTGTATTTTTAGAGACAGAAAAGCATGTCAGCTTTGGGCCAGTTTTGTATTCGATGTTTCTAAGGAAACAGCAAATATCTAGGAGAACAGATTCACGTGGTAATTTCTTTATCAAGTTGACCCTTGTATGGGTGAATATGGACCATGCCTTGCATTCAATCAAAGACCGATCTATGCCATTCTCATTGATGAAAATAAGTAAAGTGATTTGGCTTGAGAGTTTTAGTTAGTAACTTATTTCCCTTCTCTTCTACTCCCAGATTTTATTAAGTCTTATTGTCTTTTGTGAGTTTGTGAGCATTTCTGATTCTTGCTGATAAAAAGAATTGAGTATGAGGATTTGTGAAAAACAACTTAAAATTGGACCAGAATTAGAGGAGACTAAGGACCTAGGACAACTGAATGTAGTGTGAGTTCTGAATTAGGTCTTGGAGAAGAAAAAGTACATAGTAGAAAAACTGAACTTTGAATAAAATGATGTAGCTGGATTAGTATTGTGTCAGTGTTGTTTTCATATTTGCTTTAGTAAATTTTTTGAGGTAGGTGACATCCATTGTTATTAGTTTTGATCCTTATGCTATGGTCATATTAACATTGTGGGGAAACTGGGTGAAGGCATATGGCAACTCTTTGTATTATTTTTTGCGACCCTACTGTAAGGACAGACTTACCTCAAAATATTCGGAAAAACTAACCAGAAGTGTCTGGGAGAATAGGAGCTGAATACTGCACTCCTGTTTTTGTGTTGGTGCTTTGGGAAATGTTCAGGTCCTTTATTGGAGACAGGAAAGGGATGATGGTCTGAGGAGACTGGACCCATCTCTTGACATGTTTGTTTTGCTAATTAGATGAGAGAGTACTTACTCCTTGGGTGTCAGACAACATTCCCTTAGATGGCAACACTGAAAGTCTGTTTGTATGACATCTGACCTACTTGTACAGAAGTTGAAAGTAGGTAGCAAAGAGAATGCAGAAAATTTTGTGGTCAGAGTTTAGTCACATGAGCTTTTGTGTATTTCTCTAGAAAGTAGCATCTAAGTGTTTATTCCACTCATGGCTGAATCACTCAGCAGACTGCAAGAGCTTACTCAGAAATGCTAATCAGCATCCCTTTCAAGAGAGACAATGCTTACAGAGAACAAAAGGAGAGATCTGACCGGTTGTGGGGTCAGACACACAGGGATGTTTTACAAAGAAATTTCCTGAAATCCATGATGTTGGGTTTGATCATTTAAATGCTGATCTATCCTTTTCTCTTGAAGCCAGCTCTTCAAAACTTTAATCATAGGTTTTTAGCTGCCATTACTCTTTTAGATCAGATACAGTTAAAAAAGGATTTGGGGTTGAATTTGGGACGTTGTTGGTCATTCTGAGAAATATTCTATATATCTTTGATATTTAACACATAACTGTCACTCTGAAGGAGTGTTGGCTGGTTTCAGTTTCAGGACTGTCTGAGAGAAGACATCCACTTGAGGGTGGGCTTAGTGCTCTCACAGAAGTTCTAGATTTATGTCCGTGGTCTTCAGGCTGTTTTGATCTCATGTCCCATCAGTAAAACACTTTACCATGAAACTTTAATATGTACATTAAGTATCTGTATATTATCATCACTAGTTATCATGTCAACACTCAACGTATATTTACCAAGGTTCTCCGTTAACAATTGGATGTCAACCCATTTTAATAATTTTGATTGTTTTGAATACTTTTGGGTGACTCCATCTGATTTAATTATCCTAATGTTTAACCTACTAAAACAGATTTGAAGAGCTTTTATTAGGAAGAGAAGAGTCAATTCAGCTTTTTTGCTTGTTATTTGCTTATTTTCAATCTGTGGTTGGTTTCGTTGCATGATTCTCAAGCCACTTGTTCTTGGGAGGCTTAGTTGAGCTGAAATTAGCTAAATTACTCCATCAATGCACCTAACTGGACTCAGAAATGGAAATATGTAGTAATACGCAGAGCAAACAGATGGGAGAATGTACTGCTTCCCTTGTTGGTCCTCTCAGGCCACCATGAATATATATAGCATAGGTGGCTGAAACAACATTCTGTCACGATAATAAACAGAATTTTTCCTGTAGTTCTAGAGGCTGGAAGCCCAAGACCATTGGCAGCATGGTCAGCTTCTGGTGTGTGCCCTTTCCCTTGCTTGTAACAGCCACTGCCTTGCTGTGTGCTCACATGGAGAAGCGAGAGACCTAGCTCTCTGGTGTCCCTCCTCATAAGGGCACAAAGCCCATCATGGGGCCCCATGCTCACGACCTCATCTCTACTTCATCACCTCACCGAGACTCCATCTCCAAGTACCATCACATTGGGGGGCAGGGCTTCCACATATCAATTTTCAGAGGACACAGTTTATTATACCCCAACTCCCTCTGTCCTCCTTAGGAAGAAGCTTTCCCTCAAACCATATTATGTAGGACCATATGGGAGCACCAGTGCCAATCCATTTGATAAAGGTTATTTCATCTCACTTGTTTGGAGGTGCATATACATACCAGCTGATGACCTCTTCCTGCCTTCTACCTTGGAGCCACCAGATTTAGGTCCTCTCCAAGGAGGAGGGTCTATTTGGTCTGAACCTTTCCAGTTTTGACTTCAGACCTCAGCAATACTGAGACTGATCACAGCAATGAGACTTAGCACCACCTCTAAACCTGCATTTGATATAGACTAGAAATGCATTTCAGTCCCCTTTTATCAATCCTGCTGAATTGGGGCTGGGTGCTTGGCTGCGCTGCGGGGTGAGGCAGCCACAAGGGGGGGAAAGCTTTCAGGTGGGTGACCAGTGAGCTGGGTTGGAAGAGGAGTTAGAGGTCAGCCTGAAAGACAAGGTGTGCTTCATGTAGTTCATGTGGGGAGGGCATCCCTAGCATGGGGAATGGCACATGTGAAGGTGCAGAGGAGTAGAAAAGCTTGGTGTATATCTTTCCAGAAAAGATGTGGAAGCAAGCAGGGATAATGGATGATATGCTGTGAGAAGCCAGGCAACTGGAGATGGTTAGGTGAAGCTTTATAAAGCACAAGTAACAGTATTGTATTAGTGTTTGAGAACCTTCCAGCACACTCTGCTATTTAGAGCAGAGTTTAGTTCTTATAATTGTCCAAGGTGAGGTGTGGGACTGTAATTGTGGAAGCACAAGTCAGTAGGGGCGGTTAGATAGAAAGTTGTGAGTGGGTGGAGGAATAGACGAGCCTGGTCCCTAGGGGCCAGTTCTGGGGGGGGCAGAGAAGGGGGTGACACTGTTTTTCATATTCCTGAGGATTTTTTTTTAATTCTACTGAACAGTGAGTTAGGGCAAGGTCACTGACCTCAAAATAGCACAAACTTCCCTTTACCTGAGTATTACCCTGCCCCAGGGGATCAGAGGTATATGTGGTGACCTCTTTTGGCTGAGTCATGAAGGTGTGCAGCTATCTTTTTGTCTCTCTCTCTTCCAGCAAGTTGGGAGCAGCACCAGCTCTACCAGAGAGTCACCCCAGCTTCTGACAGATCTTCTCTACCTTGAGATAATGTTTGATTCCAAGATATTTGACTCAGTCAGCAGAAACAATAGTACTGTACCTCAGACTGGTAGGAATTTGGTGAGAATATGTATATAACCCAAGGTGTGGTATTACATATAATATAGCTAAGAATCTGCCCCAATTATCACTAATGTTATTTTATGCAATTCATGTTGCTCACTATCCAATTATTTGGGGGCTAGAACATTCAGTTGATAAGCTATAATGGGAGCAGGGGGTGGGGAGGTAAAGAAAGTGTACTTGAGTACTACCCAGTGCAAGGGACTGAGAGTAATGAGGAGTGAACATGCAGGTTAAAGAATAGCAAGGTAGATTTGAAGTGTTAGGGGCTTTTGTATATTTTTTTCTAGTCTGCAACTTGTACAGGCAAGCATGCTGTACTGAGCATTACACAGGGCTAAGGTGCTTGCAGATGTGTGTGTCTGTGTCACCATGACATCAAGAAATAGACGGCTGCTTTCGGCTGTATGGAGAGAACAGAGTCAAGTGTAAGTTCACACCAAACTCACTGAGACCTCCCCCTGCAACCAATGAAGATTCTTGACCACAGAATAGTGAAAACCTTATCCTTGGTCCAAGTGGAGAACTGGAATGTTAACCAAGTTGTGAATGTGGAGTCTGTATCTTTCTCTCCCTTCCTCTTTCTTTCCCCACTTCCTTCCCTCTTTCCTTCCTTATTCTGGATGGTCAGCTGTTTGGCCATTTGGATTCTGAGTATTTAATTTGAATACTTCATTGTAGATTCAGTCATGTAAAGCAGTATTCTGTACAATCAAAACTATTACTCCAATCAAAAGTATTACCCCTTTGTTTGTATTCCAGGAAAGGGTGGAGATCCTGAGAGTATTACTATCTAGTATATGAAATGTGTTATCAGAGCCCTGACAGTTTAAAAATAGAGGTCTTTATTTTGAGACGGTAAGGTTATTTGCTGAGTTGTATTGTAATTACTTCCCTAGTATTCCATCTTTGTTAAACTGCCTCCTATTAATTTTTGATGTTACTTTTACAAATTAGAGTTCCTTAATCATTCTAGTGTTGATGTATCAATGAATTTAATTATTTCATATAATGACTATGCCAAGGGTGGGCAGAGACATTCACTTCTCTCAGTATTAGTGTTTTGCCTGCTACCAGTCGTCGATTTCATTGTCACTTGTATTTTTATAGAGTTTTGTTCACTGCATAAGCTCAGACATTACAAGAGAAATAGTTTTAAATGCAGGAGGGAGGGAGTGTGTGTGTACCGTATCACCAGTATTCTCTATGTAGAGGTCTTGACATGGGTTAACCATATATTTGTAAGCCAAGCATTGTAGAGATTATAAAGTGGAGCTCCAAAGCAAAAAATAACCCAATGAGAGATTCCTACTGATGCCTTGACCGGTTTTCCTCCACCACTTTGTGTAAATGTATTCACACATATGCATACCCTGAAATTCTTACTTAATGCTTGTAATTCATTTGTCCTACACCTGAACATGTGTCTCTGTTGGGGACTCATTGATTCACCTGGTAAACCAGGCTAGACCCTGCTTACTTGATGGGGAAGTTCTTCCTTTACACTGAGGCTTCTTGTTATTCCAGCAGCAAGAGGCCCATATGCAGCCATAAGTAGTTTTAGTCGCTATAACAAAATAATCTGATATCACATTTGAATTAGTAGTGATGAACCATCATGCATTTAATAGTGCCCTTAATGTTTAGTGTAATAGTCCTAAACTTATCTGTAGAGATAAGGTTTTTAGTATCAGATGAATTTTGAGAAAATACTGAGACAGCTGGAGGTGGTCAGTCAGCAACTGACAATATTTTCATGCATTTCTTCTTGACTATCTTGGGATCATGTCTTTCTAGTTTCATGGTCCATTTGCTAGCATTTTCTTTGGATGGCACATCGGCACACCACAATATTAAAAAAAATACTTTATCGTAAGTCATGCACTTAATTAGATAAGCTGTTTTTAATATAGTGTTGGCATTTGCTAGAGACTAAAGTGTCTTCTAGAAATCAACCCATTATATTTAAGGATTTTGGAATAGTAGACTACTTTATAAGAAAGCAGATTTTGATTTTAAATCCTAATACTTATGTAAATAGTTGGGAAATATGGATTTAACATTCTTCACAGTCAAATATTTTTCTCACGTAGCAGTTGAAGAGAAATCGTTTTCTGAACTATTGTGCTAGGTACCTCATGAATTTTGATATTTTAAATATTATCATTAGAGAAAATATAATAACTGTGGCTCCTGGCTTGCTCAGTCAGTGTAGCGTGCAACTCTTGATCTCAGGTTGTAAGTTTGAGTCCCATGTTGGGTGTAGAGATTACTTAAAAATAGGATCTTTAAAAAATACAATACCTAGCCTTTTAAAGAAACTCTTATACCATTTTCTGAAAATACATTCAGTATTTAAAAAACAGAACAGCATACAGATCAGTTCACATACATCTGTGGAATAATGTTTGTAAGAGAAGAGAGCTGTGGTTGAATTCTACAGGAGCGCAGTAGCTATGTAGTAACTTCTACTCTGCTTGGTGAGACTAAAGATAGTCTCTGATTAAAAAGTAAATTTTCTTAAAATTTTTTTGCCAAGGTTTATGTACCTAAAAACTATCCAGTGCATTTTTGTGGAATCCTCACGAAATACTATCCATGCTGATATTTACTTCTGCCCTCAGTTTGTCATTCTTCTCATGTTTGCATGCCACAGGCTGTGCTGAGGTTCTCCCCTCCTGTTGCATGTGTATAAAGGTCACTTGGGGGACGCCTGAGTGGCTCAGTCAGTTAAGCATCTGGCTTCCACTCAGGTCATGATCCTGGAGTCCTGGGATAGAGCCCTATGTCGGGCTCCCTGCTTGGTGGAGAGCCTGCTTCTGCCTCTGCCTGCTGCTTCCCCTGCTTGTGCTGTCTCTCTCTCACTCTTGCTGTATCTCAAATAGATAAATAAAATCTAAAAATAAAATAAAATAAAATAAAATAAAGGTCACTTGGTTGGTGAGACCCCATCTATAGCTCACTTTCTAAACCTTACATTATGTAAGAAAAATCTAGGTTTATTTGGTCTGGGGAAAGGCTGATTTCTGTTTGAAACTAACACTTGAGGGGATTTTTTTGAAGGTGGTCCTCATTTATGGTCATCCCCATCCTGCAGTGCATATTTCATAGGATTATTGTGAAGATTAGTTAGTTAAGTGAGTTAATATGTATAAAGCACTTTACACAGTGCCTGGCTGGGTGCTTTATGGATTTTGATGTTACTGTTGCTTGCATTTTAGATTATATGTTTGGCAATAACTCTCCCACCAAACTTGTTACATATCACTTGAGTTAAAAACAACCAGGTTTTGAATTGCATTCAGAGGGATTAAAAAATAATATGTAAATTGAGTAGGATGAGTGTATTTAAGGAACAAACACGAACATTCTCTTTTTTCAGCAATCTGATTAAGATTAACTTAAGTATTTGCCTGAGGTTATCATGGATAATTTTAAATTATTGGGTATTTACTGGAAAAATGGTAATGGAAAAACTAGCAGGATAAACTATGTTTTTGTTTTTTACTTGTCAGAGATGGAAGGTAATTAGGTCAAGTAAAAGGGCAAAGGAAAATTAGCCTAGAAGTCTTGGCTCCACCAGTGACTAGCGGAATAAATTTTCACCCATCATTTCTCTGAGCCTGTGTTTCCTCACTTGTTGGGTGGGAAGTATACTTTCCTTGACTGCTTGTCATGTAGCTAAGTGAGGTCATAAATGTGAAAATGTCTAGAATGCAATGCACCGTGGATATTGTATATAACATCTTCCATAACCTGTCAGATAGGGTTATTGCTCTTTTTAATGGTGATAAATGCCCATAACATAAAAGTTACAGTCTTAACCATTTTTGACTGTAGAACTCAGTGGGGTTAAATACATCCACGTTGTTGTGTTACCAATCTCCAGAACCTTCTTCATCTTCCCAGAGTGAGACTTAATGTTCATGAAACAAGTCCCCATTCCTCTACTTCCCTGGCCCAATGGCGACCACCATTCTCCTTTTGGTCTCTTTGAACCTGGATACTCTGGTTATGACCTACCTCATGCAATAGTCCTATTGCTCCTTGAGATTACAATTCTCCTCCACTATGGGGAGTTCTGGTTCTCTGTCAAGTGGTTAGTTTCTATCCTTTAATTCTTGTTTGATTTATTTCCTGGCTTGCAGGGTACCACAGTGAACCCCATTAAAAATAGATCTAAAGGTTTAAAGGAAATTCACATGGTTCTTTTTCTTCCCCACTTCAGCAGTGTGGTTGACTTTGTCATGCTCCTCCTCCTCCTCTGATGACCCTGGGAAAGGCGGGAGATTCTGGGACCAGGATGGAGAACCAGAGGGCTGAGGAGGGAATGTGGGGGAATTGGCATGGGGTTTTAAGCCGGATCTGCTTTGTCAAGTTGGTGGTTTCCATGGCCACTGCTTCGAGCTCTGCCTTCTTCACTTCTACCATGACTGCTGGCCTCCACACCCATTTCCCTCCCATCTAGATTGTTGGAGGTGACAGGTCCACAAGCAGTCACGGCGCTATGCTAGTCCCTGTTCAGTCACCACTGCTACTTCTGTTTTGTCTTTGGTAAGACACATGAGGATGTTCTCCTTCTCTTCCAGGTTGACTGTCCCAGCCCCCTACATCCCTGCTCATCCTGCATTCTGGCAGCAGGGAGTACTCCTAGGCCTTGACTCCCAGTACTTTCCTTAGAGTGCTCTCTTTTTCTACAGAAGATTTTCCACCTAGTCAGTTCTGCCTCTTAAGGCTCAGGTCTCCCACCTCTTCAGCATGTTCTTCTTTGTCCTGCAATCCCACCCTTTACAGGTTGAGCTGCCCCTGCCTGTGCCCCAGCTTTGCACAGACCCTTCTGTTGTAGAACTTAGCACGGTGCATCATATCTATTTTTGTGTCTCTGACTCTCCAGCTCTGCTGTATCATCCTTGATGGCAAAGTCTGTCTGTTTTATGCTGTGTTCTCCCGGCACCAAGCACAGTTCTGGCCAATAGGAAATGGAAAATCTTGGCTGAATGACTTTGCCCTACAGGTGAAGGACAGAATTGCACAGAAAATAGGACTTGGCTTAATGTGTTGTTCTAAGATTTACCTTCACACTTAATTGCTTATTGAACAAAGCAGAACCCCCAAAGCAGTTACTTAAGCCTCAAAAATTGATGTATTGTGTGGTTTTGGTGTGCTTTTATATATACTCTTGCAAAGGGGCTGCTGAGTTAAATGCTTTTAATGTCAATTCTTCAGATTTAATGGATTGATGTCTGCCCTCAAATGCAGGTGCCTTTGGGACTTACTGTGATTGCTGGCATCCTTCGTCCTTTATATCAGTTGAAGTTTAAAATTTGTTCATTCATCAAATTTATTTTTAGTACCTAGTACACACCAGTCATTGTGCATGGTGTTGGGGATGCGGTGGTGGGAAAGCAAGGCCACTGCATTTGTGATTCTAATTCTCTTGTTACTATTTTTTTCTTCTCTTTCCCCATATTTCTCTTTAGCTTTTTGGGTAGGTTTGAGAAAGAGGACTTATAGAACATAGGTGTAGCCCCTGTGCTCTTGGGCCCAGGTCCTCAGCCTCTTAAAAAAGGAGCTACGCTCAGTTGGGTGTCCACCTTCAGCCTGGGGTTGTGATCCCAGGGTCCTGGGATCGAGTGCGGCATTGGGCTCCCTGCTTAGCATGGAGCCTGCTTCCCACTCGGTCTCTGCCGCTCCCCTGTTCTCATGTTCTCTCTTGCATTGTTTGCACACACTCTTTCTCTCAAATAAATACATAAATTCTAAAAAAAAAGGGGGGGGGAGGGGAGCTACAGGAGAGAGAGCAACGTTCAGGTGTTTTCTCCCTAGCCATAGGTGGGGCGTGCCATCTCTCAAGGGGTTGCCCCATTTATACTTTCATTTCCATGATACTTCCTCTTAGGCTTATGGGGTGCAAATAGCTCCCAGGCTAGAGAGCCAGGGCTCCCACTTCTGCACCTGCACCCCCAAGGAGAGGTCAGAAGTGAGGCTGAAGGGGAAAGAACTGTTTTAAAATTAAACCAGAGCTGCTGCTGCCTGCTGGCGATCTCACCTCCCAGATGCGGAGCTACAGGGCACCTGGGCACTTTTCTAAGAAGAAAAGCTTGCATGACTTGCCCAAGATCTCACAGGTTGCCCAGGACCCAGGAGTGTGAGCTGCCTGAGGCGCAAGCAATGATACTGCCTAGAAGTCAGCCTGTCTTTTATGGTCCTTGTGCACCAGCAACTGCAAGCAATGTTGGCAATAAAGATACTCTCCCTCAAAAAGTCTTCAGTTGAGCTAAGTTCTAAACAGTTGCCATGGTTATTATTTAATCTGAAAGATTTTATATGTATGTATATAGTATATACATATATATGTTTCGAATGAGCATATTTTTATTTTAAATAGGCACTGTATGCTAGATAGAAGACATTTAGCATGTTCAGGTAACCCTCTGGCCCCTGCTGTACATAGACTAGATTTAATAATAATATTAAAATTGGGGCACCTGGGTGGGCTCAGTTACTTGCTTAAGCATCTGCCTTTAACTCAGGTCATGATCCCAGGGTCCTGGGATTGAGTCCCGCCTCTGGCTCCCTGCTCAGTTGGGAGTCTGCTTCTTCCTTTGCCCCTCCCCACCCCCGTACTCATGCTCTCTCTCTCAAATAAATAAAATCTTTAAAAAAAATCTTAAAATTGAAATTTTTTAGTAATTATTCATGGTTTTGTTTTGTTTTGGTTTTTGTTTTGTTTTAGAGGGGGGCAGAAGGACCGAGGGGGAGAGAGAGAATCTTAAGCAGGCTCCATGCTGAGGCGCTCAGTCTCCTGACCCTGAGATGTGGGGCTCAGTCTCCTGACCCTGAGATGATGACCTGAGCTGAAATCAAGACCGACTGAGCCACCCAGGTGCCCCTTTCATGGTTTTAAAATTGAAGACTCAATGAGGGCAATAAAATGTAATATTAGTTGTATTATCTAGCAGTTGTCTAAGTTACACCCTTTGTAGACATTATGGTTTTGTTAAATATCACTTACTAGTTTCTTGACAGTTATAGACATAAATATCTTAGGAGCCTATGACCAAAGGATTAAAGTCCAAACTGTTATGGTATAGAAATGTTTGAATAAACAGTGGTGCTTTTTTGGTACTACAATAAAAATTTATTGACATGATTATATAAAATTCAATAAAAACAATGTTTGTTGTTGGGTCTTTTTTTCCTGGTCAGTTTTTTTTTTCCATGATTGTTATTGAAAGTAATTTTGTAAATTAAGGAAGGGACTGTTTTAAAACTAAACCAAGCCACTCTCCTCTGGGTGTGACACACACTGGGTAAGTGGGTCACTGCCTGCAACTGGCATCATGGTGAGCCAGCCTTGACCTAGCTATGGACTCTCATTGTGTCCCTGACCATGGAACTGTAGCTCCTTCTGTCCCTGTGTCAGTGTATGTAGATGTAGCTCCCCATCTGCCAGGCGTCAGTTTCTTCCAGGGCTTAGTTTCTTTCAGGCCTTTTCAAGGTGTTTTCCAGTTGTGAAATCCTGTGGTTGAATGGAACCATAGCTGGGGACCTGGCACAGGCAGAACAGTGTTTGGGTTGACCTCTTGGCCAGTTACTGCTGTGACCCCCAACTCCTGCTGTTCCCCAGGGCCCAGTGCTGTGGGAGCCGGTTTCTCTTGCCCATTGGCAAAAGTTCAAGTTATTCCACGGATATGGTTATCTGTTCCCTGCTGCTTTAGTCCCTGGGACTAGGAGTGAGGGAGTTATTCTAGGTTTCCCTCTGTACTTGGAAGGAAGATGTATTCTCTATAGGATCCAAAGTTCATTTGTTGAGACTTCTTAATTACATTTTTCAAGTCTATATTCTTAGCCTATCCAATTAGTCTGGTAATAGCATTAGTCTCCTGTTACAAAGCTTTTGATCAATTTGCTTATTTTTGTTTTATGTCTTTTTCCTGCTGCATTATTTAAAACATAGAATTTGTCCCACTGGTGGTAACATAGCTGTAATTAGTATTTTGGCCTTTGTTTGTTATTTTGGTCTTAAACTTGATTGTATGTTAATATTACATCCTTTGCTTGCTTTTTGTTCGTGTTTGCATTATATGGTTTTGCTCATAAATTTTTCTGCATTTAATAACAGAAACCCCTAGAGATCCTTTTCTCCATTCAGTAGGGGCTCTTGAACTACTTTTATAACTTCTTGATCATTTTGTTATTTTTGTTTGCTTACCTTTTCCTTGATTCTTGGGCTTGGTTGATGAAATTCATTGTGGGATTACTAAACATTGTGGGATTACTAAAATGGAAGAAACTGGGGGCAGGGCCAACCATTTTGGCCACATTGACCTTGCAGAGTCTGTGGGATAGGCAGGCAGGTGTGTCCAGAAAGTGCTGTGGTAGAGTTTGGGGCTGGAGGTGGATTTGGTGACCATGGGCACAGTGGTGGTAATTTGAACTGTGGAAGTAAAAAAAAAAAAAAAAGATTTAAAGAAAAGATGGGAATGTTGAATAAGGTCAAAGGCAGAACCTTAGGAAAGATCCCTGTTCAAGGATCCAGCGGTGAAAGAAAAGGAGCCACCTGGTGTGGAGATGGTAACTAGAAAAGGAGGGCTGCAGAAGCCCAGGATGGCCCCTGAAGGAGGGGAGTAATGGTGTCCGATGTGGACAAGAATCCCTCATGGTGACAGTCAGGTGACTGAGCAATTTCTGCTAACCAGAGTGTCAGAGGCCAGGTAGTGGTAGGTTAAGGGCTAAATGGGGGGTGGGGAGGATGGCAGGGTAGAATTGTCTTCTTGAATGAAGCTGGCAGTGAAGGGAGATGAGGAAAGGCTGAAAGAAGGGAAAAAAAAAAGGAGGGACTTTAAGAACTGTCTTGTGGAAAGTGGTGGAAAAGGGAGGTGGGATAGGCTAAGGAAATTGGGACTGGAATATCAGATCCTGAGCTCAGGTGCAGAGGTGGACTTGTTCCCTTTCAAAGATAGGATTGGGGGGTTCCTCGGTGGCTCAGTCGGTTGAGCGTCTGACTCTTGGTTTCGGCTCAGGTCATGATCTCATGGGTTATGAGATCAAGCCCCATGTCAGGCTCTGCCCTTGACACAGTCTGCTTGAGATTCTTTCCCTCTGCGCTTCTCCCCACTCATGTTCTCTGTCTCTAAAATAAACAAAATCTTTAAAAAAGATAGGATGGGAAGGGCTAAGGCTGGACATGCAGGCAGGTTGCGTGCTATGGGGTGAATCAAATCCAATTGTCAGTTTCTAAGTACCCCAGCCAAGGGGGCCACAGCCTTAAAGTGAGGGGGTTGGGGTAGGGTAAAGAGTTTGAGGACATGGAAGGGCTGGGTTGGATCAGCTAGTAATGCTCGGGAGAGGGAGCTTCCAGTCTTTGTGGCACAGAGAACTTAGATGACATTGGAAAATACACATAGGTTACTTTATGTGAAGGGACCCACTTATCTTTGCTTTGTTGAATAATATACTTTAGTTTTTTCATCTTTTGTTTGGGGGAAATACCACATGGAATCAGTTTGAGTCTGTTGCTTCTTTGTGTATTATAGGTATAATTTCCAAGTGGGGGCTTTGTGTATATTGGGATGTGTGTGAAAGCTTTGACCTTTCTGCCATTGCAGAGGATTCTTGCTGCCAATATTGAATCATTTATAAATATTTTACTAGGTTTCCTAGGAGCAAAACCATGCTGCAAAGGGTATAAAAGCTTGTTTGGCAGAGATGAATGCAGGAAGGATTTATGATAAGAGGAGGAGAATGTAGGCAACATAGCTGATTATTTTTTTGTTTTGTTTTTATATTTTTCTGCTTTGTTTTAAGGGCAGGGATGCTTGGTATCTGCTGGTTTATAGAATAGTTTTTCTGGGACTCACTGAACCTTCATCTGTGTTTAAAAAACTGAAAACATAAGGCTAAAATTGATCTGAAGTTTCTGATATTTTGATAATTGTTCTTAAGCACAGTTAACTTTATCTTCCTATTTATTTTCTTGGGACATCTTTTATCTGAATCCTTCCAGCAGTAATAAGGTTGACTCTGATGATTTTAGCAGTGATGTCAGCAAATACACAGACCTATGGGTTTAGCATATAAATGCTACCATGTTTTTCTAGTCCCCTAGTGGTCTTCGCTAACTAGCATCCCTGGTGTCAGTGTTCTTTCTTTTTAGAACTTCACCTCTCCTATCTGTGTACTGTTCCCATTCACAAAGTGAGTTAGGTGTTCCTCAGATTTCTCTTGAGCAAACTGTCTCCCACACCTAACATCTATGTGGGCTTATATGTTAATGGAATATCATTGTCTATATTCTCCATGCTGTGCGTGGCATCCCCAAGACTTAATTGTTCTATAAATGGAAGTTTGTACTTCCTGATTCTTTCACTATTTTGCCAATCCCTCTCTCCCCCATCTCTGGCAACCACCAATTCATTCTGTGTATCTGAGACTGATTTTATTTTTAGATTCCATATAGAAGTGAAACTATATGGTATTTGTCTTTTTCTCTTATTTCATTTAGCATAATACCCTCTAGGTTCGTCTATGTTGTTGCAAATGGCAGGATTTCCTGAGTAATACTCCAGTGTGTGTGTGTGTGTGTGTGTGTGTGTACGTACGCACACCACGTATTTATCCACTCATTTATCAATGGGCACTTGGGCTTCTCCATATCTTGGCTTGTAAATAAGGCTGCAGTAAGAAGAGTGTCAGCTTTTCTTTTCTTTTTTTTTTTTTTTTTACTATTTTACGTTTTATTGTAAAAGGATAATTCTACAATTAAAGACAATGCAATTGCATGGTTTCCTCCAAATGGATAGCTGTTGAAGAGGAGACTATGTGTGGGGAGAAAAGATTGAGAACATCTTCGAAAATGGGACCAGCTGAGTAAGTTGTGTAGTCTAGTTTGACCTCTGTTTCTCTGGACCTGCCAACTCTTTGCCATCTCCCTCTTGATTGTTAGACGTATGTACAGTTTTTCTATTGAGTCTGACTTATTTAAAAGCCCTGCATGAAAGATGGGATGGGGAAGGAGACAAACCATAAGAGACTCCTAATCTCACAAAACAAACTGAGGGTTACTGGGGGGTGGGAGGGTAGGGATAGGGTGGGTGGGTTATGGACATTGGGAGGGTTTGTGCTTTGGTGAATGCTGTGAAAGATGTAAGCCTGATGATTCACAGACCTGTACCCCTGGGGCAAAGAATAAAAAATAAAAAAAATTTAAAAATAATTTAAAAAAATAAAAGGGAGAAATATTTTGTTCTCACATTAGTTAGCCCCTGACAAGAACAGTTTTTAGTTAAAAAAATTTGAAAAAATAATAAAGGCAACTTAATCTAAATGGACCTGAAGTTCCTCACTAGAGAAAATGAAGTTGATCTTACCTGTGAAGGAATTCTTAAAGACTAAATACATGATGCAAACACTGCCCCTCTCCCTCACAAATATGCACAGGGAATAGTGCCTGGGACACTTGGGATTTTTCAGTCAACGCTGTCTCTGTTGTTACTGCTAAAATGGGAGGTGATGGGAGCTTGGTGATTGCCATATGATAGGACCATTAGCAGCCCTTTGAACAAAATTCTATTTCTGAGAAATATTTCTGTCAACCTTAAAAACAAAATAGTTATTTTATTAGCAAAATGAGTTTATTTAGGAATAGCGACGGAATTGTAATTCAGGACAAGCAAACTATGGATAAAAACAGACAAGTCTGAGGAGACAGGGAGGATCAGTTTTTATTAGATTTTAGAAAAAAGTCAACACAGATTAATCACCTCCTTTGAGAAATTCTTTGAAGTCCAAGGCAGGTTGTTAATATTCCCTCCATATTTTTCTGATACTATGTGTGATTAAAGAGACTGAAGGAGCTTTTATTTCTTATGAAGACTACAAGCTTCACATTTCAATGTAACACCGTTTTAGACTGAATTAAACATAGAGTAACTAAAGTTACCTCTGTTTAGGTTGGTTTAGACTTCCAAAATAATGGTTAGTTTTAGGACTAATCATTGCCTACTGAATTTCTGACTAGGGAAATAAGTTTGAACAGCTGAAAAATTAAATTTATAATGCCTAATTCGGTTTAGAAAAAAGTTTATTCAGATTTAAGGGGAGAATAAAATTTTCTTTTCAGATAAATTCCTAGGAATATTTTTGATTTTATGATATTTTTCCTTTAATGGGAGAATTTATGGGTATGTTAAGCCAATGAAAGCTAATAACTATAATTTAGACCATTGTTTTTTCCTGGTCTACTTTCCCTCTTGAAGATAGTGACATAAAAATACAACTTTCACTCCCTGGTACTTGTTCCTCATAATTGTTGCCTATTTTACCTACAAATAAGCACACATATGGATATGCATACTGAATGTTGGGTGCCCACTGTGACCAGGCATCATGCTCTGTTTTGGGGATCCAAAGGTCAATAGGTTGGGACAGGCATGGCAGGAGAGAGAAGCAGATGCTTCAGCTGTGGTGTGATGGATATTTATGAGAAGCATATCAGTAGGTGGTCAGCAAATATAGCAGTGATATTTGTGTGCCTGACTTGAATTTTAGATGGTATCCTTCCATTAAAATAATTTGAAATTTTATCTTTAAAATTTCTCATTTTAGAAATCAGTAAGCTTTGTAATTTGTAAAATAACTATTCCTTCAATAATCCTTCTTACAAAGTGTTCTTTTTCTATATGTGAGTGTTTCTGGTAATCACAAATTCTCAAATGAAACTACAGATTCACTCTCTCAGATATGGGCTCTAGTTTTTTCTTGTAGCAATGATGTGCTTGACAATTAAGCTTCTGTATAAAACGTTCCTTTTTGGTTATAGGATTGGCTGATGTGGATAGTGCTGGCTTTGTTAATAATATAACTTAGCCAAGTTCAGAAGATAATGTTAGGTGAATGAATCTAGTTTCAGAAGCTTTTCTTTCCCTGAAGGTGTGTTGGAGTAAAAATTTGAAGGTAAAGGTTTTGGAGAATAGTAGTAGTAAGAGCTAACACTTGTTGAGCGCTTATTGCATGCCAAACACGATTCCAGTAAGAAATTCCAGTAAGAAAAGAAAAACAAAACAAAACAAAAAAACCCCAAAGGAATATGGACATTAGCTGTGGCTAATGAAATTGTAGGTTTTTGACCCTACTACGGATGTAATTCCTAGTTCTTTTTTTTTTATTTTAAAGATTTATTTATTTTTTCAGGGGAGAGAGAAAGAGAGGGAGAGACCATGATGAGGGGGGAGGGGAGAGAGAAAGAGGATCTCAAACAGACTCCCTGCTGAGTGTGGAGCCCAGTGCAGGGCTTAGTCTTGTGACCCATGAGATCATGACCTGAGCTGAAACCAAGAGTTGGATGCTCAACTGCCTGACCCACCGAGGTGCCCCTGCAGTAAATGGTAAACTTCAGATTGTAACAGAGGCTATCAGGAAAATGAGGGAATGTGAGGAACAGTCAAGGTGGGGTGGGGGAAGATCAGCCAGTGTCTCTCTGGAGGTGATACATGTGTCAAGATGTGGGGAAGAGAAAGGACCAACGACCTAGAGAAGAGCGGTGGGGAGGATACTGAGCAGAGGGTAGGAGCAGAAATTGGAGTAGCTGTGTCTGGTGAGAGCAGGTGAAGGGCAGGGAGCTGGGGAGTCACCATCACCTTCAGAGTTACCCCAGCTGTTCATAGCAGTGTGTTCTCATCCCCATGGTACTAGGGCCAGATAACCAGGACTCCCCAGGGTGACAATCCCTTGATTCACAAAGGTGTATGCATCCTAGTGGGGAGGAGTAAATTATTTCTGTACAGACCCTTCTTTCTAAAGATATCAAGGTGCCCTCCAAAAATGCACTGCCTAATGATGTATTACTTTTTAATGTGGTAAAAATAAGATTCCCTTTCCTTGAACTTGAAAAGAAGGCATGTAGAATGAATGAGATGCCACATGAGTCATTACAAATTGATTTGAGTGTCTAAGCCCCTTGTTCCCATAGAGAAGCCAAGTGAACTCGATTATATTTTGATAGAGCTTTTCTGAAGGGGTAATTGAAATACTCAGGTGTAACACAAGAGGATATACATAGAAACTCTATATCCTTTAAAAAAATCTTTAAACTTGCCAAAGAGGTTTAAATGGCTTAGTCAAACTCAAAAAAGTCCTTGGTGTTGCGCTGTGTGTGGAGATCAGCTCTGTGAGATTGTTTCTGTGGAGGCTTCATGCAGCTCTGGAGAAACAAACAAAAGTGGAATTCAGGTGGAAAGAGACATGAGAGTAACAGGATACTTGAGGCCCAATATAAAATATTGGCTTAAAATCTTGATATTTTGATTCTTTTGAGGAATAGATACCCTCCATATGCTGTCTTTGATTCATATGCTTTAGGTGTTTTTCATATCTGAAAACTTAAACCTTCAGGTCTTTTTGCCCTGGATCATGTTTGTATTCTTTTGACATTATTTGACTCCTACTCTGACACTTTTAGTTGTGTGTTCGGGTATGAGGGGGGAGTCCTAAAAGCGATACTATTTATGTGTTTTAATCAGATACAGTGAGACAGGCAGACACAGAAATGGTGTCAGAAGGAAGAAGTTTATACCCACAGTTCCCAAGAAGCAGGAGACAGGGCGTCCCACACAGGGCTGCACAGGGAGACACTAGTGGCAGAGAGGGTGAGGGGAAAGCATGGCCAACAGCTTTTACTGTGGTATGGCAAGATCAGGCACAGTAAGCAGCTGTAGGATGGGATAGTTGGAATGATCTCCATAGATCATGGGAACATGGGGGCTGCCCCTGGTTGCCTGGTAGCTGACTCTGGGTGGATACCAGACCCATCTTGATGTGTGGCAGTTCAGTAAAGCAAGTAGTTGGCAGAGAGGGGCTTTTGATGGGTTGGTTTCCATACACAGGACAAGGTCCTAGGAAAGCTGCTTTCTATACCTAGGAATTAGCTAACTCTGAGAGGGGAAGTCCTCCATGGCCAATGATGTTCCACATGTCAGAGCATCAGGGACACAGAAATAAGAAAGTACAGTTGATACATGACGGGAAGCCTTTAGTTATCTGTAATCAAACTGAGACAGGGCTCACAGATGTGAATAACTTGTAATGGAGCAAAGCATAAGGTCCAGTGCTGAAAGGGTGAGCTGGACTTCCTCAGACTTGAGGGAAGGGGTCATTTTCCCCCTGAGCTCTAAGGAGAGGTCCTGGAGGATGGGTAGAAGAGCCAAGGATTTAAGAAGGAAACATGATTAAGGGAGAAGAGAAGAGAAATGAGCATGGTGAGTTCAGGGGAAAGGGATGACAAGCATGTCTGAAGCAGAGGCTTGCACTGGAGAAAGATTGCTGTAGAAAGACCTGCCTGGATGCAAGATGTTGGACCCTTTTTAGTTCCAGGCTGGGGAGTGTTATGAGTTTGTCAGTAGTACAAGCCCAGACCCTGTGCCCCTCATATGGCTTCCTGACCGTACTGCTCAAAAGCAAAGCCCTTTAACAGCTTTCAAATGCTCGGGGTTATTTGGACCATGGGGTGTTTTTGGAGATGACATGTGGTATTTCAGAAAGCAGTCAGGTGTCCTCATATGGGATAAATTCTGGGGCATTGGTTAGCAGGTGTGAGATGATGAGGGCTTCCCGTAGGCTATCATGGCTTGGGAGTGAAAAGAGAAAATGATGGGAGACATTTAGCTCTATTAATTTTTCTAGAAAAGACATTAGGCTTTGAGCTTCATTGTAATATCATAATATTATTGGCAAAATGAACTTGCTGTCAAAGACTGAAGTCTAAAATGCTGCAAATGGCCATATGCTCATTTTCTGCTGAGGGACTTCTGTTACTGTCATCCAGTTCTTGAAGGGGGCTAGAATCCAACAAAAGTAATTCAGAGTCTGGGGTTGGACAGATCTGTGTTTGAATCCTACTTCTGCCATTTCTGGGGGTGGTGGTGATAAAGGACAAATAAACCTTAAGCTGCTAGTAGTAACTCTTAAAATTTTCAGAATGCAGACCCAAGAGGTGGTGATATGCTCCTTCCTCTGCCTGAAACACTGACTAACACACTCCGGTGTGTCTTCTGGGCTCAGGTGTCCCTCTCTGTGTGACCGTGTTGTGTTAGATGGTTGTTGTGGCCATAGTACTATCATTGTTTGTGTGACTGCCTGTCTGCCACTGTCTCTAGACCAGCATCGTGTTAAGTCTGATGGTGTAGACCTAGGGTTTCATGGATGCTCTTCGGTCATTCCGTGTAAAGAGACATTGTTGAGGAACCTGAGTAGTGACATTTAAGTTTACTAGTTTGGGGAAGAGACCTCTCAGGGAAGACTTGACTGGAAGTGAGGGCTGGGCTGCTTTGGCAGGTGAATGGACTGTCCCAGAGGCGTCCAGGCAGGGCTCTGATGTCGAGGACGACATGTATGGGTCTGTGTTCTGTCTGAGTGGAAGCCACTCTCTGGGATCAGGGCTGGAGAGATGTAAGGTACCATCTAGCTCCACCTCCACCTTGCTTTGTACAGTTGAAACAGATTGTGTGATTAAGATACTTCCCCAAACTGGTGTGGACGACTGAGTGACCATTCGACCAGACCTTGCCTGGTTGCTTCATGGAGTGTCTACTGGACTCGGTACTGGCTGAGGTCAAGTTGGTGATATATCCAAGTGGGGGGGCCCACTAGGGAGCTGAATAAAAAGGGAAATAACCTTACCAGCTGTAAGGTTGGAGAAGGAGGTCAGCATGGTGATAACAGATGAGCTATGAAATAGTACTCATAAAGAGCTTTCTGGCTTTAAGGGTTGTGCTGAAGTGGACATTGACTTTTTGGATAAAATACTTGGCATTGATTCTATACTTAGACAGTTGGACCCAAACCCATAAGAACCAAGTATCTGTTTCCGTGCAGGGCCAGGACAAGGCCTCATTTGCTCAGTGGAAAGAAATAACTTCCTCTTAGAAATAGTTAGATGTCAGAAAAGTAATGAAACACTCTGGATACCGTCTCTTGTGAATCTTTCTGCATTTGAATGTTTGCCACCCATCTTATAATGCTGAAAAGGATAGGCATACAGTAAATTTTGAAGAAAACTAAAGACCTCGGGTTAAAAAAACAAGCCCACAAGGATGGAGTTTGAATACTTAACTAGTTTAGGAGGCCATGTAGCCATGAGTCTGTTGCTGGCGTTCAGCATATATGGGCATGAAGGTGAGCAGGTGTATGTGTATTAGGCACAGTAGAACAGCTCAAGACCAAACAAGGTGCATAGATTTCTTTAAAAAATCTTCTTAAATAGGGTATTGAGATCCTGATTTGTCACGCTTTAAGAGCAGATGGCTCCATAATGCACACAGGTATCCTATATGCTGGAAAGCACACTAGAAGCCTCTGTTGGGGATTTGTGGTCACTCTTCTCTGCTTCATGACAACAGAATGGAGTTCAGTGGTATTTTTTGTATGTCTAACCACCTCCCCTCCAGGCAGGCTTTTGGACTGAATATTGTCATTATTCAGTATTGTGTATATGAGAGGTATGAGGATCCATTCTTGGTAGAATTTTTCAAAGATTGGTGTAGGATTTTTAAAGGGCATGACTGAATTGGTACCCTATTCTTCTAAAATTCTTCTTTGGGGCACCTGGGTGGCTCAGTCAGTTAAGTATCTGCCTTCAGCTCAGGTCATGATCCCAGGGTCCTGGGATCGAGCCCCACATCTTGCTTAGCAGGGAGCCTGCTTCTCCCTCTCCTTTTGCCTGCCACTCCCTCTGCTGCTCTTTCTGTCAAATAAATAAATAAAATCTTAAAAAAAATTCTTCTTCATCTGGTATCTATTCCATATGTGTTTGTTTTCTTTCTTTCTTTCTTTCTTTCTTTCTTTCTTTCTTTCTTTCTTTCTTTCTTTCTTTCTTTCTTTTTTTGAAGTTGTAGTTACGAGTTATTATTAAGAGCAAATTTTATCTTTCTTTCCTTTTAAAAAATATGTGATATTCAGACTGTCACTTTGTAATGTGATGAAAGGCCACGTATAATTTATAGCTCTCTTGTTAGTAAGTACATGCTCAGAAATTCAATTATTGTCATTACTTGTAAAATCTTTGCTTGGGGTGGCAGACAAGAGGCCATCCAAAGCTATTAACCCTGGCCTGTGTTCTCAGAATGGCACTGTGGATGAGGACTGCTGGTTAGTTATTAAGGAAGCTTCTCTATCTTCCCCTATGTGGGGTAATATCCTGGTGGCAGTCTCTTCGCCAAGAACAGTGTGTGTCACTTTTAGGATGATTGGATCGAATGTGTCTGAGACTGTCTGCTTCGGCCCCTGGTCTCAAGCTTGCAGATGATAAGACTTACTTTCTTTTGGTTTATTAGCCAGATTTTTTCTCCATTTTTTGGGTCACAGTTATTTTCTCATCACTGAAAATGGCTATTTGTATCTCTCTCTCTGTTTTAAGAGACCTATTGATTGGGCGCCTGGGTGGCTCAGTGGGTTAAAGCCTCTGCCTTTAGCTCAGGTCCTGGTCTCAGGGTCCTGGGATCAAGCCCCGCATCGGGCTCTCTGCTCAGCAGGGAACCTGCTTCCTCCCCTCTCTCTGCCTGCCTCTCTGCCTACTTGTGATCTCTCTCTCTCTCTCTCTCTCTCTCTCTCTCTCTCTCTGTCAAATAAATAAATAAAAAATCTTAAAAAAGAAAAGAGAGACCTATTGACATACACCTTTTCCACTTTCTTTCAGTTTCTTTTGTCAAAATCATATACACTGCTTTGATTTATTTTTCCTCGTAAGACCGTGTTTCCCTCCTTGGTTTCCAGCACATAACCTTAATGTCTGGAGTGAGTTATAAACTCTGAATAGTAAAACCACTTTGCATTGAACAGGTGGTAATGCATGTCAGAGACACTTTCACACATGTGATTGTACCTCAGAGTTTGTAAAATACAACCTACTATGAATATTTTACCTTTTTAGTTCATTCTTAGCTCTTTATATTTCTTTCAGTATATTTAATCTAGAGATATTTTGTCTGCAATATATGATTTTCTGGCTCTTAGCTCCTTAGGTCTAATGAACCTTGTTCATGATGAGAACCTGTCCATTTACATCCTTTTCAGAGCCAGTGCCAGCTAGCTTTCATCAGATATTAATATTATTATTCTACATAATATATACTACATAGTATTATATAATAAGGTATTGTTATTAATATCAGACATACTCTTATTTTTCTTTCTCTTCTCCTCCAGAGGTGTTCTTTCTTGCCTTAGAGTTATAAACTAGCCATACCTTTCTAAGACCTGTGTCACAGAAAGGAGAAAAAGTAGTCTTACCAGTGTAGAAAGGTCAAGTGGCTTCTACTAGTTGGAGCTGGGGTTAGAAACCAGCTCCTCATACTCCCTGACTGGACCTTATTCTCCTTTAGTATTAAGAGGAAACTAGATCTAACAAGTGCCTGATGACTTTTCAATATGAAGGACAATGGCTTTTAGCTTTTTTTAAACTCTAACTTTGTGTTCATTGTAGATAATACCTAATTATGATGTCTAGAGCCTTTCTCACTTTTATCACTGAAAGTTGGTTATTTTTCTAGTTCAGTGCTCATTTGAGGGGATCTGACAAGTTTTTTTCACCCCTGAGTTCATTGTATGGATAATTTAATGGGCATATGATTTTTGTCATGCCCCAAACACAAACCACTAATATGTCTACTCTTTCCTAATTTAATCAATATATTGAATAGTCTCAGTTCAATTCCAAACCTCAGTCCCCACTGACTTTCTTATTGAGCATGGACTGGGAGCATGTGCCACGTGGCCAACCTTCCATTCATAAAACCAAGAGGCCACGAAATGTCTCAGACATTTGTTTACCTCAGAAAATGGAATTGAGGCGGATACCACCCACCAATTTTATTCCATATGTGTATAAATATTTGAAAGTAGGAATGGTCGTGAGATGCAGCTCTGGCCAATGAGCCATGGGCTGAGGGGATCCGGGCATGTTCCACTTCTTAACAAAGGTGCAGAGCCTTTCTCCTGTGTGGAACATAGCTGTGAATCTGAAGGGGGGGCAGCTGTTTTGTGACGATATTGTGGCACAATGTGAGAGGACACCCAGGACGTTGACATTTGTGGAGCTCTGCATCAGCACTGGATTGCCTACCTCTGAAATTTCTATTCCAAGAGGAAAACACCTCCTCTCCCTCAGGTGGCTTAGGTGACTTTAGATGAATTTTTGCTACAAGGAGCAGAATTCAATTTTTTTTTAAAGATTTTATTTATTCATTTGACACACAGAGAGAGATTACAAGTAGGCAGAGAGGCAGGCAGAGAGAGAGGAGAGAGGAAGCAGGCTCCCTGCTGAGCAGAGAGTCCGATGCGGGCCTCGATCCCAGGACCCTGGGATCATGACCTGAGCCAAAGGCAGTGGCTTTAGCCCACTGAGCCACCCAGGCGCCCCAGAATTCAATTTCTAATTAAGAATATTTTTTTAATTCTAACTAAAGTATCTGCTCCTTCTCTGAGAATTCACATGCATTCACGTTTGCCTTTCAAGAACTCTTATTTGGTAATTGTCCTTCCATTCTCCTTGGCTTTCAATAAAAGGATTCTTTTAGTAATGGCATATAATATGCTTTACACTTGAAAATTTGCAAGATTGAGAATTTAGCCGTAATATTGTATAAATATTGTGGCTCGGTCTTATATTGACTTTTTTTTTGTTTTATTATGACAATCATGTGACTCTTTGCCACTCGCTCATTATAATGTCCATCCCCCAAAATGTTTTATTTATCAAGATATTACTACTAATTGGAATTGTTAATCGTGCAAAAACTTCAAGAAAAATGCAGGTGTATTTCCTTAAAATGATGACTTAAGCAGATTGGGAAACCAAATCCGCATCTGGGCATTTGTACTCTAGCATAAAGCATGTATGTGTGTGACTTGAAAAAAATCATTAGAGGCACTTAAGATGGAGCCACTTTCTCTGTATCATTTCATCAAGTGATCATGTTCAAACCTGCAATAACCATTTTTAAAAACAAATAGGAAAACTAATACTCTTCCTTTTGCATCTTTTTTTTTCTTTAAGATTTTATTTATTTGGGGCATTTAGAGTGAATGTTCATAGCAGCAATGTCCACAATAGCCAAACTATGGAAAGAACCTAGATGTCCATCAACAGATGAATGGATAAAGAAGATGTGGTATATATATACGATGGAATACTATGCAGCTATCAAAAGAAACAAAATCTTGCCGTTTGCAACGACATGGATGGAACTGGAGGGTATTATGCTGAGCGAAATAAGTCAATCAGAGAAAGACAATTATCATATGATCTCTCTGATATGAGGAACTTGAGGGGCAGGGTGGGGGGT
>LNAC01001206.1:49839-145498 GCA_002007465.1 Ailurus styani | reverse complement strand
ATCTCACAAAACAAACTGAGGGTTACTGGGGGGTGGGAGGGTAGGGATAGGGTGGATGGGTTATGGACATTGGGGAGGGTTTGTGCTTTGGTGAGTGCTGTGAAAGATGTAAGCCTGATGATTCACAGACCTGTACCCCTTGGGCAAAGAAAAATAAAATTAAATAAATACATAAATTAATTAATTTTAAAAAAAGATTTTATTTATTTATTTGACAGAGAGAGAGAGAGAGAGAGAGAGACCACAAGTAGGCTGAGAGGCAGGCAGAGAGAGAGGAGGAAGCAGGCTCCTTGCCAAGAAGGGAGCCTGATGTGGGCCTCGATCCCAGGACCCTGAGATCATGACCTGAGCTGAAGGCAGAGGCTTTAACCCACTAAGCCACCCAGGCGCCCCCTTTTGCATCTTTCCTAATACATTTCTGTTTGTGGTGTTAGTTTCCCATGGAGAACAAGACAATTTTGGAAAAGAAGAATATCAGGGGAGGAGTTCCCTTCATAAATGTAAGAACATATACAAAACTACTGTAAATCAAAATGGTACTGACATGGGAACTGATAAAAATATCCCTGCAACTAAATA
Organism: Ailurus styani; assembly: GCA_002007465.1. NCBI lineage: Eukaryota > Metazoa > Chordata > Mammalia > Carnivora > Ailuridae > Ailurus > Ailurus styani. The sequence continues at coordinate 144,919 of LNAC01001206.1, read as the reverse complement.
CATGCCAATGTATTACAAAGTGATATTTCTATTAGGTGGAATAAATAATTGTGCTGGTATCATTTATTAAATAATATGCCTGTCTGTCAGGATAAAGAGAAATTTGAGCTCCTTCCTGCATCATATGTAAAAATAAATTCTGATTGCAAAAATTAAAGACACATTAAAAATATCTATAAAGAGAATTTTGGAGACTACATGGAAGTAGTACAATGAAAGGATGAGGAAGGATTTCTTTTCTTTTTTTTTCTGGAAGAATTTCTTAATACTAAAGCAAGGTGCTATAATTTTTTTGGGAACATTTGCATTGTCCAGTACTTCTTTATAAGTAAGAATTACCATTTAAATAACTCACTATATAAATGAGTGGTCTAGAAATCTATTTTATGTAAATGAGAGTTAATTTATACCAAGAGTTTATACCAAGAATTATTACAAGTGGACACTGAAAAGATCACCAAACTAACAGGAAAATGGACCAAATATTTAAGGAACTGATAATGGAGTAAAGCCACGTGGCCCACAAATGTATGAAAATATGTTCAACTTTGTTATAATTGAGGAAGTGCACATAAATCTAACAATGATATGTTATTTGACAGAAGTCTGAATGCTGTAAAATTGACTGTTGATACCTGTTATTGGCAGGGATATGAAGATAAAGAATATTCCTGCATATTGCTGATAAAAATGTGAACTTTTAAAATGCTTTTGGAAAGAGTTTGCCGTCTATTAAACTAAAAAATTTGTGATCCTCTTGGAACAGAAAAAGCATTAGGCAGCAACTAAGGATATCTGAAGTGTGGGCTTTGGTTAATAATTTTATTTTTTTATTTTATTTTTTTTTTAAAAGATTTTATTTATTCATTTGATACAGAGAGAGAGATTACAAGTAGGCAGAGAGGCAGGCAGAGAGAGAGGAGGAAGCAGGCTCCCTGCTGAGCAGAGAGCCCGATGTGGGCCTCGATCCCAGGACCCTGGGATCATGACCTGAGCCGAAGGCAGCGGCTTTAACCCACTGAGCCACCCAGGCGCCCTGGTTAATAATTTTAAAAGCTACGTGATCCTTAGATTCTTAATCTCACTTAAGGTAATCTTATAGCAGTAAACTCACCGACAATCATGGGTGTGTGAACATACCCACCCTGCTTGACAGCCTTTGAACTGGGCCATGACATATTTTAGGGTATGAAAGCTGGGAAATAAAGTAAATGTTCATCATAGAATGATTAAGTAAACTGAAGAATATTATATAGTCATTAAAAATGAATCATAGCAGGGATGCCTTGGTGGCTTAGTTGGTTAAGTGTCTGACTCTTGGTTTTGGCTCCACACATGGTTTCAGGGGTTGTGGAATCAAGCTCTGTGTCTTGCTCCAGACTCCACACAGAGTCAGCTTGGGACTCTCTCTCTCTCTCTCTCTCTCTCTCCCTCCCTCCCTCCCTCCCTCAAGTAAATAAATAAAATCTTNCCCCCCTCTCATGAACTCTCTCTCTCAAATAAATAAATCTTAAAAATGAATTAGAGCTGTACCCTTGACTTGCAGGGATTTTGCAAAATCCCTTGAGAAAAGCAAAATTCAGAAAATGGCATCTTGTCCCATTTCTGTGTAACGTGGGCAACTGTATATGTGTGGATATGATGCATGTCTATGTAGGAGTTTATAAATTTGGAGAAACTTATGGAAGAGTATATAGGATGTTACTTAAATAACCATGTGCAGATTGCTTACATGTTTGTATTGGATTATATATATATATATCCAGAGAGGCAGATTTGCTCGAAGCTAATGGAGCTTAATCTTCAGGACATCTGCTCATTCCCAGGCCCCAGGAGGGAGCCCACCATATGTTTACATGGCCAGTGATTTTTGTATAAGAAAGAGATTTGAACCCTGGTCAGGTAAGACCACTGTCTCTTTTCAGTTGGACTTCAGCCTTTATGACATTCCTCTTTCGTTAGTGGCATTGGAGTGGCATCGTAGGGATCTGGGGAAAGAAAAGTAGGAAATAACATTTTTGTGTGGGTTTAGAGATAGATTTATGTGGTGTGCAATCACTTTTGTGAATGAATTATTAAATGTCCCCTGCATAGGAGTGAGGATCAGAAATGCTCCTACTGCCACCACCTCACCTGGGGTTGTGGGAAGACAGTGTAGAGTTAGAAGGAGCAGAATTACACAAAAGTGTGTGGGTTATATTGCAGGAACAATGTTTGAAATGTTTGGGGCCAGAAGCTAGTTTGTAGAAAAATCTTCCAGATTTTAAGTTTCATTCATAAAATTTGATAGAAGTTTCTCTGAATTTGACAACAATCATAAACACTTGGTGACATTATTGCTGTTCACGAATAGTGAAGTGGAAAGAAACATTATCAAAGGATCAGTGAAAAATGACTTCTCAACCATAGAGAAAAGAATTATTTTTCTATAAAAACTATTACAAAGTAGTCCTGTAAGAAGCGATCTAAGAAAATGAAATAAAGAAATACAAGGGGGAGAGTATTGTAGAATACCAGATAGATAATAAAAATATTGTGTTTTCTGGAAGCTGCAATGCAGCATATTTCAGGAGCTATGAATTATGTTGTGATTTCTCCCCTCATTCTAAATAAGTATTCTATTTTGTTTTTGTCATTTTGCATTTTTCTTAAAATGAGATCCCCAAATTGTATGCATGTTATATACAAATTATATCCAGGCCCCACAAAGCCTGCATCTAACTGTGAGTATATAATGAATAAACCAAATGAAAAGATAAGAAAACATTTTATGATTACTTAGGAATGAACAAAAGTGTATATTGTGTGTGTGTGTGTGTGTGTGTGTTTAAAGATGTATTTATTTATTGGAGAGAGAGAGGGGGGAGAGGGGGCAGAGGATCTTCAAGCTGACTCCCTGCTGAGCGCAGAGCTGGCTCAAGACTCAATCCCATGACCCATGAGATCATGGCCTGAGCAGAAATCAAGAGCCAGCCACTCAACCTGAGCCACCAGACACCCCTATGTGCATTGTGTTTTTATATTAAATGTCCACAAATGAATATACCAGAATGACTTGTTAAAATGAAATACAGCTTTAAAATTCTTTAAACATTGCTTTTCTGATGATTTGCCTTAGAAAATTACTGAAGAACTTATCTTTTTCTGGCCCCAAGCTGTCACTCCAGTGTTTTCATTGCAGAAAACATTGCTATGATGCCTGGCCAGCAGGGGGCGCCGTGCTGTCAGTCTAGGTGTATGGTGATCTCTGCCTACAAGCTCCATAGAGGTGGTTAAGAGAATATAAACATTTGATGTGGCCCTCCAGAGCTCTGTGTGTATGTGTGTAAGAGAAGAGAAATGGCTTTCTCTTTCTGCCTGCCCCTGTTCCCCGTTCCTGCTTTCTCTCTCCTGCATGAGAAAGACTGAGTGTTGAAATGCTGTATTACAGATTGTGCATTGGGTAGACATGGTCAGGGAAAAGCTTGCTAGAGAAGATGGCCCCTTGGGCTGTTGGCTCAGAAGTGGAGAAGGATGTGGTTTGATGAAAAGAGGAAAGAAAGTTGTTCTAGGAATTTGGCAGGGGATTAAAGGAAGCAAGAGAACTTAAAAAGCTAATACTCTTCACCATAAAGTGATTTCTGTTTAAGGGGGAGGAACTTCATTCATTTTTCCTGTGGGCTAAGTTACAGGGTAAAGACTTTTGTGCTGAAAGCCAGACTGCTCTTCCCAAAGAAACAACTTTGTAAAATTATTATACTGAATATTGTACTGATGTTTGTTTCTGGTTAGATTCAAGTCGGGTTGATTAGAATTTCCTTCTTTTAACATAGCTCCCAGTTGTTGCTGGCAGAAGGAAGTGTCTGTAGGGATTAATATCAGATATGAGTGGTTACTACAACATTTGTGGTGGGAAGCAGTGTAAGACTAAATTAGGTCTTTAGCCTAATTTCGTGTTCTAATAAACAGCTCCTTATGTACCCCATTCCTGAAATTAGCTAAAAATAAAAGAACGGATGGTCCCTTGACAGTTACATCTGGATCCTACTAATTTTATTTTATTTTATTTTTTTTTTTTTTTAAAGATTATTTATTTATTTATTTCACAGAGGGAGAGAGATCACAAGGAGGCAGAGAGGCAGGCAGAGAGGGAGGGGGAAGCAGGCTCCCCGCTGAGCAGAGAGCCCGATGTGGGCCTCGATCCCAGGACCCTGAGATCATGACCTGAGCCGAAAGCAGAGGCATTAACCCACTGAGCCACTCAGGCGCCCCTACTAATTTTAATTTAAAATATTAAGTTATTATTAAAGTAATACATATGAGTTGTTAAAAGTTGAAATACTATGGAAATTTACCATGAAAATCAGTAGCCTCCCTCCCCATCTCTCCTATTCTGGTTCTGTTCTACCAAAGTCAACCACTTTGAACTCATTCTGTTTTTAATTCTTTTGTGGTTTCCACCATATTTCTAAATGAGGTTTAGAAATGATCTTTCTGAATTCTCTTGTAGATGAAGATTTAATTTCTTGACTTTGGTGCCAAGTACTGACATAGTATATCATGTTTGTTTCTTTCCTAGTGTAACTTGCTTTTTCTGCCTCATTTTTCTATTAGAATGTTTTTTCACATATCCTTGTTTCTCTCCTCACATCACATCTGTTATCAACCTCTTTATATTTTAAAAGAAATCTCTGAAAATAGTGTCTCAGTTCTATTTTTTTCCCCTAAAGACATCCTTCCCAGGTAAAGTGGCTGTTGTGTGTATGTGTCGTAAAGCTGGAGCTGTCTTGCTCTTTTGTTGAGTTGAAGTCCCTGGGTTTTTTTGGTGTTTTTTGTTTTTTGTTTTTGATACTGTTTTATTTTGATACCGTGTTTTATTTATTGATTAATGTCTAGTATTATTGAAGCCCATCTTGCAGTAAGCAGTTTCCTAAAAAGCCTGCATAAGAAGTAAATTTGAGGATCTGATAGTTTGGCTAGGTATAGAAATATGAAGTATTGGTCTAGCTGTTAAGTTCAAAGTTGATATTTTTCCCCTTTATAAATAAGTTCTTTTTACAATATCTCAATTAAAAAAAATACTTGATATTCTGTAACTTTAAATTTTGGTATATGTCTCCTGTTGTTTTGGGTACTTGGTGAAGCCTTTCAATGAGAAACCTTCTTAGAATTCTGATGAATTGTCTTGTATATTTTTAGGAAGTGTCTTCTTCCCATAACTTTTGTAGAGCTCTTATTAGTTGGATATTGACTGTCATATCAGAATTGTTAGGTCTCTACTTTTCATCTTTTTGTCATTGTTGTTCTACTTTTTGGGAGGTTTACTTTTATTTTCCACTTCTATGATTGGATTATCTTAGTTGTACTTCTAATTCATAATATCTCTTATTCTGTTGTGTTTTAAAAATAGCATCTTAGGGGGCGCCTGGGTGGCTCAGTGGGTTAAAGCCGCTGCCTTCGGCTCAGGTCATGATCCCAGGGTCCTGGGATCGAGGCCCACATCGGGCTCTCTGCTCGGCAGGGAGCCTGCTTCCTCCTCTCTCCTCTCTCTCTGCCTGCCTCTGCCTACTTGTAATCTCTCTCTCTGTGTCAAATGAATAAATAAATAAAATCTTTAAAAAAAATTAAAAAAAAAATAGCATCTTAGGGATGCCTGGGTGGCTCAGTTGTTAAGCATCTGCCTTTGGCTCAGGTCGTGATCCCAGGGTCCTGGGATTGAGCCTCATGTCAAGCCCTGCTCAGCAGAGAGTCTGCTTCTCTCTCTCCCCTCCCCCTGCTTGTGTTTCCTCTCTTGCTGTGTCTCTGTCAAATAAATAAATAAAATCTTTAAAAAAATAACATCTTACTCTGGTTTTCTATAAATGTCTTATCCTCTGATAACTCTGAGGATGTGAGCATCTTAAAAAAGTATTCTTTTTAAAGTTTGCTGCACTGTGTTTCCTCTAGTCTTTTTTTTCCATTTTTCATTTTTGAATCTTTTTCATAATGGGAACTTTCTGCATATATCTGGTAATTTTCCAAGGAGCACAGAAGACTGAGAGGAGCTCTGTGAGCATGGATCAGATAGCAAGCTTGACTTCAGGTGAAGGACTTTGAATGTGAGTATGTGGAGGATTCTTTTCCATCTTCCTTGAGGTTTCAGTGTTTGCCCAGGGCATGGTCTTTGGCTCTCTGGCCATGGGTGTAGGAAAATCTGGCTGTGTGGTTTCTATGCTGCCAGAAGAAGGGGGCTTGTGAGAGAATAGTGCTGATTTTCTTCAGCCCCTGCTTTTAGCCCTTTATAATTTATCTCCTGAAGTTTCTCCAGACTCTTAACCCTGATCTCCTGGCTTGGCTCCCCTTGTTTCCCCTCCTAGCCTCTGTCCTTTTTCCATCATTGATGTCTCCACCTCCTGAGCTGCCACTGTTTTGAAGCTAACACATCTCTCTTCCTGTTGTCAGACCCCTCTGACACAGCGGAGTGTGCCTGCCCCTGCCCTGATAAGTGATGGTGATCACTCATTTTATGTATAAGTCATGAAGGGCCCAGATATTTGGTCAAATATTATTCTGGCTGTTTCTATGAGGATGCTTTTGGGTTATATTAACATTTGAAACCTAGAATAAAGCAGATTGCCCTCTCCAATGTGAGTGGGCTTCATCCAGTCAGTCGAAGGCCTACATAGAACAAAAGGCTGAGTAAGATGGAACCCCCCACTGCTTGACAGTCTTTGAACTCGGCCAGCATCCTTTTTCCTGCCTTTTGACTGGAACTACACCACGGGGTGCCCTCCCCACTGACTGCATATCTTGGGACTTGTCAGAATCTATAATTTTGTGAACAATTTATAATCTCACTTTCTCTCCACATCCACATTCTTTTGGTTCTGTTTCTTTGGAGAGTCCTGACAAATGCAGTGACCCTCTTACTAGAACTGAACTACTCTCTAAAGAATGGGTTGACTTACCTTCTCAGAAAACAGTTCTGAGAGTAGACCTGATCTTCTCCCTCAGCGCAGGGCCTTTCCCTAGGTGATGGTAACCCTGGAGATTTTCTTTTGCAGCAGTTCCTATTCAGAAGGTGCCTTAGGGACATGTTCCCCCTAAAATAGGGGGAAAACAAATCTCCTTGGCTGATGATTCCATTCCTCATTTTTAAAACCGTGACTGTATGTTATTTTTTATTTCTTTCTACTAATTTATGGTCCCTGAGTGGATGAAGATGATAAATGTGTGTGTTCACTTTATAGTTGTGAGTAGAGGCCAGGTACTTTTTAGATTGGGCCTTTATTGCTTTTAGAGAACAACAGGTAAAATCTTATGTTCCCCATGTCTCTGTGTAAAATTTCAAGTAGACAACTACACGGGTGTGTTTACTTTATGAAAAGTCGGGCCATCTACTTCGTTCCTCGTGTGTACTAGAGAGGGCAAAAATCCTAGCAGAAAAACTTGAATGAAAATTAAACATTTGAATAAAGTTTAGCAGTTATGTGTGATTATAAAAATGATACCGCGCACCTGGGGTTTTGATATCCATAAACTCCTTGGACTCTCTGTTGCACACGGAACTCACAGATTTTGCTTTATATCTGGATCTAAATGAATTTCTTGTGCATTCCACACCAGTGAACCCTGCACCTCCTGCTAGTTTCCCAGTTTGTCTGCTTTGGCCATCATCTCATGTAGATCTGGCTCATTTCTGGAATTCCTGGCTCTGCCTGCTTGGGAAGTGAGGTTTTTTGACTAATTTTGATCTGTCCTTGCAGCCATCTACCCCTGCCTCCTTGCCTGAGGGCAGTCACTCTGGAGCATGAGATTTTGATGACTGTTTCAGAGTCCTGTCTCACCTTGTTTGACTTGTAGTGTGTCAGCCCCCAGGACAGCCTTAAACCTTTTGATTGGGTTTATTTCCCCGTGTTCGGAAAGAGCATATTGAATTCTGAGTGAAGGACCAAAGGTATAATTAAATGCAATAGACTTTGACCTGTTTTGCTTCTTCTAGGGCAGTGCTAGGATTGGGCTGCATTTGTGACTCTGCTACCTGTTCATCTTTAGGTCAGGCATTCTCATAATATTGGTTGTTTCTTTTTATTGGAGATAGAATCTCATTGGAAATGATCCAAAAATTTTTGCTTTGCTTCGAATGAGAGGCTCACGACTCCTTTTCAGGTGATTTTTTATATCCTAAAGTTCACAGATTTTCTTGTGAAGCATTTGAACAAAACCTGCTTCTCGGAGGTGCCACATTTAAAGATTGTAGCCATAAACACCCAATGTGTCTTGCTTTTTAGAACTGCTTGTCTAAGGGGTGGAAGGTTTCCCTGGCAGCATGCTTTGTGGTCAAAATGTTACTGTCTCTCTGTTCTCTTCTTCCCTGTCCACATTTCCATGGAAGTATTGAAATAAATGCTTTGTGTCCAGGGCTATTTATTGAACAATGCATTATAATAATATATATAATATATAATAAAACATATACATAATGATGTATAATATAATTTATATATGTAATAATGTATGATAAAACAGATTTGAAAATATGATAGGAACAGGACACTTACATGATTTAGCAGAAATTACAGGGAATCTCTCACTGATGCAGTTATATTCACAGGTATATTTATAAGTTAATTGATTAGAGCTCAGCTCATTTTTCTCAATGGCTCTGTATTATAAAGAATGCTATAAAGAATGCTAAAGAGGTCTATGTAAGCCATAATAGTGCTATGAAGAAGTATATTACTAATAGCACTGGTTCAGGTCCAGTTACTGCATTCTGAGAATAAGCTATGAGAAAAGGCAGTATTTTTCCCCAGCTGTAGCCGAAGAAATAGGAAAAGTGTTGAAAATAGAAATATTGTTTTCAAATGAGCATCTTAACCTTTGCAACTGGTTAAATTGCAATAGTTCAGGCAAATGAAGTGAAAATTTCTAGTGAAGGGTTCCTGTCCCTGTTTATTGGCAGGAGTTTCTATATTTGAGAGGATTTCCAGAATATAATTTGGGGGATTGGTTGGTCAAGCCCCAGGAGTCCGTGCTACCTGCAGAGGAGGGCTGTAGGCTTTGCTGTCCGTTGGCGCCCTCTCAGGCGACTCCCAGCTGTGCCCTGATGTCCATCGTCAGCAGAAATGGCAGGGGGTCTACAGGCCTTTGCATTTAGTGTCTCTCTCACTCTTGGTCTTTTCTGTGAGTTAGTTTAATACCCTAAGTGATCAATTAATTAAGCTGTTTATGTAGATATGAACAGCTTTCTTAGGACTCCGTGTTTCCTTGTCATCTACCTCCAATATTCTAGAGCTCCTTGCTGAGGGAGTATTTTGAGAGGAGAAAGGTGAATGGCATCTTACAAGACCTGGGTGGAATTTCCGGAAGGTTTCCAGAGCATGATCACAGAGCACTGGTTTAGCTCACAGCCAGCCTCCTGGAGAGTTACTTAAAAGGGCCCTCTTCTCTTTCAGTCAGTATTGAACTGTGCATTGGGCACATACAGGAGAATGTAATGTCCATGTAATACAAGAGACTAAAAACAATGCTTGCTTTTGGCTGTATGTGCACCTCAGGTGGATTTACTGCTTTTCATTTCAAAGATGAGTATTAAGCTAGTTTAATTTCTGGGTTTCTGGAGGTTTGTTTTAGGGGGAAGTTGTACTTTGAGCCGTTACTGCAATTTAGGTTTGCCTTTGGAGAACAGTTGTTAGCTTGGGTTATTCTTGCAGCTAGAAAATTGTACCCGAGTGTCACGTCTGGGTTCTTGTTTTGTGGTGCATTCTGGAGATCAGACTCCCACAGTACTTTGTGATTTGTAGCAGGTGTAGCCCCAGACCCACGTTTCTGCCAGGCCCTATTTTCTCTATGAGTTGTTTTCCGTGTTCGCCAGATCCTAAGAGTGACCAAGAGGAGTGCACCCACTGTACACATAACCGAGTTCCACCCCTGCTGAGCCACGTTTCCCCAGGGGAGGGGTTCCCAGGTTGCTGCTGTTGTCAGATCTTGTCTTAGAATCCAGAGGTTTCCTGTTCCTGAGAAGAAAAGGCCAGCATGGGGCCATGCTGGTCTCTTTTTTGTTCTCCACTTGGCTCCATCGCATTGGCCCCTTCCTGCCCCTCCCACAGAAGGAACAACACAAGCTCTCCCATTCTGTAATTTGTGGTTGCTATTCTCTCACTCCTTTTCCCTGTGTTCCTGAGCAGATGTTCTTGTCAGTTCACCTGCTCCAGGGCTCAGCCCACCTGTCATCTTCTCAATCAAACATTCCCTGATCACACCATTGAGAACTGTGCCCCTTCCCCTGCCTCCCACCTGTATACTGCTCTGTATTCTCCTTCCCTGATTGATTTTCTTCCACAGTATTTATCACAGGTATCCTGTCGTCTATTTTTTTCACGCTGAATTCTTGACCAGTTGGTTCCCTGCAGTGTCTGGCATAGTGTCTAGTACATAGATGATCATGTATGTTGGAGGAAGGCTGGATGGATTTTTGACAACATCTTCTTCATGCCACCCAATTTCAGGAAACACCAGTCTACCATGTTTAGATGGAATCTGAGTAAACCACAGGAAACACTTTTTTTGTCCTGGTCATTTTTCCCCGTTCCCCAGGCTCTAAGATGTGCTGAATCCCTAGAACCACTTGCAGCCAAGGCCTATTCTTGCTGTGAACAGCCATCCTGGCAGTTGTGCTGATGCATGTGGTCTGAGTGGGAATCTTTTGGCAGTGACTCGTTCACCTGGGTGAACAAACTCTTCTGTTGGGAACCTCCTTGACTGACCTGTTTCACCCTGCGGAGTGTTGTTTCCCCTGCTAGAGTGGATGGTAAATATCTCTTATCCTTTTATGTCTTATAGTGTTCAGCTGGATTGATTTCAAATAGGAGATTTGAACAAATCTACCTGTTCAAGGGTGGTTGCTGTCCAGAGTGTGGTCCTTGGACCAGCAGAATTGGTCTCACTTGGAACTCTTTAGAAACTGAGTCAAAACTCTTAGGCCCACTCTAGACCCACTGAATCAGAATAGGCACGTACTGGTTAATTTCATGTGCAACTCGAATGGGCCATGGTGTCCAGATGTTTGGTCAAACATTATTGTAGATGTTTCTATGAAGGTGTTTTTGAATGAGACGAATGTTTAAATTGGTAGACTTTGAATGCAGCTGATGACCCTCGAATGTGGGTGAGCCTCATCCAGTCAGTTGAAAGCTTGAATAGAACAAAGTGTGACCTTCCTGGACAAGAAAGAATTCTGCCATCAGACAGCCTTCAGACCTGAAGGACAACATTAGAACTTCCCCTGGGTCTCCAGGCTGCCAGGCCACCCTAAAGATTTTAGACTTGGCAAGACTCCTCAGTTGTGTAAACCAGTTCCTTAAAATGAATCTCTCTCTCCCTCTCTCTTTCTCTGTATATACACTCCTGTTGGTTCTGTTTCTCTGGAGAACCATAATATATTTTAACAAGGTGTTCTTGTTGGAGAAGTTCTACCCTAAACTCTTCTGGTAGGATGATTTTGACGGGTGCTGCCTTTAGCTGATTGTACTTTTATTTGTTTAAATCTGTAACAGGACACATCAGGTTGTATATCAAGATAATTGTTTTACTACTGCACAGTAGCCATCTCTTAGATGAATGTCAGTTTCTCTGAATTATTGATTATGTTCATTCTATGTCAGTCTGAATATTTTAGTCTCACTTTTCTATTTCAACTAGAATAAAAGTTATCTTATCTTTGGTTTTCTCACATAAACAGGATCTTCTTTCTGCTCCAACCCTCTACTTCTATGGCATTTCAGGGACATGTGGCTCCCCTTAAGCATACTTAGTATTTTACTCAAGTTCGGAATGTTCACACACAGACGGGTCATGTGCCAACTGTGTATGTGTGTCGGTTTCATACAGATAGAATCTAGGGTTCAAATGTTATAGTCAGACTTCCTTATAAGATTCTTTCTAGTCTTAGAGTGTATGAATTTTCATGTTTCCTTTATGATAATGTTTGCTTTATTTCAATGGTCAGTACACCATAAAAGAATGCATGGTGTTCTGTTTGAATTTGTCCTCTAAACTGCAATTAAGAGAACTTTGTACCATCTTATCAGTGCCTGAGTTTGATGTATTTTCCCTATGTTTTAATAAGCTTGATTTGCGCTAGTTTCTTCTGTCTGGCAAAATTTTACAGTGACATCCTATACCCCAAAGAGTACGTAAGTGAGTAGGGGCTCCGTGCAAGCACATTTTCTAGTGATTTCAGTGATATCCCTTCAAGGGTCAGAAACTTTTAAGTTTGAACTGTCTTAAAAGTGGTTTTCATATACTTCTTAAATATGTATATTTAATATCCTAGGCAAAAGAAAACCCTTTGCTTTTCTGTTTTGGTGCTACTAGTTTGTTGTGTATTTGAAACCTGCTAGATAACCTTGCTACAATATATTTCATTTAAGAGTTGGCTCAGAATCATGCCTTCAGAAGGCAAGTAAGAAGTCAAGCAAGTACTTTTATGGGTAAATCTTTGAGCTTCCAAAAGGGGAATGGTTCATTTTGCTCCTTCAGCTTCTCAATTTATGCTTTTGGATTATTTCATTCTTCATTGATTATCTGCTATGTGGTGGGAACATACAAAGTTGAGTATTCTTAATGTTCCCAGAATCTATTTTGGGGATAGATAAATAAAATACAAAACAAAGCAGAGACCATATAATGTAGGCGTAAACACCATCCTGTGGGCTTGGAGGAAGAAGAGTCTTCGTGACTTGATCAAACTTAATGGAAGATATAAGTTTAAATAGGAGAGTAAGATGGGAAGGGTGATTTAGTTATGAAGAGACTATGTAGATGAGAGACGATGGCCCAGGTGGAAGCAACAATGTGGGCATCTATAGATTCAACACAAATTAAATCCTCAAGGGAGAGAAGACAGTCTCTTCAATAAATGGTGCTGTGGTAATTGGATTTTCACATGTAAAAGAATGAAACTGGACCCCTCTTTTATACCACTTACAAAAATTAATTTGAAATAGATTAAAGACTAAAACATAGACTTGAAGCCACGAAACTCCTAGAAGAAAGCAAAGGAACAAAGCTACTTGACATGGGTTTTGGTGATGATTTTTTGGATGTGACATCTAAAGCAAGAGCAACAAAATAAAAAGTGGGACTACTTCCAACTTAAAAGCTTCTGGACAGCAAAAGAAACTCCAATTAAGTGCAAAGAGAACCTTTCAAATGGGAAAAATATTTGCAAACCGTATATCTGATAGGGGGCTAATATGTAATATATATATAAAGGACTCATACTGCTCAAGGGCAAAAAACAATAACCCAATTAAAAAGATGGACAAAGTACCCGAATAGACATTTATCCAGAGAAGACATATGAAAAACCAACAGGCACATGAAAAGATGCCAGACATTACTAGTCATTAGAGAAATGCAAATTAAAACCATAAGGTCCTATCATGTTGCACCGGTTTGGATAGTCATCATCAAAAAGATAAGAGATAAAAAATGCTGGCATTGATAGAAAAGGGAACCCTCTTGGTGGGACTTAAACTGGTGCAACCACTACGGGAACCAGTATGAAGTTTCCTCAAAAAATTAAATAGAATTCCCCTATGATTCAGCAGTTCAACATTTGGGAATATATCCAAAGGAAATGAAAACACTAACTTTAGAAGATATCTCCACCACCATGTTCATAGCAACATTGTTTTCAATAGGCAAGACATGGAAATAGCCCAAGTGTCCACTGATGGATGAAGAGGTTGTGGTATATACATAGAGTGGAATATTACTCAGTCACAGAAAATGAGGGAATCCTACCATTTGCAACATGGATAGAACTTGAAGGTGTGCTAAGTAAATCAGGAAAGAAAGACCTGTTATATGATCTCACAGATGGAATCTAAAGAAATAAAACAAACCCGATCAAAACAAAAGATAAGGCTTGTGATTACTGGAAGTTGGGGGGGGGGAGGGAGAATTAGAGAAGGTGGCGTGGAGGTACAGCCTCCAGTTCTAAGATAAATATGTATAAGGAGCGTAATATACAACATGATGCAGTGGCTACCACTGCTGTATTATATTTATGAAAGTTCACTTTTTTTCCTTTTTTCTTGTACCCATGTGAGAAGAATGGATGTTAGCAGAACCTGCTGTGGTAACCATTTCCCTATGTATGTAAATGAGAACATCCTGCTATACACCTAAAGTGATGCAGTGATGTATGTCAATTATTTCTCAATAAAACTGGAAAAAAATTCCAAACAGGCATGAGCAAAGGTGGCCAAATAAAGGGTATCATAGGAAAGGAGTTTATTCTGGTGTGGTTGAGCAACAACAATAAAAAAAAAACAACCGTAATAGGTATGCGGAGGGACTCATTGACCTGTTATGCACATGCCTGGGACCCAGGGCATCCTTTATGGAATTGACTTGCTACCTTGAATCAGTGGCTTTATATTAAAAATTGTCACATGTCACAAATCCTGGAATAATTCTACTTGCTTGTGGGAATCGCTCAATTGATGTATCTATCTCACTCCTTATTTCAGTGTTCTTGTCTTTTGCTGTATCTGGGATCTTTGAAACGTATCTTCCTTTAACAAATATTCTTTTTTAAAAAAAGATTATTTAGAGTGAGAAAGGGTGGGAGCAGGGGGAGGGGTAGAGGGAGAGAGAGAGGATCTCAAGCAGACTCCCTGCTGATCACGGAGCCCCACTTGGGGCTTGATCTCAGGACCCATGAGATCATGACCTGAGCCATAAACCAAGAGTTGGATGCTCAACTAACTGAGCCACCCAGGCGTCCCAACAGATATTCTTGATGTGCTTACTGTAGCTCCTTTGAAGGCAAGTAAACCTCTCTGCTTATGCTGGGTGAATAGTAAATACATCTGAGTTTGAAAACAGAGATCACATTAGAAGATCTTATTGTTAGGTGAGTCCTTTTACAAAATCTTTATGGGATGGGGCAAGCCCAGCAATTTTCTTGTCCTAAATTCTGAAGTATTTTATTTTTAAAACCACGTATAAAATTCTTGCAACTTTCCCTTTTCTTTGTAGACTTTATATCTGTAGCTGACAGTAGCATTTTTCTTTGTACTTCTAGTACGGCCAAGTACAGCGTGTTGACGTTTCTACCTCGATTCTTGTATGAGCAGATTAGAAGAGCTGCTAATGCCTTCTTCCTCTTCATTGCCTTATTACAGGTAACGCTTTTTAAAAAGTGATTTAAAATTCATAATGTTAGTTATATGCAAAATGGGATTTTTCTAAAAGGACACTTAACTCAAAAAATGTCATAATGCTTTAATGTAATTTGCCCCCTCATCCAGTCATCATTTTTCATGCACAGACATGATCTCTGCATAAAGGCAGACTTTAGATATTGCCGTAAGGATAATTGCAGTTACTAAAAGAGGCACTGAAAAAATGGCCCGAGGGTCATACTTTTAACCCCTTTCAGTTCTAAACAACATAGCAATGTTAGATAAGATTTTTAAAATATGTAAAACACCTAGCTAGTCTTTAAAAGAAGGTAATAATTACTTTGGTATAACAGAAATAGAACAGAACTTCAAAAGAGTGAGTGGTGAGTGCTGTATTTTCTTTTTTGTAGAGAGGATTTTGACTGTGAAATTTTAATTTGTCAACTTCCTCTTTTGGTTTCTTGTCTTACAGCAAATTCCAGACGTATCTCCAACAGGAAGATATACCACCCTGGTGCCATTGATCATTATTTTAACAATTGCAGGCATCAAAGAGATTGTAGAAGATTTTGTAAGTTTTTGCTTTCATATAATCTTGAATATATTCAAGATGATATATTGAATATAACTGGTAATTTATTTGTTACTCTGTTTTTCTTTGTTGAAGATAGGAAATTGGTCAGTAGCTTAACTAACCTCTCAAGGCTCGTGATGGTATTTTGGGAGGAGGGAACACGAACATGTCTTAAATACCTATACAGTGACACAGAAGTAGTTCAAACTGTGTTTTCTAATGTTAGCTTTGTGAACCCTCTTCGATTTTTATCGCTGATGTTCCTATCCTTCTTTAGAGCTTGCTAATTCGGGTAAAAAAGGATGGTATTGCTGCCTAGTATAGCAGCATTGGGCTGGCTGTGCCTGAGGTAATTTTATGAATCTTCTCTCTCCTCAGACTTATCTTGGTGTATCTCCACGTTCAATAGCTAGAACCATATTCATGCTTTCTCCCCTTTTCTCCATCTGTGGTCTTGCCTCCAGGGTCTTTCTTTTCCTCTCTACCCCTCCCTCCCTCCAACCCTTTTTCTCTCTCTGTCTGTCTGTCTCTCTCCCCCTCCCTCCCTTCCTCCCCTACCCCTGTGTCTCTTTCTCACGCTCTTACACATACACTCATACACATTCTGTACATTTTTCTGGGAATAGGTAAACGAATAAATGGAATGCAAATCAGAGGTACTTTGCTCCCAAAGTTCTTTACCAGTAAAATGAATTCAGTTGTTGTTGGGTTTATCATACTGAATAATTCTTTTAGTCTGATCTAAAAGAAATGAGGTGTGAGAAGTCTCATACTTCAGAGTGCTTACTCCTTGTTGGAGCAAAAATGTCATAGCTGATGGCAGAGTAGAGTGCATCCACATTTGGGACATTTGTCTACTGAATTTAGGGAGTGCTGCCCGGTCACAAACCTCAGAGTTGAGTTTCTCAGTGTTCGTGTTGCTGCAGGTCTGTTTCCTGGAGCCCTGTTTCTCTCCTGATCTATTGTTGCTGTTTCAGTGATGCATTTGGAATTTTTGGAATCTAAGAACTTTCTTTTCTTTCTGGTAACAGAAGCGGCATAAGGCAGACAATGCAGTGAATAAAAAGAAAACGATAGGTAAGACGTCAGGCTGAATCCCTTTTTTCCCCTAGAAAATGTCAGACCTGCATTTAAGGCATTTAAATTAAGTAGGTAAATGGTATTGAGATAATTGGAGGGAAATGATCTATAAAATATTTTAAAGAAATAGCAAAATTACAAACCAGTCCAACAAAATCTGAGTCCTGGTCATTAAGATTTGAACAGAATTTGTCTATTTTAGAAGCTTAGAAAAGGTGTCAATTTTCAGGAGCTAGACATGCATTAGGTCTATACAAAGTCCATGCATTCACATCCTTGGTTCATAATTGCTCCCTACTGCTCTGTTTTTTTATTATATTGATTTCTAGAACATTAGGTCTGTATTGTGTATGTGTGTATGTGTGTGTTTAAGCTCAGAACAACAGGGTGATATTTTACTTTTGGGATAAATATGGCTAGTTTTTGCTTATATGCGTGTATCTCTATATGTGTGTATGCATTAATATATATATGGTATGTGGATTGGGGCTCCATTTTTGGGGAGTGGTGTGGTATGCCTTTATGTCTATAGATATGGTATGTTGGAATTATAAAGTGGAATTTTGAAAGGACCCTTTAAGATTTTGAAAAGCTGATTTTATTTTGATTATCACCAATATTAACTGGTACATTTTTTTTTCTTTTTCAGTGTTAAGAAATGGTATGTGGCATACCATTATGTGGAAAGAGGTAAAAACTACGGGAAAAAAATTGAGGGTTGCTGGAGGGGAGGTGGGTGGGGGGATGGGGTAACTGGGTGATGGGCATTAAGGAAGACACTTGATGTGATGAGCCCTGGGTGTTATATGCAACTGATAAATTATTGAACACTACAGCTGAAACTAATAATGTACTATATGTTGGCTAATTGAATTTAAATAAAAAAATAAGAAAAAACCCTAATTTTAAAAGATCTGTCGGAAAGTACTGGTTTGGGGACTTATAATTAATTGCTAGTATTGATTGCAGTAGATAAAGTTTAGTTTAAGACATCGGTCATCTCTCATGTAAGTTTTACATCATGGAGTTTCCCGTGAGGTTTACTTAGACTCAGTTCCCTGCTTCTTCTGGAAAGTGCTCACTGTGTCCATTCATGGTTGTGAAATTTGTTGCTCCTGATGGATACTTCTGAAATATCAAAGCATTCTCTAATTTCCGACTCCAATCCAAGAAACCTTTTCCCTGGTCTTCTGTTCTCCTAACCTAAATCCAGTTTTTTGTTTTGTTTTTTTTGTTTGTTTGTTTTTTAAGATTTTTCTAACTTTGGAGACTCTGACTTCTAATGTTTTCAGTGGGAAGAGTTTTGGGTTTAAGATTTTACAGTGAAATGTAAACAGAGGTGGAATGTGGGTTGGAGGCCAGCCTGTTTCTATCCTGAACTTTGTCGTCATATCCAGGAGTCACCGCTCTTAACTTGACGGTAGTGAGAAGGGTTTGCCTCCACGTCCCTGGAAACGTGAGGTTGGGAAGGTTTGGGGATGGCGAGGGCTTTTTGGTTATAGTGATGAATAGAAAACGTAGGAGAAATATGCTGTGCCATCTTGGTGTCTTGTATCTGATAAAGTTAGCTTTTTATTTTTTTTTTTTTTATTTTTTTTTTTTTAAAGATTTTTTATTTATTTATTTCACAGCGGGAGAGAGATCACAAGGAGGCAGAGAGGCAGGCAGAGAGAGAGGGGGAAGCAGGCTCCCTGCTGAGCAGAGAGCCCGATGCGGGCCTCGATCCCAGGACCCTGGGATCATGACCTGAGCCGAAGGCAGAGGCTTTAACCCACTGAGCCACCCAGGCGCCCTAAAGTTAGCTTTTTAAATGAGCCTGTTTTACCTGGAACTTCTTAATGGTCACAGGGTGGTTTTTTGGGGGCATGACTCTCATGACATCAGGATTTGAAGCTGATTAATATGATTTCCAAAGAAAACTATTTTTTATAAGGTCCACTTAGCAATAGTTTCTCCTGCTAACCATTTAATAAGGAGTCTTTAAAAATGCTTCTCTGATCTTTCACTCGGCAAAATACCTGTGATACAGTAACCACAGCCCTCAGTTTAGTTTGTGTTTTGTTTACTTTGTTATAAGAGAAGGGCAAAGTCTCTTTATAGTGTTTCGTGATAACAGCTCAACCTTGGTAGCAATCTAGAAATCCTGTAATGCCAATACTAACTGATCTCCCTCTTATTTGGAAGTCTATCAAGTGGTTGGAAATTCTTGACCTCAGAGAGGTTAGAAATGCTCCCAGTGCTATGGGGTTCAGGGATTCCCACTGCCCTTAGGAATGGCCTCTGTTTCTCTAAGCACTTCCTGACACTACCCGCCTCCCACCCCCAAAGAAAGGTATATCAGTAGCTGGAATGAAGAATGATTTGGATTTGGGATATTTGCACTACTTGAAACAGTAGAAAATGGAGTGGTGATCTCTGAATTCTGGGTTCAGGAGTTGATAGCCTCACAGACCCCTAAAGCTCATTACCATTTCCTACACACATTTGAAGTTAAAAAAATCCCAAACCAAATGCCTGTTATATGCTTTGCCACAAATACTTTTATTTCAATTAAAATGCTTTTGTTCGTCTTAGTGGAGCTCTTAGCATGTGTCCTGAGATGGGGATGCAAGTAAGAATAAAGCTCTTAAGAAGCTGCCTACCGTGGTTCTCAGGCTTCAGTGGGCGTCCTAGTCACTTGACCGGTAGGTCTAACGCTGAGTGCTACACGGGCTGTACTTGGAATTTCCCATTCGGGAGTTCCACGGGTCCCTAGAATTTGCATTTGTAGCAGGTTCCCAGGTGAGGCTGATGCCGCTGTCCCCGGAACCACTGATGTTGTGGGAGGGGCAGGCAGCTAGGTGGAAGTGGTGCCGGTGCTAAGCTCTGCGTAGGGCATGCCTCAGGTGCTTCTGGAACATCTGGGAGGGACGATAAGTCTAGACCCATCAGTTCAGATAAGCAAAGACTTCCCTCCTGTGATGTTCTGGTGTTCTTCTGAAGGAGGAAAGAGAGGTAACTATTTCAAGAGGGAAATGCTGTTCAAGACAGTGGGAACTGGGTAAAAACTCTGAGGCATATGGGCAGGAAAGCCAGGGACATATGCAGAATGGCTCAGAACCGAGGATGAGAATATGGGAGAAGACATGGGGAAAGTTACCAAGCACCAGAACTGTCAGGCCAGGTGGATCTGGTGATCTATAAGTTTTCCAAAGCAATAAAGCTTTCATCTGAAGTGCTGAGCTTGAGTTGGCAATCCCCTGGGCTGTAGCAGAAGAGAATGTTGAGAGGCAGCTCTTCTGGGCAACTCGAGAGCTTTGGTTGAGAAGGCCTTTGAGCTTAATCTTCAAAATTAAGAAGCTTGAGAAACCCTGTGAGGCTAGAGTGGATTCCAGGGTCTAGAGGGGGCTCTTTCTCACCTTAAGAATTCTGGTTTGGGAAACTTCACATGCTCAAGGGACAACCATGCATAAGAACACCAAATAGAAAACCATTTTCAAACCCATTTCCAACCAAGTATTTTTTCATGCTCATGGAACTTCTTAGTACTTTGTTATGGGGATATGAATGTTTTAGTTAATTAACTAAGATGGGAGAAAGCCATAATTTCCCCAGTCCTCCCACTGAATTAAGAAAAAATCCACTGCCTTTTTTCTTTTGAAAACATGACCAATTTTCCTTTCTAGTTTTTAACGAAGAGCTTCTTCTGATTTTTTCTATGTAATTAAACTATTCCCAAATATACTTTTACATTCAGAAACATTTTCAATTTTCATAAGGATCCCTTGCTGTTGTACTGACGGTTGTTAAAATAGTTCTGTGGGATAATATCAAAGAATAGGTGCCACAGAACTATTTTAACAACCGGCAGTACAACAGCAAGGGATCCTTATGAAAATTGAAAATGTTTCTGAATGTAAAAGTATTTTTGGTAATAGTTTAATTACATAGAAAAAAATCAGAAGAAGCTCTTCGTTAAAAACTAGAACTGGAGGGTATTATGCTGAGCGAAATAAGTCAATCAGAGAAAGACAATTATCATATGATCTCTATGATATGAGGAACTTGAGGGGCAGGGTGGGGGGTTGTGGGGGGTAG
The DNA here is from genome assembly GCA_002007465.1 of Ailurus styani. Lineage (NCBI taxonomy): Eukaryota > Metazoa > Chordata > Mammalia > Carnivora > Ailuridae > Ailurus > Ailurus styani. The sequence continues at coordinate 124,030 of LNAC01001206.1, read as the reverse complement.
GGAGGGAAAAATAATGAAACAAGATGGGAAGGGGAAGGAGACAAACCATAAGAGACTCCTAATCTCACAAAACAAACTGAGGGTTACTGGGGGGTGGGAGGGTAGGGATAGGGTGGATGGGTTATGGACATTGGGGAGGTTTTGTGCTTTGGCGAGTGCTGTGAAAGATGTAAGCCTGATGATTCACAGACCTGTACCCTTTGGGCAAAGAATAAAAATAAAATAAAATAAGAAAAAAAAAGGCCTATGACTTTTTGCCTTTAAGTTGATACTAACTTCAAATTTACAGTGGTTCTGGAATTTAACTTTTGTGCCCCTTCCCTGCATCGACCCTGGTTCCTTACTTCCCCACATGCTTTGTAGTGGTTCTATTCAAAACACTAGTAGGACATAGTTTTAGTAAACCCTTCCTTTTCCTAATAAAGAGTTAAATATGAGCACCTGCCAGCACCATTGTCCCAGCTGGCAAGATCCAGGAGTCTTTCAGGAATATTAGTTTCATGAGTATTTCAGAAGTATTCGGTTTGAAATTCTTGATTTCTGAGAGAATAGTACCATGCATCAGAATAAGAAGCAAGGCATAGTGCCCATTTTGAGTTTTGAACTTATGTGTCCTGAGAACAGCCTTTGTTCTTGCGCTGTCTGAGAATCTTGGCCTGTCTTTCACACTCATAGTGTCCGTTCAGTTGCACTTAGCACAGGCCTGTTTCAGACCAGGTGCTTGGATAGACTTCCTTAATCATTGCATCAGCCCTACAAGGTAAACGTTGATCTTTCTCCATTTTATAAGTGAGGATGCTAGAGCTCACGGAGGTGAAGAATTTGCCAGGATCCCAGTCTGTTTCCCCAGGTGATCTCTGACGTTGGCTGTGACTCTTTTCTTTGTTGAAGTTCTTGAGTCTGTTTTAAGCATATGTTTCCAGGGGATCTTTTAGATGCACTGTTCCCAGTGAATTCAGTATTGCCTTGTAATCAGACCACCGGCCAGTTGCTTGGCTCTGAATCTTGGGTCTAACACTCACTGGCTGTGTGAACTTGATCCAGTTATTTCTCTTTGAGTTTCCCCATTTGTAAAATGGAGAAAATTTATGTGTGTTAACTCAATTGATTCTTGGAATAGTGCCATGAAATGTGTGCTCTCAACCTCATTACATATATGTGTGTGTGTGTATATATATACACACACACATATATGTATATATATAGATGAGATTATATATATATATAATCTATGTAGATATCTATCTATCTATCTATCTATCTATCTATCTATCTATCTATCTATCTATTTATCTATCTATCTAGATGAGAAAACTGATGCATACAGAGTTTCCATAACTTGCTCCGGGTTACTCAGGGCTGGCAAGCAGTTCAGCCCGGGGATCTGAGCCAGCATTCAGGTTAGCTCTGGAGGTGTGCACTTAACCACACTCCCCTACAGCTGTGGGGTTGTTCCAGAGTCCAGGAGTGCAGTTGGCAAGTGGATGGAATAATCGTAAGAAAATGAGACCTTTGATAGCTGTTGTTCTGACTCTTTTCTTACTCTCCTTTTCTGTTTTTGTTTTTTCTTTTTCATTCAGTGTCACTGCAGAAAGGCAATATCAACATTTGTACTGAAGAATTTCTGTTCTGTTGTTGTCAAGGAAAATGATTTGGGCTTCTGTGTTAAGCTTCATGGCATAATTATATAACTTTTTCTTCAAATATTTAACCACCTTAATGACTGTTGGTGCTTTCCTGTCTTTCATGCTTCTCTGTCCTTGTCCCTGGTTTTCTAGGTGGCGGTGGGAGACATCGTGAAGGTTGTCAATGGGCAGTACCTCCCAGCAGACATGGCCCTGCTATCTTCCAGGTCAGGTGTGCGAATGGGCACATCATTTGAATTAATGTGAACCATAAAGCATTAAGTGGTGACTATAGGAATCACAAGTCACCCTTCCCCTTCCATCCCCAGAGGCACCAACCTTCTCCCTCCGGCCTCTTCTTCAGTTACTTGTCATTTGCCTTCTTTTGTTCCCGCTTTAATCCTTCTTTTGTTCCTTTCTCCCATTCATTCCTTTGTACTTCTGTAGAATTCTTTTAGATGTATTGATTCATTTTAGTCTCATACCAGTTCTGGGCTGTTCTGCATTCATAGGAGATGCTCCAGAGCAGTGGAGTGATTCCATAAATAACACGCAGATTGTAGCCTCTCTGAGGCTTGAGGACCAGTCTCTTGGTGGGTCCAGCCAGGAGTCTCCCCCTGTAGCCAGGGCCTCCTTTACCAGCTGCTCAGAGATCAGGGCCACGTTCGCAGCAGAGACATGAACTGCACTTGGTGTTGCCCCTTCATTCATCCATGTTGTATCCCCCTTTCTACCCAACTACATTGCCATGTTCTCAAGGTAGTTCCATGCTGGCAATGTATCACTAGTCACTAAGTGACATGAATAATGGACCATGCAGTCCTTGACTTTTCCTTGGCTTGATACATGAAAGTATATATCAAAGATGGAGTGCTACAATTAGGATGTGAATAAACTTCTTTTCATGAGTTCTAGTTTAATTCTATGTTAAGACTCAAACTTACTATGTTTATGTGGTGCAGGGAATCCTATGCTTGCATTGTTGGCATTTTCTTTGAATGCAGACAGTGTTGCTTTTATTGGATTTGGTCATATGTTGGATTGTAAGCCTTAGCATTGAATTTTCTGCTCGAGATAAAAAGTTCCAAAATAGGATCCCGGCCCATAGAGAAGGAAGAGCATCCCATATATAGGGCAGGAGTCATGTTTGACCCTATTGATTAGTAAGTAGAGAAATAGTGAAATGTGGATCACTTGACAGTTTGGGGTATGAGTTTTCACTGTAACCCTCAGAAAACCTGGTTTTAATATGAGATGGTTTATCTGAGCTGACAACATGTTTCTAGGGTGCTCATTACTATTTGACTCTGTACATTCTGCTAACTTAGAACCGAGTACATTATCCCATTTAATCTTTCCCCAAGCCCTTGGTATCCCTTTTTTATGCATGAGAAAACACAGAAGACTAAACAACTTCCAAGTCCACACAGCATGCAAAGGTAGCAGGAGATTTTAACTTAGCCAGTGGGTTGCAGACTCCATTCTTCTGACCACTAACTATATACCTAACCTCAATGATTAGAAATAGGAATACACTATTTGCCAGGCTTATTGTTTTTGCTTTTTAAGATGTAATTTATTTATTTGAGAGAGAAAGAGAAAGAGCACGAGTAGGGAGAAGGGCAGAGGGAGAGGGAGAAGCAGGTTCCCTGCTGAGCAGGGAGCCTGACACAGGACTCCATCCCAGGACCCTACCATCATGACTAGAACTGAATGAAGGCAGACGCTTAACCAACTGAGCCACCCAGGCACCCCTGCCATGCTTATTGTTATTCTTTGAATGTTCTGTCCTTAAAATTGGATGTTTGGGTTAAAAAGTTACCTGTTGACTTAGTAAAATGTGCAGGGAAGAAAAGGCTTGCCAAGCCTGTGTCTTGATTGCTAAATTCTGGCTGTAATGTTCTTCAATATATGTGTCTGTACTGGCTGTGTCTAGGGTGGCTCTTTTGGTCAGGAGCAGGCCAAGTCTCAGACTCTAAGGTCATCCAAACACAGTGGTGAAGTCTTAGCTGGAACATGTTGTGTTTCCCTTAACCCACCAGTCCTCGTCTCATTCTTCTTTAGTTTTCTCTGCTGCTGAAGGTCAAACAGCCATTATGTGGGGCCCATAAGGGTGGATCATTGGCCAAACAATTTTGTGTTGGTGTTGAGCCTCAAAGAGGAGTGTCTTTCGGTCAGTTACTACAAAAGTGGTTGAAGGGCCAGTCAACAGACAAAGTTTCCATGTAGAGACTTTATGAGCTGCGAATTTGTGGAGGGGATCTTACTAAACTTTGGCTTTTTAAATTTCTCTCTCCATAGTGAACCTCAGGCAATGTGTTATGTTGAAACAGCTAATCTAGATGGGGAGACGAACCTTAAAATACGTCAGGTAAAGTAATCTTTTATGACCTATGTTGTTAAGGAGGCCCAAATTGCACATTTGGTCCACCGTACTAGTCAGTGTATTTTCTAGAGAAAAATGCTCTGCTAGAAAGGGCTATGCCTTAACCCCAATGGAACCGATGGGAAGAATGTGGCTTTTATCATGAAGGGAACCCCTCGAGAGAGACAGCAGAGTTAGAAAAAGTGACCTTCATCCAAGTATGGATCATGAAGGGTATCTTGCCTTAATTTATGTCTTAGATTTGTGTCTGTTAGTACAGGTGGGAAGAGATCCTGTCAGCTAAGGTTGAGCTGCATGGTGGAAAGGGCATCATCTATATGGACAGATGCAGAAGACAAGCCCTGGGTACCTTACTTTACATGGTTGCTTTAACTGAGACTTTAGTTCTAGAAAGTAATACATTAGATCCAAAATTTCTATACCTTAAAGCTGTTCCTACAATATATTTTAATTCTAGAATGAAAAATGGTCTTTACCGTAACAGAAATTTTAAGCATTTGACACTCAAATTTTCTGTTGCATAAAGTTGAATTTGATTAATTCTGTCTACCTTTCTTTTCTACCTTAGATATTTGATTTAGGTAGGGTTTTTTTTCTGTTTAAAGAAGAGTTGCTGAGTACTAGATATAATACTAATATAACATTATGTTAAAAGAATGCCTTATTCTGTTTTTATAACTTGTATCAAAGTAGAGCTAATAAGTGCTCTCGGCAAGGGGCTGGAGTCCGTGGTTACTTGAACATGGATGTTCCCAGTACAGTGGGAGAATCTTAGCTTTGCACTTCATTGAATTCTTTGGAAACTTTTGGATTAGGTTGCTATGACAAAGTGCCTGGGAAGTCTATCTTGAGGGGCTGGTAGTTTGACTTGTTAGCCTCCCCAGTGATTCCATTTTAGATGATTCATTATTTCCTTTGGATTAACAAAGGGTATGCTGAATGTTGTCCCCAAACATGGAAGATTGTATTCAGTTTCCTCTTTTGGTTTAAAATTTTAGGGTCTGAGTCACACTGCTGACATGCAAACACGGGAAGTATTGATGAAGTTATCTGGAACTATAGAATGTGAGGGACCCAACCGCCATCTCTATGACTTCACTGGAAACTTGCACATAGATGGGAAAAGGTATTACTTTTGCTTTTCTTAGTTTTTATTTTATTTTTTCTTAAATGGGACTAAAAATTACTGGAATTGGTAAAATATCAGCTTGGTTTTTAGGTTTAAAAATATTTTAAAACCATGAGGTTTCTTGTGTTTAATTTAGCTATGAGAAACTGAGCTTTTCCTGAAGCACAATTTCAGTCAATATAAACCTTCCTTCCCTTAAATTTAAAGAAAGAACTGATTTTTGTCAAGAAAAACAGCCCCAGGGTCTGAAATGAGATTAAAGGCACTGGCTGTTTTTCTGTTATGTCTTACCTACCAGGAAGGAGAGGTGGTTTGGGCTTCATAAAATTGTCCAGAAAAGCGGAAGAGTAGCATATCAGGTGTATAAGAGCTAATGTGTTTATTAGAGAAACATCCTTATTATTATTTTTTTTGACTAGCATTCTTCTAAGTAGCATTTGCTTTTATAAAGTTGAGTGGAAGGAACAGCAATTACTCTTCCTTTAGAGTATTCACTGCCCTGTTGTCTATATTCCGTTGTCTTTGTCCTCTTGGCGTTTGTTTGATTGTTGGAGAGTCATTTTTGTCATTATGTTGGGGTGCAGATTCTCCCTTCTACCCGTCTTTAATCTGCATGCTCCTTACCGATGCTTCCCACCTTTGTATTTTGAACAGACCCAAAGGGCAGGACCTAGCTGTAGGAATCAACCCAAAATAACTATGACAACTGCGACTGCTTTCTTGGTTTTCCTTTAGCATGCAGAGCCATTCAGTAGGCTCCCCATTTTGAATTTCTACATTATCACTCAGAGTTTTATTTAAGCATTAAGTCATCCTTGACAAATTTGATATTCTACATTTAGAGTCTATAAAATAAACTGGGTTTCCCAATGAATAAGCTTCTGGTTATTTTAGCAATTTCCTTTTTGGGTATGGAGTTTTATTACCCAGGTTTTAAGAGAATACAATTCCCTCTAACATTTTATAAGAAAAATTATGTATATATATATTTTTCTTTTTTTCTTTCTTTCTTTCTTTTTTTTTTCTTGTAGTGATGAGTGGATAGGATGAAACTTTTTTGTGTGTCTCCCCCCCCCCGCTTTTTTTGTAGATGAAGGCAATGGTAACTTTTATTGCCCCTCTGTCTCAGTGAAATAGTTCAAATTTGACTAAAAGAAATGATCAAATTAATTAATTGTGGGTTTATGTTTATGGGGGAAAGCTCATGCTCATTTGTCAAACTATTATTAAATATAAATGTTGTTTCTTATTTTTAGCCCTGTTCCCCTTGGGCCTGACCAGATCTTATTAAGAGGTACACAGCTTAGAAATACTCAGTGGGTCTTTGGCATAGTTGTTTATACTGGACACGACACCAAACTCATGCAGGTAAAACATTTCTATGCTGAAAAACAATGCTGATTTCAGTCTTTATTTTTTCTGTCCATTTTTATGGAGTAGAGAGTGCAAATGCAGATTTTGCATTTGGGGGCTCAAATTTGTCTGTGAACCTAAATTTAGAAAGGAAGTAGCTTTTATTTCTGGTTCTTTGTGTAGTTTCTCCTGGATTTCCATTATTCTATCAGATGTTTGTTACCTCTTGCTTGAAATATCAATGGTCTTTGTTTTTACCAGATTTAGGGGGACAATCACTTCTAACTTGTTTTATCTTCTGGACTTAAGCAGAGATTCATTCTAACTTCTTATATCTCTACTTCTCTTCCTCACCCCATGAATTAGGACTTAATAGTAAATTGTCCTTTGAATCCTTGGCAATTTAAAATCAGTTACTTTTGAACTGATATTTATTCTTCATATACCGAAAAAATTAAGTTAAAATGATTTTTCTCTTTCTCCCTGTTAATGATTTTCAAAATATCTGTGAATTTACAGCAGCCTGCATTTGTATTATGACGTATTTTCCCAGCTTTTGAAATTCTGTATAAATCAGTGTCCCAATGTATCATTTCTTATATTTCTTTGATATCTTTTGGATCTTATTTTGCTAATGGTTGCTGTTCATGAGAATCAGCTTTTCAGCTTGTCTGCTCTTTTGTATCACTTCCAAAATGTGTTTGTATTTCATAGTTTAAAATTATTTAGTGACCACGCACCAAGTCTTGAAGTAGCTGTGTGGATACAATAGTGAAAGGCCCAGCTTACCCTCTGGGAGCCATGCAGACTAAGGAGCAATATGGAATTACCAGGTAGAATGAGAATCGCTGCAGTATGTATCATTATAAAGTGCTCTGGGTGTCTACAGAAAGGCCAAGCAACCCAGGATTGGGGCTGTTAGTTGATTAGATACTAGAAACCCATTTTTGGTAGAGAATTGTGGGGGGGGGGCTCTTGTGCTGGTCAACTGTTTGAGGTCAGATGATGGAGGAGGAGATAGTTAAATGTTGATTAGAACAGATGAGGTGATAGGCCCCATGTATACCCCAGCTGGGAGATGCAATGAAGAAGACAGGGTGGCAGGGAGTGGGGGAGATGGTGGGCATGAGAAGGCTTCAGGAACTCAACTGGCTGATCAGTGTGTAGGGCACTTGTCTTGGAATTTCTGGGGTGGAGAGACCAGGGAGTGAGCCATAAGAGTAGGAGACTAATGGTAAAGCTGTGGGAGGCCATTTGAGGATTGAGAGATAACACATTGGGTGCTCCATGCTGTGATTTTGAAGACAGGATAATCACAGGGCTGGAGCCAAGATGGATACCATAAACCAACTGCTCACCTTTTTAAAGAGTGAGGGACATGGCTAAGTTGGTGGGTTTGTTGAGGGAAGAGGCAGAAGGCCGTGTAGCCAAATGGCATGAGTTTCCTGAGTGAGTGTTTTAACATGGCATTAGACGCAGAAAGCGTCAAAAGTACTATTATTGGCTTCAGATTCCAAGGCATGTGAGTCTTCACTGGAGCACACTTTGCTTGAGGGGCTTCAGGGAAGGAGTGCCCTCGGCTGGGTAAGAAAACCTCCCAAAGTAGGATGAGGACATGGAGAAGTTTTGGTCCTGGGACGGTAGGGTGTGTAGGAATGGCTGGAGGAGCGTGTGCATGCGAGGGTAGGGGATCCTGGAGGCTGAGAGAACAAGTAGATGGTGAATGCTGAGGCCCCTCTTGGATGGGTCAAGATTATTCAGTGTATCTGAGATACGTTTCATCTGTCCTTCCTGCTAGGTCCTCACAGGTTCAGACCTGAGTAGAAAGTTCAAAGGTTGTTGGTTCTGTATGTGGAGACTTTGCCTTGATGAATGGTTTAGTGCTTAGCCACATACTAAGTATCCTCTGACTTCCTGGCCCAGTCCTAGCAGCCACGCCTAACACTTGGAGCTCTACTAACCACAGATCACTTCTGTTTTTATGACAAAGAGACTGAGATGACAAAGACTTAGCTCAAATTTAGGTGGGCCCCAACACCTGTTTTTAGATTGTGCATATTACAAATTTAACCACTCACCAAGATTCCTTGTATACCAGTTGTTTTTTTCAGGGTGACATTGGTAGTACAGCTTTGTAGCTAAGGTGTAAGAGATAATCAAGTTACACCTAAAAATGATCCCATCATCTTTTCAGTGAGCAAGGCATGCACAAAATTACCTGATAAAGTTTGCTCTTGTGAGTGAGATAGGCACTTTTCCCTGCACCTACATGTGATAGACCTGTGCAAAGCTTATTATGTGTTGACCGTTCTAGTACAGAATGATGGAAAGACCCAGACACATCTGCACTAGACTTGCTGTCCCTTTAGGACTGAAACAACAAGTAAAAATAATGAGCTTTCGAGAGGAGTGCAATATAACACTTATACCTGGAAGCCATGTTGTTTGTGAAATAACATTTTTTGTCTGGACTTGAGCTGCTTGACCACAGAGGGGAAGCATGATTACTTTAGGGTTCTACTTTTTTGTTCTGTAAACTCATACTTCAGTGTCTTCAGAGTTTCCTTGTTTCAAGTTCAGTATAGTTACATGTGGAAATATTTTTCAAGATTACTGTTTCTGTTGGTTGATTTAATGGGAAAAAGTTATCATCACATTAATTACAACAAATACTTAGTGCCGGTATGCATTGTTCTAAGCAATTTGCATGTATTAACTAATTTGTTCCTCATAATGGCCCTATGAGGAAGATACTGTTATTGTGCTCATTTCCTAGATGAGGACAATAAGACCGAGAATCTTAGTAGTTACTAAAGTTACACCCCCACTCAGTAAGAGAGAGATTTGGTATTCAAACCTAGGCAGTTTGGTTCCTGAGTCCATGTTCTCACTAGTTACTATATGGACTACTTTCTTAGGAGGGCAGAATTTCAGGTCAGTTATAAACTTTTTCAAGCTCTGATATTTTGGCTTTTCTTTTTTTGCAACTACTATAAGTAAAATTTGTATTAAATACATTTATCAGCAATAGTTTCATGGTTGTTTTTAATAGCAAAACATTCTAAGAAACCTAAATGACAATAGAGATGGTTCTGGAATTATATATAGCCACTTAATTCAAGTTTTTATTATTTTTATCACTATTAAAATTTTGTTGAATTAATAAACCATAAACATAACTTTTTTTGCTCTACAATTCTATGTTTTTACATGTGTATAGATTCATGTAATCACTAACATCTTCATGAAAGATTAATTGAAAGATGCTTATTTCTATTAAGAACTACATTACTCAAAAGATGCAATATTTTCTAAGAATTTTATGGAAGAATTTAAAATGCTAATCAGAATTTAACATTATAGGCTCCTCATTATAAGTTGAAATGTTCAGGGAATGGGAGCGAGTAGGCAGAGCTTGACTTTCCACAAAGTGTGTGTGATGAAGTTTTGGGCTCTTATATTGGATGAAAGATAATTTTCCTAACTCTGTTGACTGCCACAATTGAACCATTAGAAAAGATCAGAAGCCAGTGAACTAGCGGAGTCCTAGAAATGATGCTTATTGTAAGTTTTTTCTCCCTGTGCTCCAGTGAATGTTTCTTAAAAATGATAAGATCCTGAGTTTTAAAAGATTGGGATAGGCAGTCTTGGAACTGGTCTGTTGGCTTCTTCCCATAGACCAGAGGTGATATGTTTTCCCCATAACCTATAGATGGGATTGGATCAATGGGTCAGCCTTCACTAATAGATTTCCATTTAGAAATTTAAAGGACCTTTTTTTAAGTCTGTAAAGGACGAATAATTCAGAGAACTGAAGTGAAAGGGAGAAAAGAGAATATAAAGAAAGATGTTGCTGTGCTGCTTAAATACTGAAACATTTCAAAACTGCCAGTAAACTGACTTCCTACCTCCCCACCCCTGCAGAAAACCAGGCCATGATGGGAGTATTTGTGGGTTTGGTGATAGAATTCAAATAACTATCTCAGTGATGTTGTGGTACGAGCTTCTCTAGGGAACTTAGGGCTGAATTGTTCTCTGTTTTCATTTGATTTTATTTTTATGTTGTAGCTCTATTCATATTCTTATTTTTAGACATTTTCATCCTAGCTTTTTTAATGATCAGATGAGATGAGAATAGTGAAGAGTGCTGACTCAAGTTTTACGCAAGACATCATTTTTATGGCCAGTTAATGCCTTTCAAGCTTTTAGATCACCTGATTTTTGCAAATCGATGTTGCCAGTAGAGAGACTAAGCTCATGACTCATGGAGGGAGACCTGTAGACTTAAGCTCCTATGTCCATCTGCCCCTGTCTACTTCCTGGCTTCTGATCTAGTCCCGGCTCCGCTTACCTCCAGGAATGGACTAATACCATTTTCTGGGTTACTGTATTAGTTTCCTATTGCTGCCATAACAAATTATACAAATTTAGTAGCTTAAAATAACACAATGTTGTCATGTTATAGTTCTGTAGGTCAGAAGTCTGCTGTGGGTCTCATCCACGTCCTGATGCCTGCAGGGCAGGATTCCTTTCTAGAACACTCTAGGGGGTTCTAGAGGAGAATCTCTTCTTTGCCTTTTCCAGCCTTCTAGAGCTGCCCAGCTTTCTTAATTTGTGACCCCCTTCTTCCATTGTCAAAGTTGGTAATATTGCATTTCTTGGGCTATTGTGTGGTCACATTTCCCTCTGATTATAGCCAGGAAAGGATCTCTTCATTTTCTGTTTGTAAGGGCCTATGTGGTTAAATTGGACCTACTTGCATAATCCAAGAAAATTTCCTCAAGTCATATTCTTAATTTTTTTAAATTTAAGCCTTTTTTATGAGAGAGAGACAGTTGGGAGAGAGGGGAAGGAGAGCAGAGGGAGAGGAGAGCAAAGGGAGAAGGACAAGCAAACCCCATGCTGAGTGTCGAGCCCAACACAGGGTTTGATCTCAGGACCCTGAGATCATGACTGGAGCCAAAACCGAGAGTCAGATGCTCAACCGACTGACCCATCCAGGCACCCCAGTTATATCCTTAATTTAATCACACATTCAAAACCCCTTTTGTCACATAAAATAATGTATTTACATTATATATAGAATATAGTTCCAAATTTTTCACCTATATGTAGGGTCCTCGAATCTGGCTTTACTGAATCTTTCTGAACTTGCTTGTCAACACTGGCTTCTGTTCGAGCTGGGATGGTTTCCCCACCTGCAGTAAGAAGTCAGACCATGTATGTTTATAGATGGCTAGTCTGTCTTCCACTTTCATTTTACTTTTCTGTCTATATTTTGTTTATGACTCAAGACTGCACTCAGATTTCTCATGGCCATTAGAGCTTTCCTCACTTTCCTGCTTGTTTCTTGTTCATGGTTTTCCAAATGAACTCTGTCCATTCATTTCTTTTGATACCTATTGATGTCAACACCTATTTTGCATTTTGGATGTGTATGTGTCTGTGTATGTCTTTTTTTCCCTCAATTTTGAGGGGAAAATAAATACTGCAAAAATAGTTCTTTGTATATTAATTATAGAGCTCTATTATTACTTTGAAGATTCAGTCTAGATTTTTATGGTACAGAATCTTTAAGTTTCTCTTAATGACATCCTGATTTCTTTTTAACTAATTTTCAGTGAATTAGAACTTTTTCTAAGATTGCAAAAGTGGCTAATTTTATACTAAAATGTAATAATAAGTACAGATTGAATCATGAGGAGTCAAAATGTGTTCTTTATTTAAAAATAGCTGTTGATTTGGGAGTATGATACACTTTTTAATTTCATTGATCATGTGGCAAAAATACAGTCTTTTACTTCTTATTTGTTGAATTTGGTTAACTTACCTCCTTTTCTCCCCATTCCTTAACCCCAAGCCTGTTCTGTGATTCTCATTCATTTTTCAATGCTGTTGTACAGAATTCCACAAAAGCACCCCTCAAAAGATCAAATGTTGAGAAAGTGACTAATGTGCAGATCCTGGTGTTGTTTGGCATCCTCTTGGTCATGGCCTTGGTGAGCTCAGTGGGGGCCCTGTACTGGAATGGGTCTCAAGGTGGAAAGAACTGGTACATCAAGAAGATGGGTAAGTGTCAGGATGGAGTGCTTGTTGAAGTATGATGAAACCATTTTGGAAAACCCTTCCAAGTGTGGTTTATGTGTGGTGGCCATGCCATCCTTCATTCTTTTGGCTGCTCTATAAAAGGCAAGCCTTCTTGAAAGATTAGGAGTCATGTGATGAAATGAAGATGGACACGTATGGGGATTGTTTTATATTCAAATGATTGTATTTGTAACTATTTTTTGAGTTATTTTCTTAGTGGTTGCTCTAGGAATTATAATAAATGTCTTAGAGAATCAGCATTTGCTTCAGATTAATACTAACTTAATTCTAGTAAAATACAGAAATTTTACTCCAGTATAGATTGATTTCTTGCCCTGCTTTGTGCTATTATCATACATATTACATCTATGTTATCAACCCAACAATCCAGTGTTAAAATTGTTGCTTTATATTATCTAATGTTGATTAAGCATAAAGAAAATAAATGTACGTATAGAGTTGTTTTCCATGAACCTACTTATTTACTATTTCTATAACTCTTCATTTCCTATAGATCTGAGTTACTAGCTTGTGTTATTTCTTTACGTCATGTAGCTTTATCCTCTAATTCCTTTGCGTTGTCCTATATATTACATCTGTGTATAAGTCCAATGATGCACTTTTATAATCATTTTGCCATGTTTTTTTAAGTCCAAAAAAAAAGGATAAAAAATATGTAATTGTCTTTTATAAGTACCTGTGTTATTACCTTTATTGATATCCTTTCTTTATGTGGATTTAATTCCTGTCTGGTGTCATTTCTTTTCATCTTGGAGAATGTCCGTTAGTATTTCTTATAAGGCAGATTGGATAGCAATGAATTCTGTTTTTATCTTGGAATGTGTTAACTTCTCCTTTGTTTTTGAAGCACAGTTTTGCTGATACAAGATTCTTGTAGAATTCTTGGTTGATGTTCTTTACCTTTCAGTACTTTGCATATGCCATTCCCACTGCCCTCTGGCCTCCATTGTACTGATGAGAAGTCAGTTGTTAATCTTACTTTTCCCTTGTATGTGAGTCATTTTCTGTTGCAGTTGTCAAAAATTGTCCTTGGTTTTCAATAACTTTGAGTTTACTTTCTTTGGAGTTTGTTGAGCTTTGTGGATGTGTACATTAATATTTTTCATCAAATTTTGGAAGTTTTCAGCTATTTATTCAAATATTGGTTCTGCCACATCTTCCCTCCCTTCTTTCTGATAATTCCATTATGTACATGTTGATCCACATGATGTGACTTTAGGCTCTGTTAATTTTTCCTTATTCTGTTTTCTTTCTGTTCTTGAGATTGGGTAATCTCTATTGATCTATATTGAAGTTCGTCTATTTCTCTCTTCTGCTAGCTCACATCTACTCTTCAGCTCCACTAGTAGTTTTTTTTTTTCATTTCAATTATCATACTTTTCAGTTTCAGAATTTCCACTTGGTTCTCTACTTTATCTTTTTCTTTCTTTTTTTAAAAAAGATTTTATTTATTTATTTGACAGAGAGAGAGAGAGAGAGAGAGAGAGAGAGAGAGAGAGATCACAAGTAAGCAGAGAGGCAGGCAGAGAGAGAGGAGGAAGCAGGCTCCCCGCTGAGCAGAGAGCCCGATGTGGGGCTTGATCCCAGGACCCTTAGATCATGACCTGAGCCCAAGGCAGAGGCTTTAACCCACTGAGCCACCCTGGCGCCCCTACTTTATCTTTTTCTTAATGTCCTCTGATCAAACATTCATTGTCATCATACTTTCTCTGAATTCTTTAAATAGTTTCTTTTAGTTTTTTAAATATACTTTTAACAGCTTCTTTGAAGTCTTTAGTCCATCATTTGGGTCCCCCTCAAAGGCAGTTTCTATTGGTTTTTTCCTATTTCTTTGTATGTTTCATATTTTTGTTGTTGTTGTTAAAAACTGGGTGCTTTAGGTAATATGTTGTGGCAATTCTGGATTCTCTTTCCTCTTCCTCTTGGGGCTTTTTGTTGTTGTTGTTTTATCTGTTTAGTGACTTGTCTGGAAAAATTTTGTGGTCTGTTTTCTCCTGCAGTATACAGCCTCTGCTGTTACTTCTCAGTTTTAGTCCCATGTTTTGACTTTTTAATGCTTTTAAAAAATATAGTTTAAGGCATATGGTGGTTTTTGTATATTCACAGATTGTGCAAACTTTACCCCTTACCTAACTTGAGAACATTTTCATCATCACAGAAAGAAACCCAGTCTTCATTAGCAATCACTGTTCTCTTTGTTTTTATTTTTAAGACTGGAAGCCTTGGGCTCAGCATACCTTAGACATTAGCCAGTGATTAGTCAGAGGTTCTTTGACCTATGTGTGGCTTGTGGAATGCTTTCAATGTTTGGGGAATTTAAAGTCTGACAACATTCAGTCAGGGACGAGTAGCTTATAAGTATCCTCTCTGGTCTCTCCTGAGCAGATGCAACCTTGTGCATGGATAAGACCTCCTGGGCCACCAGGGTTCTGTGGGATTTTACCAAGGTTTCTTTGACCATTTCTTAATATAGGTATCCCTGTTTAATTTCTGTCTAGTCTTCTGGGGTTTTTTTGGTTTTTTGTTTTTGTTTTTGGTTTTGGTTTTTTGGTTTTTTGGGTTTTTGTTTGTTTGTTTCTTTTGGGTTTTTTTTGCTCCTACTACTATTGTGAGATATTTGTCTTCCCTGATTATTAACCACTGGGATCTCTATTGTTTTTGACAGTGCCCTCGGCATGGCTTTTTCATGCTGTGTTCCAAATAATGTCATCTCCCTTAGGCTATTCCTGTCCTGACAACCTGCCTTACTCTAGAGTACCAGCCTGCCTCACACTGGGACAGAATTTCTGCAATATGGAGCTGGGGTGCAGGGGTGGGTTGTGAGCTGCCAGTCCCAACCACCAACCCAGAACAGAATTTAAGCATCATAGCTCAAGGGGAAAAGAGAGGGAAATAGCTTCTGACTTAAATGCCAAAGGTTTCCACTTAGATTAAGTAGATTTTTTTGAATACATGCTTTTGAATTGTATGCACTGTGATCAATTTCTAAGCACTTTAAATGCTTGTTTTTGATAATTTTGTTCAATTTTATTGCTTTTTTTTGAGAGAGTTGTCAATCTCCTTACACAGCAATTCCAGATAATAAATAAAATTTAATGACAAAATACTTCAAAAAATTTGAATTTTAAAACTTTGGAATCTTTGCTTGAAGCTCTTATTATTCTTTTCTTTAAATATATTTTGGTTAAACTGATCAAAACATTTTTTCCTTTTCTAATTACCTTGTGCAGAAAAATCAAACACTTTTAAATTCCTAGGAGAACTATTGTTGCCACTTTACAGATATGACTGGGACTTGAGTTGTAGGTTGGATCAAAACTCTTGGTTTTGGTTCTTATAATTTGGATTTGGACCATGTTATATGTCTAGCTTCAAATATGAAGACTGATACTTTGTGTACATATATACTTTCAAAATATCATGATCTGGGTAAATAATATTGGCACAATCTTTGTATACAGGGTTTGTGGAAGCTGGCATTTAAATTGCTTAAAGTCAAACTCTAGTACTAGCTGCATGATTTATGATGGAAGAATGGTCTTTGTGTCCTACCCATAATGCTGTCTCTTGTTTTCTTATGGAAAAGTAGGAGTAGCTCTGTTAAAGCCACCAGATTTCACATTTGCCTTGTCACTGTTGGAGCTATGACTTCAATTCCCATCAGATTCTGTCCTTGCTCATCTCCATTTGATTGTTTTTGTTTGGCTGAATGAATTTCTATACATAGGATCTTCCCTGCATGTCCTCTGCTTATTGATAATATATATGATGATTCAAAGCTGTATTTGGCCTGGATTCAAACTTGACACTTTAAATTTCTTAATACATAATTCTAATTGGCAGATATTTGTTCCTGAGCAGATGACACCTCAGGGACATTTGTTAACTATTGGTACTTAGAGATCCTATTTAGCAACGACTTTATTCAAAAAAAACAAGGTTGCAAAGTAACATGTCAGAAAGAAAAGAAGCAATCGGCAGGAAAAACAGAAGATTTGGTAGGTGATAAGAAAATGAAGGGATGGTAGGAAGGTGAAACTACTGACTAGCTCATGCCTATTCCCTGTTATCCGTTACCAGCCCCTTATCCTGCCATCACAGCTCCCCACTAGAACTCTCAGGATGAGTCAAACCATCACCATTTGACTAATTTCCTGGGGGAAAAACTCAACTGTGGTTTGAAGTTCTTATAAATTACTAATCTCCAATCCTAGCCTTTTGTTGTCTTAAAATACAGGTCCCCTCAAGATGCATCTTAATACCAGTCAAACCTTTAGCCTGCTGCAACCCTCTCTCACCTTTTCCCAAATTAAGCTGTTACTACTCTTTCCTTCAACCAGGGTGTCCTGGTCATCAGAAAAGAACTTTTCTCTTTTGATACAGAGCTTGTACCTCTTTTCTCTCTCCTGGTTCCTCTTCCTGTCTAAGCTGACTCTACTTCTGCTTTGGATTCTGTTCCCTAGGGGTCTTGATCCATCATTAGGGGTCTTCTGTTAAGATTTTCTTCTGTTATCTTCAATAAATAGCTCCAGTCTTCCTGCTTCCCTCTCTTTGCCTGCTACCATTGACACTTTTTTGCCTCTTACAAACTCTTTGGAGTATCCCAGAAGGACTCTTACCTTAGTAAGATTGTAGATATTCCTTACAACCACTTGACATGCCTATCTGCTTTTCTGCATCCTTTTTAGTTAGCTGTTTTCTCTCTTTCTGGCAAAACTTGAGTAAAGACTCTACTCTTCTGAATGGCCTTTGGTGACCATGCCTTCCCATTAAAGTAAACCTCTTTTCCTGGTATCACCAGTGCCCTGTGAACTCCTCCTTGGTAGGTGTATGCTGCTGCATGGTCAGTAAGGGGCATGCTTGCTCCTGCTCACTTCTGCTTGCTCCCCTCCCCTACAACCTCCTGTTAGAAGCCAGCTCTTTATTAGAAGAGATTGATTAAATAGTCTTTGTATTCACAGTTCATGCCACATAGTAAGTGCTCAAAAACTTTTAACTCAAATCTCTAAATTTATATATAAGCCAGTAGACTTTTTTGGTGAACACCTTTTAGAAAAAGTCCACAATAATAAAGTAAAAGGAAACTGAAGGAGACAAACTAAAGCAATACAGGTACTCTGGTTTTCGTCCACAGACACGACCTCGGATAATTTTGGATACAACTTGTTGACGTTCATCATCTTGTACAACAATCTTATTCCCATCAGTCTGTTGGTGACCCTCGAGGTTGTGAAATACACTCAAGCCCTTTTTATAAACTGGGTGAGTATCACAGTAGAGCCTCAAAACTGAGCTGCTGGAGCAATGTCAACCACTCATACTCTCTCAGAGCATCAGTCCTTCAGCTGAGCCCCCAGAAAAGGATGAATATGGTTCATTTAGGGTTGGGTCTGGGTCTTAAACTGGCCAGAGAACTGGCAAGGCTATCCCTGAGCCGGTGATGGCAAAGATTGCTTACTTAACACCACAGCTTCCTTGTCTATGAAATAGGAGGACGCTGGTGCCTGTTTATTCAGAGGGTTCTTGCAAGGATTAGGTGAGATCATGGAGGCAGAGTGCTTAGCAGGTGCATGCCTTCTGGTGAGTGGGCACGAAATGGCTGCAGATGCCACTCCTGCTTTTATAGTCTTGTTAGTGCTGCATGGAAGGTCTTGTAGGTGTGTCTGTTTCAGTGTGGATTACATATCAAAGGTCATGGGGACCCTAAACTTGGATTCTGTTGCAAGAGTGGAGGTGGACTTCTAAAGGAACTGCCATGCCATGAAGCACTGGACTTCAGCAGCCAGTGTTTGTAGCCTGGGCAGCCTTCTTGTGCATTTTTTACGTGCATTTTTATTTGATCTTCACAACAATCCCATGAAGGACGTATTGGCTGAGCTCAGAAGTCTGGGTTAGTCTAGGTCATGCAATGATCATCTCGAAACCTAATCTGTCTACAAATTGCATGTTTTCTTCTTCTAGCACAGTGTTTCTCTGCATTAATAGCCACTGTACTTTTACCCCCAAATTAAAAATGAGCGCTAATGTTATCTGTTGTAGCTTCTTTTCTGTATTAGTCTAAATGAAGGATTAATGGTATATATTTTCTGAAGCACCCTCCACTCCTTCTCTTTCTCAGGACACAGACATGTATTATCTAGGAAATGACACTCCTGCAATGGCCAGGACTTCAAACCTTAATGAAGAGCTTGGGCAGGTGAGAGCCTCTTTGGGAACTTTGGTAGTGGTGACTCTAGCATCAGGGGAGACCAGTGCTAGAACCATGAGAGATTTCAGAAAAACAGTTCTCCATGAGTGTGGTTTTGATGTCTGAAGAGCTATATATACAGTGTTTGAAAGTATTGTGAAATAGAAATACTTGTCAGCTTTGACCTGCTTCTTGAGACATCAGTGTATTTTATTATCGCGAAGGTACCTGCAAAAAAGTAATATAAAAAATAAAGTGCAACATTACTTTGGATATTAAAATTATTTATCAGGAATAAATCATGGGGAAAACAGTGGTTCGGATATGCAGGTATTGGGTAATCTTCAAAACGTGGCAGAGCTAATTTGAAGGACATAAATCTATTAAACTTCTCACGTGCTTAAGATTTGGTTTCTGGAACATTCCAGGGAAAGAGTTTCTTTTTTTTTTTTGGCCATCATCCTTGAAACTCCTGTTACCTTTAATGAGTTGTGTTTTGCATTATATCTTCTATCTTATGTTGAAATTACTGTAAGGAATACCTTCTTTGAATGCATTGGAATTAAAGATTATAATTCCATTTTATACAACTTATTTAAACCTCCCAATAGCCCTAGGGGGTGGGTGCTATATATGTCAGACTAAATTTGCCTCCTCTTTGAACCCTTTTACAGTTTTTCAGATAAAGTTAATTTGTCTTTCTTCTATGTCTCCATAACAGTCTCTCCAAGTATGAATACAGTAAAGTGAGAGACATGATAGTGGTGTGGTGTCTGTTTCCATCTTGAGCCTTTTGAGCCCATTTGAGGGTGCGGATGTGCCTGGGATGAGGTCTTTGGTTGCCTTGGTCAGTCTAGCATGGTGTTCACTATCCCATTGTTCTCAGGACCCATTAAATTGGATCCTAGTAATTGAAGGATTAAAAGTGCTCAAGTTGTACCCAGGATAATAATTAATCCTAATTGGGAATTTGCAAAAAGTTTTCTTGCTCAAATGTTTTGAGTTGCAACTTAAGGATAAGTTAAAATTCAATAGGAGAATGAGAGCAAATCTGGTTAATTCCTTATTAGAAAATTTTCATTTTTCAACATTTTCATATAATCTTTTCATTTTTTAAAAAAGTAGCAGAAGGAAACACTTTATTGGAAGGCTGATTCTACTGAATTTTTTATACCCCTAGACATACTGCATGTAAATCTTTTATAAAAAATTATTTATAGTTGGAGCATTATCTACCCATACCTTACTAATTTTTTTATTTCTGTCTAATATTTGACTTCTTTAGGAATATTGATAATTTTCCTTTACTTGACAGCTCTTTAGTTGCTTTAAAAATAATCCATAGTGTATTTGCCTACTTTGTATCATTAAGAAAAAGCACAGAATAAATAATTCACAGTATTAATCCTTCTTCCATAAAACAGTAAAGCATGGCTTTCCCTTGCGATCCCTGGAGTAACGTCCAGCAGCCAGCAGCAATCATGGCCTGAGAAGCTGGAATTTTTACTGGAGATAATTCTGTTGGTTTCTCCCCTTTCACCAATCCATGACATAATTTTCCATAAATTTCCATAATTTCCCTTCACCAATCCATGACATAATTACACATAAAATTATGCTCTGTATCTTCTGGCCAAACTCTTTGTTTCATAGACGTGGAAATTGGGGCCAAGAAGGATGAGGCAACTTTTCTAGAGTCCACATGACTGGTTAGTATCCAGAGCCTGAACTAGGCTACTGGCCTCTTGTGATCTTGAACTCTTTTCCTTCTTCCCCATCACATGAGCCACCGGAGAGAACATTATTCACACAGCATAGATGCACTTGGAGCTCATCTGTTTTGCATTCAGTTAATTATGTCAAAATGTTTGGCTTGGGGGCACCTGGGTGGCTCAGTAGTTAAGCGGCTGATTCAGCTCAGGCCATGATCCCAGGGTGCTGGGATCGAGCCCCACATCAGGCTTCCTGTTGAGCGGGAAGCCTGCTTCTCCCTCTCTCACTGTGTCTCTGTCTGTCAAATAAATAAATAAAATCTTAAGAAAAAAAAAGACAAAAGAAAAAAAGAAAGAAAATGTCTTTAAAAAATGGTTGGCTTGGGCGCCTGGGTGGCTCAGTGGGTTAAAGCCGCTGCTTTCGGCTCGGGTCATGATCCCAGGGTCCTGGGATCGAGGCCCACGTCGGGCTCTCTGCTCAGCAGGGAGCCTGCTTCCTCCTCTCTCCTCTCTCTCTGCCTGCTTGTAATCTCTCTCTCTGTGTCAAATGAATAAATAAAATCTTTAAAAAAAATTAAAAAAAATTAAAAAATAAAAAAAATGGTTGGCTTGACTTTGGAAAACAAAGTGGAGATTTCCTCAAAAAATTAAAAATAGAGCTACCCTATAACCTCCCAATTGCACTACTGGGTATTTACCCCAAAGATACAGATGTAGTGAAAAGAAGGGCCATGTGTACCCCAATGCTCATAGCAGCAATGTCCACAATTGCCAAACTGTGGAAAGAGCTGAGATGCCCTTCAACAAACGAATGGATAAAGAAGATGTGGTCCATATATACAATGGAATATTATGCATCCATCAGAATGGATGAATACCCAACTTTTGTATCAACATGGACAGATCTGGAGGAGATTATGCTGAGTGAAATAAGTCAAGCAGAGAAAGTCAATTATCATATGGTTTCACTTACTTGTGGAACATACGGAATAAAATGGAGGACTTTAGGAGAAGGAAAGGAAAAGTGAATTGGGGTAAATAGAAGGGGGAGATGAACCATGAGAGACTGTGGACTCTGAGAAACAAACAGGATTATGGAGAGGAGGGGGGTGGAGGGATGGGTGAGCCTGGTGGTGGGCATTAAGGAGGGCACGTATTGCATGGAGTACTGGGTGTGGTGTATAAATAATGAATCTTGGACCACTGAAAAAAAACTATTTTAAAAAATGGTTGGCTTGGGCGCCTGGGTGGCTCAGTGGGTTAAAGCCTCTGCTTTCGGCTCAGGTCATGATCTCAGGGTCCTGGGATCGAGGCCCGCATCGGGCTCCCTGCTCAGCAGGGAGCCTGCTTCCCCTTCTCTCTGTCTGCCTGCCTCTCTGCCTCCTTGTGATCTCTCTCCCTCTGTGAAATAAATAAATAAAATATTTTTAAAAAATGGTTGGCTTGTTGACTTCTAGGAATTTTCTCTTTTCACCTTTGTATGCTGAGAATTTGGTGTATTAAATTTGTAAAACTTTGTATCTCAGAACGTTATGTATAATCAATAGCACTTCCATGCCTCCTTCAAATAATCTTAATTGTTACTGTGATGGAGGAGCCTTCGTAATCCATCTAGGAGTGGAGTGGTAAAAAAATATTTAAGGGTTGCCAAAGTTTGAGTGTGTCGTCTTGATATATTGAACACTAGACTGGAGTGCTGTATGAGATTGTGGAAATAGGTTGGAGAGTAATCTGTGTCTTTGAAATGCCTTGTGGCAGAACCTAGTGCTTATGCGTATGGATCGACGTGGCTCCAGGGCTGTTACTGAAGCCTCCTTTGCATATTTCCGCACAGTTGAAAAGGTTTTCAAGTGGTAAAAGCGTTAAAATATATTAATTTTATAATAATATGTAATTGTAATATATATATATATAACTATAAAATGCATTTTACTATAAGGAAATTTACTTTTTAAAATTAATAGAGATTTTGCAAAATGTAGAAGGAAAGACATTATCTGTCTCTGCACCTAACTACATTGATTTATGTTTCTTCCATTCTTTTATTTAGGTGAAATACCTATTTTCTGATAAAACTGGAACTCTTACATGCAATATCATGAACTTCAAGAAGTGTAGCATTGCTGGAGTAACCTATGGGTATGCATGCTTATCACTTACTAAACATTTGATTTGTATTCTTCTAACAAAGAAGTCTAGTTTTAGCTGCTTAGCTAAATGCCTTCTTGATATTTTTAAAGGATATTTATAAGGGATTTAGATATGTAATTACTACTGAATGTATTTAAAGTTTAATGGGTCCCAACTTTGAACAGTTTATTCTGCAATTATTTACCTAGTGAGACATCCTTGGATTCAATGCTATAAATTTAATTTTAAAACTTTAATTTTATAAATTTATATTTATAATCTAATAATTATAAATGTCTTATTCATATTTTGGCCTAAATGCCTATCTTTTTTTAATTGGTGTTTAATTGATATGTAACATTACTAGTTTCAGATGTACAACATAATGATTCAGTCTTAGTATAAACTGCAAAATGGTCACCACAATAAGTCTACTTAACGACTGTCACCACATATAGTTAAAAAATTTATTTTTTCTTGTGATGCAGCTTTTAAGGTCTACTCTTTTAGCAACTTTCAAATATGCAATATAATATTTATTATTAACTACGGTCTTAATGTTGCATGTTAAATTCCCATGACTTATTTATTTTATAAAGGGAACTTTGTACCTTTTGCCCTTTGCACCCATTTTGACTACTCCCTACCCCCTGCCTTGGGCAACCACTAACTTGTGCTCTGTATCTATGAGCTGTTGTTGCCTCCTTTTTTTTTTTTTTTGAGTGCACACATAAGTAAGATTATATGGTATTTGTCTTTCTCTGACTTATTTAACTTAGCATAATACCCTCCAGTTCTATCTGTGTTGTCACAAATGGCAAGATTCCCTTTTTATGGCTGAATGATATTCCATTGTGTATATGTACCATATTTTCTTTATCCATTCATTCATTGATAGACTGAGGTTGTTTCTACATCTTGACTATTGTCAATAATGCTGCAGTGAACATGGGGTTCATATATCATTTTGAGTTAATATTTTCATTTCATTTTCTTTGGATAAATACCCAGAATTGGAATTGCTGGGTCGTATGGTAGTTCTATTTTTAATTTTTTGAGGAACCTCCATATGGTTTTCTATAGTAGCTGTACCAATTTACATTTCCACCAATAGCATACAAGAGTTTCACATCTTTGGCAACACTTGCTGTTTCTTCTAACTATTTTAAGAGGTAGGAGGTGATATTTCATTATGGTTTTGATTTTTCATTTCCCGGATGATTAGTGATATTGAGCACATCTACATATATCTGTTGGCCATCTACATGTCTTCTTTTGAAAAATGTTTACTCAGATCGCCCATTTTAATCAGGTTGGCTTTTTTTTTTTTTTGGCTATTGAATAGTATGGGGTTTTATATATATCTATATATAGGATATTAACCCCTTACCAGGTACAAGATCTACAAGTGTTTTCTGCCACAGGTAGTTTGCCTTTTCATTTTGTTGATGATTTCCTTTGCTGTGAAGAAGCTTTTTAGTTTGATGTAGTCCCACCTTGTTTATTTTTGCTTTTGCTGCCTTTGCAGATCAGATAAAAAAAAATCATTACCAAGACCAGTGTCAAGAAGCTTACTACCTATGTTTTCTTCTAGAATTTTTATGGTTTCAGGTCTAATGTTCAAGTCTTTAGTCCATTTTGAGTTAATTTTTGTATCTGGTATAAGATAGTGGTCCAGTTTGGTTATTTTGCATGTAGCTGGCCAGTTTTCTCACTTATTGAAGAGCTCGTCTCTTCCCCATTAAATATTCTTGGCACTTTTGTCAGAAATTAACTGATCCTAAATGTGATCCTAAATGCCAATACTGTACCATTTTGATTAGTATAGCTTTGTAATAGTCTGAAGTCAGACTGTATGATGTCCCTAGCTTTGTTTTTGTTTCTCAAGATTCCTTTGGCAATTTGGGTCTTTGTAGTTCTATATAAATTAGAATTGTTTGTTCTATTTCTGTGAAAAATGCTGTTGGAATTTTGGTAGGGATTGGATTGACTCTGTAAATTGCTTTGGGTAGTATAGACATTTTAACAACATAAATTCTAGTCTACAAGTATGATTATCTTTCTATTTATTTTATCTTCAATTTCTTTCATGTCTTACAGTTTTTATTATACAGGTTTTTCATCTCCTTGGTTGAATTGATTCCTAGGTATTTTTTTTGATGTAATTGTAAATGGGATTTTTAAAATTTCTTTTCTGATAGTTCATTATTAACGTATAGAAATACAACAGACCTTACTGCATTGATTTTCACCCTGCAGCTGTACTAAATCCATTTATCCTAACAGTTATTTGGTCTATTCTTTAGGGTTTTCTGTATCTAGTATCATGTTATCTCCAAATAGTGACAGTTTTACTTGTGTCTGGTTTGGGTGCCTTTCATTTCTCTTGCTTGATTGGTGTGGCTAGGACATCCAGGGCTCTGTTGAATAAAAGTGGCAAGAGTGGTCATCTTTTTTTTTTAAAGATTTTATTTATTTATTTGACAGAGAGAGATCACAAGTAGGCAGAGAGGCAGGCAGAGAGAGAGGAAGAAGATGCGGGCCTTGATCCCAGGACGCTGAGATCATGACCTGAGCCGAAGGCAGAGGCTTTAACCCTCTGAGCCACCCAGGCGCCCAAGAGTGGTCATCTTTTTGTTCCCGATCTTAGAGGAAAAGCTTTTAGCTTTTCACTAATGAGTATGATGTTAGCTGTGGACTTGTCATATATGGCCTTTATTATGTTGATGTATATTCCCTCTATACCCACTTTGTTGAGAGTTTTTATCATAAATGGATGTTGAATTTTGTCTAATGCTTTTTCTGCAGCTAGTGTAATGATCATGTGATTATTACCCTCCATTGTGCTAATGTGGTATGTCACATTGATTGGGTGCAGATGTTGAACAATCCCTGTATCCCTGGAATAAATCTCAGTGGAGCATGGTGTATGTTTTTTTAAGCGTATTGTTGAATTCAGTTTGCTATTACTTTGCTGAGGATTTTTGCACTGGTGTTCATCAGGGGTTTTGGCCTCTAATTTTCTTTTCTTGTGGCTCCCTTGTCTGATTTTGGTATCAGGGTAATGCTGACCTTGTAAAAAGGAGTTTGGGTTTCGCTCCTATTGTTGGGAAGAGTTTGATAAGGATTAGTATTCTACTTTGAATGTTTGGGAGAATTCACCAATGAAACTGTCTGAACCTGACTTTGGATTGTTGGGAGGTTATTGATTACTGATTTAATTTCCTTACTAGTAATCGATCTAAGAGTTTCTGTTTCATCATGATTCAGTCTTCATCTGTTGTATGTTTCTAGGAATTTATCCATTTCTCATAGGCTGTCCAATTTATTGGTATATAATTGTTCATAGTAGTGTTTTATGATCCATTGTATTTGTTATCAGGTGTAATTTCTCTTCTTTCATTTCTGATTTTGAGTTATCTTTTTTTCTTGGTGAGTCTAGCTAAAACTATGTCAATTTTGTTTATCTTTTTCAAGTATTAGCTGTTAGTTTCATTGATCTTTTTTATTGTCTTTTTTCCCCTCTATTTCATTTATTTCTGCTCTAATCTTTCCTACTTTCTTCCTTATACTAACTTTGGGTTTCATTTGTTCTTCTTTTCTAGTTTTTGGAGGTGAAAAATTAGGTTGAAATTTTTCTTGATTTTTTTGATGTAGGCATTTGTCACTACGAACTTCCTTCTTAGAACTGATTTTGCTACATCCCATAAGTTTTACCATGTTATATTTCCATTTTTCTTTTGTCTTAACATATTTTCTGGTTTCTCTTTTGATTTCTTCTTTGACCTGTTGCACAGGTCAGTAGCACATTGTTTAGTCCCCACGTATCTGTGAATTTTCAGTTTCATTCTGGTAATTGTTTTTTAGTCATACCATTATAGTTGGAAATAATGCTTGATAGAACTTCAGTTTTCTTAAATTTGTGAAGATTATTTCATGGCCTATCTATGATCTATCCTGGAGAATGTTTTTGTGTGAGTGTCTCTTTTGATTACAGTTTTGTGACCACTCTGTTTCCCTCTTTCTGGCAGTCATTTTCCAGAATTGACAAGAGAACCATCGTCAGATGATTTTTGGTAAGTAGATTCTAGCACTTCTTGATGCTTTTGTGGGAAGGAACAATTCTGTATTACATTTTTATCTGAATACTTTGTAAATAAAATTTCATATTTGTTATTCCAAGAGAGAACCAAGTTAAAATTTTAAACATGAATATGGTTTTAAAAGTGTAGTGGAGCTACAATAATTTAACAAAAATTAGCAAGTCCTTAGTTTAGTACTTCCCACTCACTTCCTACTTCTTAACATAATGTCTTCAAGTGGGAACATACACATTGTAGCTATATCAGGATTTTATTCTCATTAAAGTATGAATAATATTTCATTGTATATACCACATTTTGTATATCCATTCATCTGGCGATGGGAATTTGGACTTTTTCTTCCTTTTCTAGTGTGTATGATGCTGTTATGAACATTGGTATGTAAGCATCTGGTTCTCTGCTTTCAGTTCTTACAGGTATATACCTAGAAGTGGGATGGGTGGGTTGTGTGGTAATTTTATGTTTAGCTTTTTGAGGAACCACCAAACCATTTTTCCACAGTAGTCGTACCATTTACATTTCTGTCAGTAATACACTGTTCTCCCATATCCTCATGACACTTGTGAATTTCTGTTTCTTTACTATATATAATAGCCATCCCAGTGGGTGTGAAGTGGTATCTCTTTTTGGTTTTGATTTGCATTTCTCTTAGGATTAGTGATGATGTGTGCTCATATTTTAAGATACTAACAAAGCTGATTGGCAGGGCTGTGTGTGTAGGGGAGACAGTGTAGTTAAAGACGGACTGGCTTCCCTATGAGAGGATCAGCCAGGACCACCTGTTTTATTAGAGGGTCCCTGGATGTCATCATCTGTCTTTCTTGTGAACTGCTCAGTCTTCTTCTCATGAGAAGAACTCTCCAGGCTATAAATCTGGCTGTCCCTGTTATGGGAGCTGAGTGGAGGCAGAGGTGCCAGTGATCATACTTATCATAGTGTAAACGATTTTACTCAAGACTCTTGTCTTGGGAGCATTCCCTACCCTATACCTACTTGTGTACCCAGTGTAGCTGGGTCCAAGGTTATTCTGGTTTTACCTCTCTAAACGATGGCTTACCTGGCTGCAAGGGAGGAGAGAGGGTTCCTGTGGGCTGACTCTTCTTCTGATGGACCTGGAACCCCTCCCGCTTCCCACATTCCCTTAATCAGACTGGTACCTCTGGCTGCCATTTCCTCAACATTCCCAAGGTTCTGCTGGTGCATTAGCTTGCATTCTAGGTGCTTTCTCTTATAAGCTGCTGGTTTCTGCTGTATTAAAACTCTGACATACAGAGTTCAGACTGACATCACCTCAACTGTGGCCATTTCTTCCATTGTCTTTGTCCTGAAGAAGGAGATTCAGGAAGAAGTCAGGATACAGGGATATACTTAACCATTCATATTTTCTTCAGTGTGATAGCACACAGCCATCATAGCAAGCTTCCTTCCTCACAATTATTTGCCTCCTTCTCTCTCCTGCATATGAGCTCTGGCCATAAACAATTGCACAGATGCTATGCAATCATTCCTCTTATTTTACCTGCTTTGAGCAGATACTCCGAAGTTTTCCCTGGTAGGAGTTAAACAGACCAACCAAAGTAACAAAGTGTTGATCCTTGCCTGTTTCTTCTTTGTAACTATGTCATTGCTTATCACAACTTATAAAATATTTTGCTTATAGTAGGGTTAAATTTTTCTGTCTCAAGGCTTGAAATAATATATAGTATTCCAAGTCTTTAAAAGTTGAATATAAATCTATAGGCTTTTTTAGGTGTAGTTCTTCTTGAAGACAGATTCTTACTAGGTTTGGGGTAATTTTAAAGGAACTTCTTAAGTGAATATTTTCTGGTGTCTCTCACAGCCGGATACCTCCTCCCCCTAGTGACTCATGCGACTTTGATGACCCCAGGCTCTTGAAGAACATCGAAGATCATCACGTAAGGCCACCATTTTGCTTCTAGGACGTTACATAGCTTATGGTGCACTTCTATTTATGTGTATGTGTAGTGTCTTGAAATTTGCCATTTTGGATCTTGGGGAAGTGATGCAGTTTTACTTTTCTGGTGTTGGTATTCAGAGAAGTGATCTTAAATGCTATGAGGTTATCATTCTGCATAGGTTAATGAAAAGCTGGATTAAATATGTGGTGAGGATAGAAAGTCGCACATCAAGATTAAGATGAGTCCTACCATGGAATTCTCTAACATTGTGGATTTCTTTTGCTTTTTTAAGATTTCTGCAGTACTGTTTCTTCACAGTTGTGAATCTTAGAGGTCATGCATTTTGAAAAGCAATCTCAGTATGCTTGGACCAGGATAATTTAGGCAAGAAAAGTAAGCCAGAACAACATGTAGCATTTATAGCATCCTACTGTGTGCCAAACATTTGGTGTGTATTTCCTTTAGCACTTGAGTCACCCCAGAGAGGTGATAAGAAGCTGTGTGGCAATATTGAGTTGGGCAAGAGTTACCAGCAAACAAATCTAGGAATAAGACTCAGAACCTTAGTCTGTTGGATTCTTTACTATGACATACCATTATCTCAACTATTCCAACAAATCAGGACTAACTATAGGATCCCTTAAATTCATTTTAAAAGCTACTTTGAAAGATCCAACTTAGAAAAGTAATGATCGAAACACTCTGTAACTGGTTTAATCAGAATAGATTAGAGCTGATATTATTTTTCTCTGAAAAAAATTTAAAGTTAGGTATATGTGAGCAAAATTAAAACTTTATCATTCCAAAGTTTTGTTCAGGTACAATGTATTTAAGACTTTCTCTGAATTATCAGTGAGGAAATTTCCTGTTCTCCACTGCACTTGCCTGTTTGCTGATGCTAGAACCTTCCCAGCCATGGTTCTCAAATGTGAGTGTGTACGGCACTCATGTCCACAGGCTGGGAGGCAGACTTCTGCTTCAGCCTCCGGTGATGCTGCTGCAGTGGTCCCAGACCACACAGACCACACAGTGGGTGCTGCTGAAGTCCATGCTCTGTGTCACACTCACAGGCATGGATGTGGTTGTTTTTGTTTTTGTTTTTGTTTTTTGTTTTTGTTTTTTTTTAATTCCGATGTTAGAAGTAAGTCCATCTATTAGGCTAGAGGTTCTCCCAGCAGAAGAGGGGCATCTCAGAAGAAACTCCTGTGGAGAACGGTAGATTTACTCGAGGATGTCAGAGGACACATGGGCCCTGTGAGGACTTGCTTTCTGAAAACAGGACTCAGGTATTCTCAGCTAGTACTCAGAGTGTTTAAGTTGCCTAACTGTGTCTGTTCAGGGTGTGGGGGTGTGAGTGGGAAAAAAGGTGGAAGGGTGTCCTAGAGGCTTAAGAAACTGCTCTTATTCTCCTTTCATGAAGTTTGTTTTCCTGGCCCAGATCAGTAGGTGAGAAAGGAGCAGAGGAAGTGAGGTGAGCCTAGTGCATGGAGTACCTCCAGATCCCCGTGTAGTCTCAGGAACACCAGCGCACGAGTGGATCCCCGTTTCAATAAGAGACTCATTTATCTATTCATCTTGGTAGTTTATATCAGTCACCTTGGTAAGAACTAGGGGAAGAGATGAATAAAAAACACTCAAGGGATTTCTATTGGGAAACAGATGTAAAATCACTAGGGGCCATTGTATACCTTTGCATCATAGGAATAGGTATGATACCACTCCCTGAGAAAGTGATTTTGTTTTGTGTAAAGGAGTCTGATCTCTTTGGTGGGTGTTAGGGCTAACATAATTGTTGCAATGTGGGCATTGTGGGCACCCACACTCAATGATATATGCATTCACCTAAAATGTGGGCTAGTATAGAAAGCCAGTGGACAGGCGGCAAATCTCATTTGCGGAAGAGATCATTGGGAGACACACTCTGCTGCTGAGATTCCCATTTTTGGAATCTTAAAATACTGAGCTCAGTTGATTTATATACACATAGAAGACGTGTGTGCTGGCTTTTTGACTGCTGATCACGTGCTCTTCTTGAGCCTGTCCTCTCTTGATATTTGAGTGGAGATCTGAGCTTAGATCAGTATCCTCTAATGAACATTTCCTGCCCGATGGCCAATGGCAGGCGTATTTGGAAGGAACCCTACTCTTAGAGAAGTTAGTGAGCTCCTTTTTTTCTTCCTTTTCCTCCTCACCTTCTGCCCTCCTGAGCCAAATTTTCTTTTATTCCAGTGGGAAAGACATCAAGAGTAAGGGAAGATGCAGCCCTTATGAAAAGGAAGCCCTGACTTAGGTTATTATAAGCATCAATGAAAACATGAAGACTTTAATGGCTATTTTAATCCTCTGGACATTCATAGTTCATTAAATGCATAATGTGGCCATGGATTAGAGAATTTATTTTCTAACTTTTTAGTAAAAGCCTACTTGCCTCAGTTTAACATTTTTAAAGTTATTTGAAGCCTTCTGAAGTGTTCTTCATCTTGGCTACTGTGTGAATTATCCCATTGACATTTAACATCTAGCTTGACTACAAATAATGAAGACCATAGGCTCCAATATTTTTCTTTCAGAAAATGTGAGATTGGATTAAGTGTACCTAATGGATTTTTAAAACATCTTAAATACAGAGCTTGTTAGATAACTTGGTTATTTTGCCAGAATATGGTTGAGGAAAGGGAAGAAGCATTTCAGGATTTAGGCTATGGATATCCCACATTCTTATCTAAATTGTCTTGGGACCATTGACTAAAATTAAAGCATTTGAACCAAGAAAACCTTTACTTTCCTCCCAAGAGAGTACTTCTACCTGCTACAGAATTTTTGTTTTTCCTGGGTCATTATTTTGATTTTCTGGGTCCTTTAGGACTGTTTCAAGCTTTGTTTTGGCTGATAGCCAAAATGGAATTTGCTTATTAAAGAATCAACCTATGGAAAATTTAATTTCAAACATGGAGCACTTGTTTAAAGTAGATTACAAACATCTTATCCATAGGCTGCAATTGAAGTTCGTCTCTTTTCTCTAATTTATTATAGAACGTCAGGTTAACTAGAGAACCAAAGAATGGTTTTGTCTTAGGGATTTTTTTTTTAATCTCTAGGAATGTTGTCTGGCCTACCATTCAAAGTGGAAACTTAATTTGCAAGTGTGTGCAACTCTTTATAGCTCTCAGAAATATTTTACTCTTTACTATGAAATCAAAGATCCTCTTTCATGTTTCACTGTGGGATGAAGTGATGTATGGGACTTCATAGTTCACAGATGCAGAAGAAAACAAGCAATCTTTTTTTTTTCTTCTCATATGCTACATTTTTATATATGTGTTTCTATTTCATTGAATTGTCTGTGGAACTGGTTATTGCTGATCACCCTTTACCATCAGAGAGAGAGAGCAATAATCCCAGGTCAATGAATTACCAATGTAAGGCCCATTATGGAAGCCACAGTCGTCTTTGGCAGCCTTTCAGTATTTCCTTCACTCTGCTACCAAGGCCAATACTGCCAAAGACCAGGCCCAAGACTTAATAGTAAAACTGGCAGAACTTCTTAGAAGGGCTGAATTGGCAGCCTCACAAAATCATCTGCACCAAAGTCTAGTAGGAAGGAGACCCTGGGACTAGGGTTGGAGTCTCCTGGGTAGATGCACCTGAGACCCCCAGATTCCTCTGGAACTTGCAGGCCTGCAGAAGTAGTCTACTGCCCTTCAGAGAAGATGGTGGCTTCCCCGTGCTCCCATACCCAGGTCTCAGCTAAAGCAGATGTCTTGCCAGAAACTGCTTATCTTCCTCAGGGTCTGTCCCTACCTCCCACCTTAGGCACTAGATCAAGCCTGGGGGCACATTTCAGCATGGCAGACAGGGGTGAGCAGTTTGGAAGAGGGATTATTCACTGAAGGGGCTGCAGGGCCTGGTAATCCACGCCAACAAGGACTGGGAGGGCATGCCTAAGAGTGGGGCGTGACAGAAAGTGGCATGAGGGAGAGGATGTTGGGATGTGAGACTCTTCTGTTGTTGGCAGTCAACAGAATGTCCTCTCTTGGAGAGCCAGTTCTCTGAGCTGCTGTGATGGCTCTCAGAAACTTGGAAGCAGTGGTGATCTCTACATAAAAAGAAACTGATTTTTCACTGCAGAAAACTTAGAGTATAAAGAGAAATATTTTTTTAATTCCCTAAGTCCCTTTTTGCCCTTTGCTGCAAATTACTGTCAACATTTCAGTCTATTCCTTTCCATACGTGGGAACACCACAGATACTGAGATCATACGGTATATAATTTTTTAAATCCTGCCTGCTCAAGAAATTAACATTATGTTGTAAGTATATCCCCCAAACACTAATAACTAATTTTCCTAGAGACGGTCACTTTTCACTTTAGCAGAAGAGTCCATTACCGGA
The DNA here is from genome assembly GCA_002007465.1 of Ailurus styani. NCBI lineage: Eukaryota > Metazoa > Chordata > Mammalia > Carnivora > Ailuridae > Ailurus > Ailurus styani. Next base: position 90,987 of record LNAC01001206.1, on the reverse strand, counting down.
CATCACCATGGTTGATTCCCAGCACCCTGTTGGATGAGGTGCAGTCAGGAGGCTTGGGGACTTGGTTCTAGCTATGGTGCCGGTCAGGGGTGTGGAGCCTGACAGTTTTCGCCAGTGAGATATGAAGGGAGGTTTGCAGGTGGGGAAGGCAATCTGGAATTGAAGCCCAATCATCACAGTGCTTTTGGGTAAAATTTCTTAGAATTTTTGTAGTGTAGACCTCGGGGAACTTGTTAATCCCTTAACTTTTTTATTTCACTGAACTATAATTGTGCATGTCCTTTTCCCAAAGGCTGTGATAAGAAGTAGCCATGTGAGCAGTTGTGATTTGCTTCCATACAGCAGCTCTTAAATCACATTAACAGGTCAGAGGATAAACTAATAATGTTTTAAAAATATTCATCACCATCCATTTGTGACTAAAAAGCCCAGACAAAAACTCTGCAAAAATTAGAAAACAGAGTTGCTTCCTGAATGTGCAAATACAAATCTCTCTAGAATGAATAGCCAGCTGCCTACCAAATAGTGACAAACTAAAATTCTTGTGTCAAAATAACCTGAGGACAAGGAGGCCTGGTGTCAACACTGGCTTTGAACATCCTCCTGAAAGTGGGCAAGTGAGAACTCAGGTGTATGTGTTAGAGAAGAAAAGGAAAACCCAGCTCCCTGGCATTTCATCTGTGGATGATGAAATGATTGGCCTTTAAAACCCAGGAGAGTCCACTGAAACTTGGGGAGCCAGCAAGAGTATAATTACAATTGGACATGAAATTCATTTATCAAATTCAGTGTTTTTACTTACATCTGAATGGACACTTATGAAACATAATAGAACTAAGATTCTATTCATGACATAAAAAAGCAATAGATAAAATGCCTAGTGCAGTGCTTCATGTATGGTAGGCATATAGATATTTTTTGAATGAATAAAAAGTAAGACGATATGCCAGCACCTATATTTAGAAGTGTTAAAAGCCTTTAATAAGTAGGCATTCTGTATTCTTGGATGGGCAAACAATATTAAGATGGCCTAGTCTAATCCCAATGAAAATTACAAGGAGAGTGTGTGGGATGGGAGAAATATATTAAATACATACTAGGATGGTTCTTTTTTTTTTAAGATTTTTATTTATTTATTTGACAGAGATTACAAGTAGGCAGAGAGGCAGGCAGAGAGAGAGGAAGAATCAGGCTCCCTGCTGAGCAGAGAGCCCGATGTGGGGCTCGATCCCAGGACCCTGAGATCATGACCTGAGCCGAAGGCAGAGGCTTTAACCCACTGAGCCACCCAGGCGCCCCGGTTTTTTTTTTTTTTTTTCAAGGAATAGGCACGGGATGTGCTGCCTTACAGCTTTTAAGCAATGATTAAGCTAAAGAACAGACATGGTGTAGAGTAAGTGCCAGGACAATGGAAGAGAAAGAACAAGGACTCACCTGTTTGGTGGATCCAACATAGATTTGAGTGCTTTCTGTCTGCTGGGCCTGGGATTACACTGGTGAGGAAAACTCCTGGGTTTCACAGACGTGGGAGGACCCGTGTGAGCGCAGGAGTGCTTGAAGTGTTGCAACAGGTGCGGCTGGTGCTGGGAGAACCCCGGGGGAAGGGTGCATGCCTCCTTGTTCTCACCTGACCCCAGGGTTAGCACGTCAAGAATGATGTTCCAAGAGCGGGGTGATAGTGGACTTCTCAGATGAAGCAACTGTTGACTTGCAGCCTGGAGGATGAGTAAGAATTGGCTGCAGGTGGGTGGAAGGTGGTACTGAGCAGTGGGACAGCTGGAGCCTCTTTTGAGGAGCTGCAGACCAGAGTGGTGGGTGGAGCATGTAGGAGGGAAGTGGGAGGAGGGGCTGGAACCGGATGGTGAGCAGCTGCCAGATCCCTGGGAACGTGGAGTCCACGCTAGGGTCTCAACCTTTGTTCTCAGGGGAGTGGGAAACCAGCACAGGGTTCTAAGCTGAGGACGGCTGAATCTAACTGCAGTGTTTTAATCGATTATCTTGCCCATATGTCTGTAGCCCACAGCTCCATGCATACAGGAGTTCCTCACCCTCCTGGCCGTGTGCCACACCGTGGTCCCCGAGAAGGATGGAGACAACATCATCTACCAGGCCTCCTCCCCAGGTGAGGGCTCCGGGCTGGGTGTACCCCGATGTCCCCTCCTCTGGAGACTTGGGTGTTTGCAATTACTTGTGGGGGGTTGTGTGGCCGGGCAGCATGCCCCACAAAGAGCCCACTGTTTGCTTCTGGCCTCATGCGGTTTACAGGTTATGGTGACAAAGTTGTAAAGCCACAGAAAGGCGGTGCTGAGCCCTCCTGACTCTGTAACACTGTGAGAGCAGGGTGAGACCCCTGGCCATCTTGCATCTCCTAGCAGAAGACCCTGCACTAGACAAAACTCACAGGGGAGGGAGCACTCGCTTCTTTGTTCACCCTCTACCCATTATAGATCTTCCAACTTCTGATGGAACTAAGCTGGGTACTAACTCTTGACCCACTTCCTGGAGCTCTGAATCCCACTACATTAGAACTGAAACACTGCCTCCCTAGAGAAGATGGTTAGTCAGAAAGCCATGGGAATGTTGCTTAAGTTCCTTAGGGAGCACTTGACCCCCACCGAGAAGAGTAGGTTTGCCATCACTTCTGTCCTGATGACTTAGTTTCCCACCTAACAGAAGTGCTGCTCCTCAGGACCCTGGTGCTGGGAGTGAGTGAGGGCCTCCTCTGTCCCGAGTCCTTACCACCACGCATGGAGGCCAGGCCTCTCCAACTGCTGAGGGTTTGGTTGATTTGAAAAATAACACGTGCTCGAGAGGATTCTACCATTACCTGTGATGAGTCAATGCCTCATCAACTCTCTTGACAGATGAAGCTGCATTGGTGAAGGGAGCTAGGAAGCTGGGCTTTGTCTTCACGGCCAGAACCCCTTACTCGGTCATCATAGAAGCAGTAAGTGACAAGCCTGGGCACCTCTTTGTCTTGTGCATCACCGACTTTTTTGAAGACTCTGTGTTTGAAATAGCATGTCTGATGGAAACAGGATAGCTACATTTCTTTTCTTTTTTTCTTTTTTTTTCCTGTGAGAAACTAGATCTGTGGCAAAGTGGTGGGTATCACATGATTCTCTCAGCTTATTCGTGTGGTTTTTTTTTTTTTAAAGATTATTTATTTATTTATTTGACAGAGAGAGATCACAAGTAGGCAGAGAGGCAGGCAGAGAGAGAGGGGAGGAAGCAGGCTCCCCGCCGAGCAGAGAGCCCGATATGGGCCTCGATCCCAGGACCCTGAGATCATGACCTGAGCCGAAGGCAGAGGCTTTAACCCACTGAGCCACCCAGGCGCCCATATTCGTGTGGTTTTTGTGTTGCAGGCGTTTTTCTCCCTCAGAGATGCTTCTCCACAAGTCTTTCATACGCTGGTGTGATTTGTAGTACAGAAGCAAGTCTGCTCTTTGTTCTACAACAGTCAGGGAATAGTCACATGGCCCACTTGTCTGGAGGGGGGGGGGGATCTGCGGCTCTGTTTTTGTAGCCTTGGCACCTGGAGTATTTGCACAGTAGAGCCCTCGGTGCACTGGCTTCAGTCTCCCCAGCTGGGGGAGAAGCGAGTTGGCACTGAAGATCATTGTCATCTGTAGTTTTTTCTCTTCCCTAAGGTCAAGAGGGTTTATTTATTTTATGATTGATTTTTGCATTTCTCTGCTCAGGAAGCCTGAGGGAGAAATTTGGTGATAGGAAAAAATATATAAATCAAGAGTAACATCCAATAAGGACCCTTGAGCAATGGGGGAAATTGCTGGTTAGGACTGGCAAGGCACTGGCATGTTTAATGCTGACCGGTTAGAGGGACTGCATTTGGTACAGGATGGTTGATGAGGGCCTGGAGGCAGTCACTACCTTTTCTTCCCTCTGCCTTCCTCCACCCTTCAATTTGGGGTGGATTCACAGATTAGAACAGTTTTTGCCTTTATCCATCCTTCTATATCCAGCCCTTGTTAATGCATTTGAAATTCACTTCTAACTCAGCGGTTATTCCTGACTTAGAGGAACTCCATTTTTCTTGTACTTATATGAAAAACCCAGAAAGTATCAGACTTCCAGTGCACCCATTTCTTGGCACTTTCAGGCTCTTGTCCTCTGGAGCACAGAGATCAAATCATAATTATTTTTATTTTAAGGTAGAACAAAGTAACTGGGTATTGAATTTCCTTCATAGAAGCTTCTCATAAATGAAGTCTTTCCCCCTTCAGTTTAAGGAGACTCATAACATTCGCTATAGGACTTTCTGTTGTATGCTGCTGTTTTCTCTGTTGCAGTGACAGGGACTGGGAGTGGGTGTGGACTGATGGGACACAAACGGGAGAGACAAGGAGAGCATAGCTGCTTCTGCTTTGCTCGCAGTACCGGATAAATATTGAGATCTAGAGAGAGAGCTCCCTGGCATTGTCATGGCGGTAGATGCTGACCAAAAGTGGATTGGCACCTCTTCGTCTTTTTATTAACCTCTTAAGGCCATGTTTCTGGAAGTAAATAAGACTACCTGGTTCATAAGTTTCATAATAATAACTATAAAATCCTATTTAACCGTAATTACCAGAGTATCTTCAAACCATGCATTCTTGAGTTGGTTACTAGCTATTTACATGAAGTGGCCCTACTGGTCATCTTAATGGCCGAGTCTGTGGGCTACACATGGTTGCATGGTGGCTGATGGGATAGCAAAGAGGGGTTGGCTCCTGGCAGTCACGGCGCTTGTGCCGATTGGGCACATTTCTGAATGGGCATCTGACCAAGTTGGGACAGGCTGAGAAGAAAGAACTGGTGGTTTCAGAAGGAGGGGAATAAAGGCTAATGAAGGCTGGATGAGGTGGGTCCCTGGTTGTATTACAGGGTGTGCGGAGAAGGGGTGGCAGTTGTGGACAGGGCAGTAATGATGGGTCGGTGCCGCTGTGTGTCAGTCGTGCTCTTGGTAAATTGCATGTTGCTTCATTCATTGCTTCTCTCAAACCTAGGGGACAGGTGCTACCACCATTCCTAAGGAAGCCACACAGTTCGTGGCAGACATAGGATTCAAATTCATAAGGACTTCAAAGCCCACATTCTTTCCACTGTGATGTTTGGGGGAAATAGAGAGCAGGTTTGATCAAGAAGTTTGAAAATGGTACACACATAGTCTAGAATCTTCTGGAAAAAATTGAATATTGGGGTTCCAGTTTTGAAGAACCTGAAGAAAAATAACATTTGATTAATTGCCCTAGAATCTTATGCAGATCCATAATCTTTATTTCTAAATCTAAAATCCAAAATCCAAGAAGGTTTGAATTCTAAAAGATTTCTTCCATATTTGGGGACTTAGACATTTGGCAGAAAAATATAACCAGAACTGACACGAGGTCATTTGTGGTCTTAAGAATCTCAGTGTGAATAGTCCTACATTTTGCCATAGAAAATTAATGAGTTGGATTACGGGGTGTTGCCCAGGCACCTTTGGGGAAATTATGACACATAGTGTATGTGTACATTTTTATATAAAATGTGTAAAATTCTGAATTCAGAAGCATGACCTGCCCCAAAGTTTTAGGGTGACCTGTGTAGCTTGTGTCCTGTTTTTTTTCCCTGATATTGAAGTGACTGGCAGCCAGCTGTTTGACCGCCGGAGAATGAGAAGCTTCTACCAGAAGAGGGAGCTATGATCCCACAGGACTGGCTCCGGGAGAATCGTAGCTGTTGGAAAGGCCTTTGCAGGGGGATAGGAAGAGAGAATGAGGTGGAGAGGAGGGAGAGAGAGAGACGGAATATTTGTGTATGTTTATGTATTGTAGAGAGAGGATATACGTGTATGTGTATTATGTGCAGGGAGAGAAAGTCCTGGAGGGACGGGGAGGTGTGTGCACAGAGAGGTTTGTGATTGGGGAGACTGTCGTTTTGAGATTTTAATACTTTGCACCTCAGGTAAGAGCCTGCTTTTCTTCCTTTAGATGGGACAGGAACAGACATTTGGAATCCTTAACGTCCTGGAATTTTCTAGGTATGTTTCTCGTTCATGCACTTGAAATAAAATACTTCCATGTATATTTAACAACGTCATCACGCTGTTTGCAAGACTGTATAACATGATTAAATACAGTACCTATGTGTTAAATTTAGTAAATATATCTCCACAAGCCCTCTCCTCTCTGGAATTTGTGACTTTCATTAAAGAAAGTGAAATAGGTCATTTTTCTTTTTTTTTCCAAATGAAATCTTATGCTTCCATATCCTCCTCTTTAGATTTCCAGACCTGCTGTTCTGGCATCAGCAGCTGCAGACATGTCTGCATAGTTTGGAGTATGTGACGAGGGCCCTATTTCTGTTGGTCTTTCCCACGTCCCATGAGGTCCTACCTCGTGCTCCCTCTGAGCGCTCTCATGCTCAGCCTGGGAGACTGACGAGTGAGCGGAGGCTGATAAGATCGGTCCATCCTGTCAGAGGCTTTGTCTGAACCCAGCAGTTCTCCCGTATACATATTCCAGCTCATTCTTTCCCAGTGTGGTTTATTTAATTTAAGACCCAAGAATATTTGTTGGATTATTGGCTTCCCTTGTCATTAAAAAAAAAAAAAAACTTAATGTTTTGTTTGTTTCCTTTTTAACATTGAACTCGATGGCAGTGCTAGAGCAGGGTTCCGTTGTTACCCCGAAATCATGCTTTCCCATTAGTAAAATTGAGGTTTTTCAATAACCTTTGTTAAATGATTCACACATTATTTCCTCTGTCTGCTTCAAAGCTGTTTGAAAAAGATCAATTTTTAACCCTCTTGAGGGAAATGCTTTCCAGCCCTAGTCTTTGGTTCGGGGACGGCAAACTTGAGCTTTGGTGGATCAAGAGCCCTTGAGGATGGGCGTTCAGAGGGAAAGAATGATGGTTGATAACAGTAGTGGTTCATACAGGGGAGTAGGGGCAGTATCCCTGTGTTGGAGGTAAGGGACACACTAAATGCCGCTCCAGACTTTTGTGCCCCATCTCTTGTGGATATCCTGGAAACCGTGCTATTAAGTGGCTGTGGTAACTGGGACCAGCAAATATTATAGGGACGAGGAGGAGGAATGGGAATTAGGTTAAAACAGGTGACTATGGATAGAGACATGAGGATGTATTAAAAACTTCTGGGAGAATACAAGGGACTAAAAAGATTGTAGTTACAGCTGTGGTTCTATTTCATTTTATTTGACTCCTCTTTGTCCGGATGCCACTAAATCCTGACAGCACTCTTTTGCAGTACTTGGTGGCAGCCCTGCTTTATACACTTAGAAACTGAGATGTTGGGTTAGTAACTTTGCTGAGAGTACCTGGCTACTAGGTAGCTGAGAGAGAACTCAAATCTAGGTCAGACAGAGTGCTGTGGGTTAGGATGTGGGAACTTACACAAAGCTGGAGAGAGAATATCCCTCAGTCTTAGGAGCTAAGAGTCCATTGGGAATCCCCTTACAGGGGTGAGTGGTCAGGGACCCACTGTGGTTGGGATGTGTTTCAGGTGGATGAAATGTGTGCGAAAGGCATGGGACAGAAGGTGTAGCTAAGAAAGAGCATGGTGTGTCTTCTGTTGTGTGGGAGGCCTGCCGGTGACTGGGAGGGCTCGTGAGGGATGAGGCCAGGCTGCAGAGGTGAGTGGAGGTCAGCAAGAACTGGAATCTGTGGACAGTGGGGAGCCACTGAAGGCTCCATGAGGGAGCATGGGTCACGATGAAAGAAGAGTGCAGAAGTGCCCGTGCTGGAGTGGGGAGGGCAATAACAAGGCACACCTCAGGGCTGAATCAGGAGTGTTTTATGAATTTCTAATTTTTTTCTACTCCGCTTAACAGAAGACAAAACAAGGGGCTTTTGGACTAAGTGGATTTATAGTGAAGCTTCCCCTCTGCTGCTTACTGGGCAGATTACTATTATTTTTAGCTGTAAAATAACACTTTTACAGAGTATTATCAAGAGTAAATTAAATGTGCATAATAGATGGTCAAATAGTCTATTTCTGCTCTCCTACTATAAATAGCTATACTAGGGAGTTTCCATGGCAGGAAAAAATAGGCTTATGTCCTTTATACATAAATAAGAAGTAGTAGATACACAATTAAAGTCCAAATCGGAAGGAAAAGGTAAGGAAAATGGAGCTTTGCTATTTTTAGGGCTCTCAGATCATCTTTTGATTTGTTGGGTGCTTAATCACAGGGCATGGGTCCTATCATAGAGATCAATGATGACTTTCTCTCTCTCTTTTTTTAACCCCTACAGTGACAGAAAAAGAATGTCTGTAATAGTTCGAACTCCTTCAGGCCAACTTCGGCTCTATTGTAAGGGGGCTGTAAGTACCAGCTAAGTGTCTTGTGGGCAGGGCGCCCCGGGTGGCTCCATCGTTCTCCTGACCGTTGTCCCCATCATGCCCTGAGAGTTTGCCCAAGGTTGAAGGGCTCTTGCAGATTGACCATAAAATTGACCTGGTAGTAAAAGGCCCCTGAGGGTGGTGGTGGTTCAGGCCAGCATGGCAATGATGGCCCAGGAAAAGCTTGGTTTTAGCCTATAGTTGGTTTCAGAAATAGCAGTTTGCTGTGTCGTTCAGAATCCTTGGAGTGTGACTTCTGAGTCTTGTTTTACCACTAGTGGGTTCTGACTTTGGGAAGGTAGAATGATTCATATTTACCTGTGATAATCTTTTAAGTACTCTGAGATGGGGTGTGTGTGTGTGTGTGTGTGCGTGTGCTAGCAGCTATTTTTAGTTGTTGTTTGTTTGTTCTTCACAGAGAGCTTTTCTGAGCTGTGTTCCCCAGTGTTTCTTAGCTGAACTGGGATCAGTGCGTAGTAGGCTGTGCACTCCCTGGCTAGGGGCTCCTGCAGGGTCAGGAGGCAAGAGTGTATCTGAGCAATTTAGGGCTTGCTTGTTACCCTTTCCACTTCTGCATGAAGGTGTTATAAATGTGGGCATGTATCTTGCAAATTTGGGTAAATGTAGGCACCATTGTGTCCCTGATAATTCTCTTCACACTTCCGGTTCTCCCCAAAAAGTTTGTTTGGACACATCCATACCTGATTTGTTTTCCAAAGCTCATGACTGAGTCTGGCTAAGACTGTATTTCTGCTTGCCTATTCAAGTATTCTCATGCACACTGGATAAGCATCATTAAAACAAAGCTAGGTTTAGAATGTGGAGTGGAAGGTTTACTTAAGGGATTGTTGGTCACAGTGTTTCTCTATTTTATAGGATAATGTCATTTTTGAGAGACTCTCAAAAGATTCAAAATACATGGAAGAAACACTGTGCCATCTGGAATATTTTGCCACGGAAGGTAAGTGAAACTTGGAAATGCTGTTTTTAACTGTTGAAGTTGTATTTTCACGTGTTTGTGGCTGATGCTTGGGGGGAGCAGTTGAGTTCTGAGTGGATGTGTGTGTTTTGTGGGGTCCTTGGCTTGCTTCATAGGTTGGACTTTTCTAGTGCCACCCTCGACCCCCCTCCCTCTGTGTTCTGTGCCTGTGGCAGTGATGGGATGTGCACCAGAGTCCACACTCAGGTCCCTGTCTGGGACTCTGCTGACTCTTCACCAGAGGTACAGAAGGAACAGGCAGGCCAGCTCACGACACATAGAATCATTTTGTAGTTGTTATTCCTCTTCGCAGAAAACTCATGAGGTTACTTCCCCTGTCCTTTTCTTGTTATCCTTATGACACTGGCTTATCCATGACTTGAGGAAACAATAATTCATCGAGCCTACAGAGACTAGAAAGGAGTTCTCTGAAAGGCCTCAAATAACACTGATGTCAGGGTTTCCAGCAAGGGGACGTGATGAAAGCTGGAGCCTGGCCGGAGTGCCGACTGCCGCGTTTTCACTGGCGTGCGTGCGTGTGTGTGTGTTTTTGTGCACGCACGCGCGCGCGTGTACGCACGTGCCTCTGCTGGAAAGCCCGGATCTTCCACGTGATGCACGCTGGGCTTTTACTGCTGTCTTGAGATGTACCCAGTGCCGCCTCTACTTGCTGTTGCCTGCCCCCTGCACATGCGCATAGGGGCATGCCCAGCTCCTGTACTTCTCTGCTGTGGGGAGTTCACCCTGTGGCTTCCACGTACTCTCAGATTTATACATGTGGTGGTTTACAGCAAAACGCACCAGAGTTGTTCTTCAGTTCCCTTTTTAGATGCGTGAAAGTTGAATTAGAGCGACCTAAAAAGCAGACGGTTTCTTTAATTTTTTTGAGCATGCTGGTTGAAAATGGAGCCACGTGATGTCACCTGGGAGGGAAGGTATCCTGCTTGCTTCCGTCACTGGATACACTGTGGCTGTTTTGCAGGCTTGAGGACTCTGTGTGTGGCTTACGCCGACCTCTCTGAGCATGAGTATGAGGAGTGGCTGAAAGTCTATCAGGAAGCCAGCACCATACTGAAAGACAGAGCTCAACGGTTGGAAGAGTGCTATGAGATCATAGAGAAGGTAATGACATGCGAGACAGCTGCTGCATGCCCCGTGCGCGGCTCCACCGAGTACTGAGCAAAGTCTCTGGACAGGAGCCGTTTGGCTATATAGTCATGTTCCATTTTCCTGTATGTATCTTAACCATTAGCTTTTAACGAGGTCTTTCTTTGCTTTAAGAAACACTTAGTTTTTATAGGCTACCTGAAAGGTCGAACCACCTTTAGCTAAGCGTTAATGGTGGCTTAAAAAGTATCAGGTCAAAGACAGTGTCAGTGACTCTCAGGGTTTACCTAAGATTAGGCTTAATGAGATCGCTCCCCCTATTGAGTTACAGGAGTGTTCAGAGTGTGTAGGCTGGATGGATTTTGTGCATTCTAAGCATTTCACACTTATTCTAATAAGAGCTACCTTTGCCATTGCTACTCCATGTTGCCTACTCTGACTTTTGTTGTTGTGGCAGACCTTTGCAGTGTATCCCAAAGCATAAGGTAGATTTTTAGGTATTGGGTTCCCTCAAATCTGGCAGCTGGATTTCACCTTTTTCTGGTTCATGTCAGCAACCACTGGCTTATTCATTTTCCAGTTTCTAGAATTCTGAAATTATTAGCTTTTCTCATTCTTTGTGTTTTTTAAAATTACTCTTGGCTTTTTTTTTTTAATATTCTGTTGCTGTTTGAGTTTTATATTATTTGTCACTTTAATGGAATTTGGTAGGAGTAGAATGGAATTCAAGTGTTTATTTGCTCTGCTTTACTGGAAATAAACAAAATTACTTTTAGAATCAGAAAATGATAGCATAGGTAATGGGCCCATGCGGCACCCAGCAGAGGTAGCTCTGTTTTCCCACAGTTGGTTAATCAAGCTAGGGCGCCCTATCATGGAAGGACTCAGGGGAAGTAGGTGCTGTGTGTGGGGGCTCTGGAATCTGCCAGACCAGCAGGTAGGGTGCAGGCTGCTGAGGGTCTTCCACCTCCCCAGACATCCACACCCATCCTCATTGTGAGCTGGGCTCTGTGGGCCTGGAAGAAGTTTAACAGGGGCAGCATTTGATAGCTCCTCAATCTTAAGACACTTTGATATTTTCATCTCTGGCTGTTGAAATGTTAGCATCACCTGTCCCTTAGTCTTGTGTCATCAGATGAGTGTTACCTCCTAGAATCAGTTTTTCTCCTGTGTTAACCATAATCTAATATGTATGTTATTCATCAGTGGAGTAAGAGGGGCAGGCTCACCTCCTGTCAGTATCTTCAGGATACCTTACCCATATGCTTTACTGCTAGGTGACTTCTATTCTAACATGCCCATGGTCCAAGAAATAAATGATGAATGCTGGGTTGCCTATGTGTTTCAGGTGGTTCTAATATTGCAAATAGTTTCGAAATGCCACATGTCAAGATGTTAATTATCTGCAAACGAAGGTTTGGTGTAGAGGAAATAAAGAACTATGGGGACATTTGGGTTGCCTTTTGGCGTCAATTTTGCCAGTGATGCAACTCTTAAGTATGTACCAGTTTGTAATTGAAGTTCTTTTTCAATCTAGAATTTATTGTTACTTGGAGCCACAGCCATAGAAGATCGCCTTCAGGCAGGCGTTCCAGAAACCATAGCAACTCTACTGAAGGCAGAAATTAAAATCTGGGTGTTGACAGGAGATAAACAAGAAACTGCAATTAATATAGGTAATTAATTTTAAAATTTCCCAATGTTAGTTTTGTATTGTTTTTAAAGTGTCTGGTAGAAGTGCCTAAAGCTCCCTCAAATGTATTTACAGATGATGTTCTAAGGCCAAGAAAAGTTTACCTAAATCAAATGAGGATGCTTTTATGAGCATTATCTGCCTGTAATGAACATTAAAACTCTATCTCCCTGAATTGTATTAAACACACTTATATAAGATACAGAATTCAAGATTTGACAACTTTTTTTTTACTGCTTTCTTCACAAAATTGTAGTCTGAGACTAAGATCATCTTTTCACTAAGTTTAGTATGCATTATAATTTTAAATAATTACAACCACTTGAATGATTTTACCAACTACTGGGTCTTCTAAGAGTATTGTCTCTTTCTTTCCCGTCCCTATCTCAGTTGGTAACCTCTTTGCTTGCTAAACAGAATGGAAATGAAAATTGGAGACAGGGAATTTTAAGTCCAGATAACTTACATGAATGTTAAAGAAGCACATTTTGAGTTTGAAAGGAGTTGAAATGACTAATTTTAGAACATCTGATTTTGGTTATTGAAGTTACTTTTAAGTTATCTGGTGCTTCTAGCCCCATTACAGCATAAGAAGCCCTGGTATATATGTGATCAAATGAGTGTGTAAGGGCTGCATGACTTAAAACGTATTTACGGAAGTAGACGGTGTCACAACACCCTTCAGAAGGAACACACTGGAACCTCCAAATTTAAGTGGCTTTTGCCCTATTTGGAGCAGTCTCCTTGGAATATTATTAGTTGAATCCAGAGGTGCCCCTTTCCTTAAGCCTTCTCATTCAAAGCAGCTCTGTCTCTCAGATAACCTCAGTAGTAGACAGATACCTCCCCTCTGCCCTGAATGTTGTTTTTGGTTTAATAGACAGGGGTCATTTAATCGCTTCTTAGCAAGGTTATAGCTAGTCATTTACAATTTGGGCTCCCACACAAGTGAAGTTAAAGTCACAGGTGAATGACATGTGATTCACGAACAGTCTTGGAAGCTTCAGGTACAGAATTTGTGTATGGATTTGTGTTGTCTTTCAAATGCATGTTTCTGGACAAAAGTCAGATGATGTTTCTGTGTGGATCCTTCACTTCTACTGGGAAATAAAAACCCAGAGTGAGCAGCCCTTTGGTAATGTCAGCAATATTTTGTAAAATGAAGGCAAACACCTGCTTTGGGTATACTCTCCCTCTCTCACTGTATATATGTTGTCCCTTCAGGTATGATTTCTCATATAAATTTGGGCTAAAACACCTGCTACTGACAGGGGCTCCTGTGATTCATATAGAGCACATAAAGTTGACTGCTTCCCTGAAATGTTGACAGGCTAGGGAATGCTTTCTGCTCTGTTAGAGCAATATCAAAGAAGTGAGTAACCCCTCGAGTTAAAATTGCACGATAATGATAAGATCTGAAAACAGAGCTTAAGGGTTCCTGCCGGACTATTGACCTTTCTATGCTCCTAGCTGCAGATGATTTCCTTAAGTGCTTTCTTGTGTTTGCTGTAAGAAGTGAGTGTGACTTTGCTGGCATTGTGCTAGCTGGAAAAAGGCCCCTCTCCCTCTCGTGGCCTCTCCACCAGATCACCCTGCCCTCGGGTGGCACACGCATCCCTTTTCCTGCTTGTTCCTTTTGTCATACCTGAGCATATCAGGGTCTGGAGGAGTTTGGAATAAACACAAATGAAAGAAAAGGCTTGAAAATCAACCCAGAAAACACAAAAGGATTATAATACATAAAGGAAAGCTTGACTTGAATGCTGTGAGGCTTCTCTGAGCCTTATGGTATAATTGCCAGTCTGAAGAGTTTGTAAAAATAGTGGTTATATTATTTTGTGCTTTTTTTTCAAAGAGTGTACAGCAACATTTGTAGTTTTGGTGCCAGAAGCATTTGTTTGCCATTGGATATTTTAAAATTGATCTTTCTTATCACCTACTGTGCAAGACCACAGTGAGATGTTGCTTCCTGCTGATACATAAGCTGATGACTTTGCCGACGTCTTGTCTTCTGAAGGCTTTTTTCTACTCCCATTTTTTTTCTGGTGTATCAGAATTCAAACATATCTTTGGTGTTATTAAGTATGCAGCCAACAGCCAGGGAACTGATATTCTTTGAAAGAGCTATGTCTGAATTACTTTTTCACTTTGCATTCAGATCTTATTGGTAATCCTGAGCAGTGTTGAGGGATTAAATGTCGTTTTCTGATTTAGGATATCTGTCGAGCCTGCAGATGATGCAGAAGACTCAGCAAAGGGTAGATGTCAGACTTGTCCATACCAGACCACAGGTGACAGCTATAAGTAGCACGAGGTCGTGCCCCAATCTAGGATGGATTGTACGCCTGTTTACTCGTCCTGTGTTCTGCATCCCTTTGGTAATCTGAGCCTTTACTGATATGTCTTCCATACTACGGGATGTTCTGTCCATGGCAGTGCATTCTGTGTGCATTTTTGGGCACCCAGAGATATGTGGGAAGAAGATCAGGTGTCTAGAAGTTCTACTTCTCTGGAGGAAGGACAAGAGAGCAAGCGAATGGGCTGTCTACTGAGTGCAGCGGTCTGCTAGGAGTGCCTTCTGAATTCTGTCTTCAATCTCTACATTCGAACAGTCTTACCGCTCAAGGGGGAAATTCAGCGTTTACAAGGGTTAGGGTCTGTTTTATGACCAAGTTGGCGTGAGGTCCCTGGTCTCTTCACTTCTGGTGCAGGGCTCTCTTTAAACAGATTCACATAGTTTTCATAAAACTGTTGTCTGAAATTCAAAGAGTGGCGGACGATGGTCCTGTGTTTCATCCATCCCAGAAAGCACATTGTTGTCCTATGTCAACGTCCCTCAAATTGGGATGTCTTATAACTGTTGACTCTTACCACTAATCACATTGTCTTAGTGGTACTTATGGTAAGAGTTCACCTTTGGAAGTGGCAGTTGGTATGTGGGTTGTTGGCCCTCCTCGGCATTGGGTTTATCTATCATAGCTTAAGAAGCATTTGTAAGGGATGCCTGGGTGGTTCAGTTGGCTCAGTGTCTGCCTTTGGCACAGGTCGTGATCTCAGGGTCCTGGGATCAAGTCCCGCGTGGGGCTCCCCACTCAGCAGAGAGCCTGCTTCTCTGCCTGCTGCGCCCCCTGTTTGTGTTATCTCGCTCATGCTTTCTCTCTCTGACAAATAAATAAAACCTTTAAAAACAGATGCATTTGTAAAATGTAACTTTTAGTTCAGACCTTGCAAACATTTAGTCAAATTCAGTTCCAGGGTTATTTGTGTCTCTTAGGAGCCAGTGAGTACTATACAGACAGTCTTCTTGCCTGTGGGTTTTAGGTAGTTGGGAACTGGCATGATGCCAGAATCCTACTGTGTTGGGCTTGAATTTATGCTAACTAGCTGTGTTTCAGAGAGTTGGCAATTTTCTTTCTTAGCTTAAATATTTGGCATCCGTTAGTCTAAAGTGAAATTTCAGATGTAGCCTTTGTGAATCATGCCGTTTCCTTATTACCACTGGGTAAGACATCTATTAAGTAGGTAGACAACAGATATGAAGTCTACAGAATCTATAATTTTTTTTTCTAATGGATGTTGGATGTGTGAGAACAAAAGCCATTTTAAAGTCATTAAGTGGGAAAGAGCTTTCCTTGAACCATTTGTAAGTTGTTGTGACTCATCATTTAATACTTTTAAACCATTTCTTACAGTTTTAGAAGTTTAATTTTTAAAAGTGAATAAATATGGTGCCTATTGCTATTATTGCCTATAGTTTGCCTTGCATGTTGAAAGGAAGACCAGTTTCTGTTTTCCGTGAAGCTGGGTCATTGTTTGGTGGTGACCTCAATTTGAGTGTTGTTTTTCACAAAAAAAGTCAGGCACGTTATTTCTTGATTACCTGCAGCTGGCTACTCAAGGCTCAGGGAACTTACATTCCTTCCCTGATTGGGGCATGAGTTAATTCTGAGACAAAGCAGAGGGTAACATAGATGAGCAAGTACTAATTATGCTGGATAGATAAGTATGACTGGTGTTAATAATAGTTACTGAGTGAATGTTAGCTAGAATTGTGTCCTCTCTGTCAGTTTTTTAATATCTGATTCCTTGGAGATAGCCATTATCCCTTTTTAAAAGAACCGAGGCACAGAAATACCAAGCAACTCAGCCTAGGTCACAGAGACTGTGAAGGTGCCAAAAATCTGAGCATATACCTGTAGCAGTTGATATTCACTTCCTAGAAGGAAAAATAGCTGAGCCAAAAGAGACCAGGGAAACTTTTTGGATGACATAGGTTTAAAACTGGAGCCTTTAAGAATTTGTTTAAAAAAAAGGTATTAAGGAGAGCATATGATGTAATGAGCACTGGGTGTAGTAGGCAACTGATGAATTACTGAACTCTGCATCTGAAACTGATGATGTACTGTAAGTTGCCTAATTGAATTAAAAAAAAGAAAAAGCCTGAGCAGCCCAGTTTGGTGGGGGGAGGGGTTTGTGAGGCAAGGCTGAGGCCATGTTCTCTTATATGAGACAGAGCCTTCCTGAGAAGGATCTGGAGGGAAAGGTGCACAGGTGTGTGGTTCTGTGGTTGAGTCCTTAGTTTCCTGGTTTTCTGGATGATGAAGGACTTTGTACTGAACCTCTTTGACCCCATCTGGAATAGATTAAGAATACCGTCTTTCATTATCCATTCTTGATGTTTGGCAGTGTGTTTCATACTTTCATACTCAAATATTGATCAGACTCTCTCTGAAAATATTTAGGACCAACACACTGAGGTTTTGGAACCATGCCAAATCCTAGTGATGGGTAGCTTCATTAATGTGATCCTAAGATACATGGTTAGTAAGGATAAACTGTCCCTAACCCTTCCAGAAATGTCTCCAGAGAAATCAGGATTTGGGTATCTTTGGCAATGGGAGGTTATCTCAAAAGAAAGGTAGAATGATTACAAGATCTGAGAGATTTGATTTCGTGATCATTTCTAACATGGATAATTATTTTCTTAAAACGAAATTGTGCTCTAAGTATCAGGGAGTCTGTAATATTTTGATTTCTTTGAATCTTGATTATACTCCGGTAGTAGAAAGACTAAATGCTTTTGTAGTGTGCTGTTAATTTCAGGTGTAGTAAAATGTGAAATCCCAGAGGTTCTCTTCTCCGTGATTTTTATGGTCATTTTGTTAGATTGCAAGATTAAAGAACTAGACCTCAATTTACAAGCGTGGATTGACATTTCATACCTGGCTCTTCTCCAAGAGTTGATCTCATTTTATCCACAAACACGAGAAATCAAGCACACCAAACTGGGGGTGACATAATTTAATTTGCCACATTCGCTAAGTCACAATTAACTGTGTTAAACTTCCACGTTCTATACAGTGCAGGTGTTCAGTGTGATAATTCTCTAAGCAGAATCTCACTTCATTTTCCAAATTAAAAAAAGAAACAAACAACAAAACCTATTTCCAGAAACCTTTAGTTCTGTATATTGAAATTCATGTAAGTGTCAGTGGTTTTATTTCTTGCCCTCTCCCTGCAAAAACTAAAAAAAAAAAAAAAAAATAGAGTTTTTTTCCATATCTCTGTGTAGCTTCAGTTGTCAAGAAGCATTTTGTTTAAACTGAAAAATATAAAATAAAGCAGCAAGCTAGGGTTTAAAAATTATAGCTTGCTTCTGCAGCTGTTGTTCAAATCAAAAACTACCAGCAAACCCTTTTGCATTAGTTATACTAAATTTGTAACAGTCTATGTTGCATGAAGTTCTTGGAGGTCTCTGGGGATATAAAGAAAGAGCAAGCCTCCCAGAGTGGGAAATAATTAAAGTTGCAACATCCCCTTTTGTAAATGAAAATAGAGTGTAGACCTCCCTTCTGGACCTGATCTAAGAATTTATAGGAAAGAAGAATACATTTGTAAAATATTAATGGGAAACAAAATCTTTAATTTTGTCAGTCCTATCAGGTAGAACTTTGAATGGCATTCTGGGAAAGTCTCATTTTTACTCATCGCTATTGTTAAAATACAGACTTGAACAAGTTTGAAAATGTATAGAAAATTGTTTCATGTTTCCTCCTCCCCCCTCCCTCTCCCTCTCTTTTTTTTGGTCTTAGAGGTTAAAGATGTATTTGCCCGTGTGGTATTATGATCTTAAATTATTCAGTTCTAGTTTTTAAAATAATACATAGTTGTCTTAGCAAGCAAAAAATCTCATTCCCTTGAGATAACTATTGTTAACCGTCTGGACTGTATCTTTATGGTATTCCTTGAAAAAAATTAGAATAAAAGCCATAAGTTTGTGCTTGAAGACTTGTGTTCTGAGGTGATCTACAAAATATTCTGAAATGACAATTGTTATTGAAGGATATACTTTGTACATTCCAAAATAAACAAGTATTTATTGTCTCCTTCCTAAGCAACAAGAAGAAAACAAGGTTTTTCTTGGTCTTAATTTTTATGTCTTGAAGTCTATTTGGTGCCTTTTAATAGGGTTTCCTCAGCACGGGGTTGGAGGGAGTTTGGCGGGTGTGGGGGGGTGGGGAGGGGGAAGCCCTGCTGAGTAGAATTGTCCCATAAATGCAGTAGTTCTGAGACTTGCCCAGTTAAATTCCTGTCTCCTTTTCCACTTAAATATAGCATCTGCCAGTGGATAGTTTAGCTGTTGTGTGGAGGAGAATCCAGGCTCCTTCTTGCTCTAGGAACAGTATTGGTTAAGCCCCTTCCTTGAGACTGTCACCCAGGTACTTGCTCAAAGGTTGTAATTCTCCATGCTGATGATTTATTTCATGTTTCTGTGATCATTAATCCTTTATCTTCAGGTGCTGAGGAAAAAGAATTTTCTAGGTGGAAGGATTCTTTTCTTACCTTTTCTCAATAAGATAAATTGAGATTGGTGAAAAGCACCAACTCTCTCAAGGGGCACTGAGATGGTGGAGGGTAGCTTGAAAGGAAAGAGTAGAGTCCTGATAGACATCCAGGGTCTTAGAATTTGCTGGAGCCGATCTTTCCCAGAGCGTGTGGATTTGAGTGGGGAGGCTCTCCTTCTGGTCTGTGGTGTCACCGAGTGTCTCTAGATGTTCTGGCATGGACTGCAAAGCCTGAGTAGGAAAGTGGTTCAGAGAAAACACGTTCACCTTCTGGGAAGAAGAGTAGAGGAGTATCTTGCTTAGCCTATAGCGATAAATATTTTTAAATGCGTTAGAAATTACTCATAAGAATCGGTTTTGGAAGCCATACTTTTGTTCTGAACAAACTTTTTTTAACACAGGTTTAATTCTTGAAATGGGGATTGCTTTGAACTTGGATAGGAAAACTGATTCCCTCAACATATGATAGTATTCCTTTGAAATCTGTTGTGAGAATTAACCACTTTTTAAACAAATGAGGGAACTTGATAGTAGAGTAGGCTCATTTATGCTGACTTGGGATCAGATTCCATGTGTCTTCCTAAAGTGTTAGCTAGTTTTTAAATCCAATCCAAGGCTTTTCCTGATGTTCTACAAGCATGAAGCAAAATCCATTCAAAATTGACCATATTTAGCCATTAGGTATGAAGACCTCCCCAACCAGTTCTATTCAGGCTGTCTATAAGTATCAAAATCTGTTTAAAGAACTGACTTGGGTGCCTGGGTGGCTCAGTGGGTTAAAGCCTCTGCCTTCGGCTCAGGTCATGATCCCGGGGTCCTGGGATCGAGGCCCACATTGGGCTCTCTGCTCGGCAGGGAGCCTGCTTCCTCCTCTCTCTTCTCTCTCTGCCTGCCTCTCTGCCTACTTGTAGTCCCTCTCTCTGTGTCAAATAAATAAATAAAATCTTTTAAAAAAATAAAAAAAATAAAAAACTGACTTATCCTACCCCTGCATGCTTGTCCAATTCCTCCGTCTCTCCTAATAGGCTTAGAAAGACAATATGGAAGGCATAAGAAGGGAGACTGAATTTAAATAGCTACTGGAAAGCAATAAGTTCATGGAAGGAATGGTAAACTCACTTGTGTTTCTCTTTACTCTAGGATATTCCTGCCGGTTGGTATCACAGAATATGGCCCTTATCCTGTTGAAGGAAGATTCTTTGGATGTAAGTAGTTTTTCAAAAGTTCTATTTGTTATTAGTGTATTATTACTGTATTAGGCTCTACATTTATTTATTTTTACTATAACTGATGAGGGTTTTTTTTAACTAAAAAGCAATTCTAAAACTATTCTGTGTATTTTATTTACAAACAGATGTCATAAATCCCTATCTTTAAACACCAAAGTAGTAAATTTAGAACACTGCTTCATGATACCTTCCTTTGTTTATCTAGAATTGTGCATTTAAAATGTTAATGGGACCTATTTCGATTTGCTAAATGGTGATGCTTCACTCCAGAGTAGATTACTAAGGAGACTAGGAAGATTTTCTTTCTAGCACAAACTTTAACATAAAGATAATACTCAGGTGTCAAGAGTTGTTTGAATTTATATAGGAATAGGCTCATGGAGGATTGAACAGCATGGTTCTCTGAGCATTTTATAGACCTGTGCCCACCCAGTGGCCTAAAGCCTCTGATGAGACCAGGGGTGGGAACTGATGTGAGGTTAACCAGTGACCTGGGAAGTAGTTTGATGTGAAACTATCAGCTGAGCAATGAGATTGCATTTGTCAGGACTTGTTACTGCTCAGAACCCAAGGCCACCCTTGGAGCAGATGACAGGGTTAGTAAAAAAGATGAGATACGGCACAGAGATCAGGGAGGCCCTGAATCCTTTTGAGAAGGCCAACACACACTCCACCTCTTCAGGACTCCAAAGGCAGGAGTCAGGGGGTGAGTCTGTGTGCCTGCAAGGCACCATTGGCAAGCTGCTCCATGGCTTGGGAGCTTCACCCTTGGATGCTTTCACATAGCCTGTGAGCACACCAGAATGTCTGTTGCCGGGAGCTCCCTTGTTTGCTGATGATATTCTAGATCCAAGGTATCCACAACCTTAAACTAAGCCTCTTATGTGGTGGTAACTCAGAAGTGAGGCTATATTTTCCTTTTATGCCAGGTATCCTATGGAATCGAGAGATGGGCTTTGACTCTACACAGCAGTCTAAGGCCATAAGTACAAGTTGGGACTTTTGGTTGACCTAGATCATGGAATGATTTGTGAAGCCAAAGAAGTTTCACAGGATGTGCCTGGCATCCCTTGGCAACCTGTTGAGAATTCTTCTTCCTAACCAGTGTTGAACATCATCTTTTATTGCAGTGAATTTCATGTATTCAGAATCTGCTGAACAGAGGTGCAATTTCTAGACACCTTTTTTGGATCCGTACTCCAAGGGACATTCCATATTTCTGACTAGAGTCCTTCTCCTCTCTCTCCTTCCCCTCCACCCCTTTCACCTTAGTCCTTCCCCCTCATTCTTTAGTTGGGTTGAAGGCATTCCTATTCTCAAAATATTTCATTTGGTAGGTGTGGAATAAAAGTAGAGTCCTAGGGAAATAAATCCGGTATATAATAGATCTCTGTGGAGCTCCCCAGTTGAGCTTTTCAGGTTGTAGAGCTCTGAGGTTGAAGCAGACAAGAGAGGAGCAAAGGACATTGCCCCAGAATTAAAAGCACTGGGTCTAGCTTCCCTTACTTCATCCCACATGTGAGTGGAAGTTCATCTCATTCGCTTCCCTTCTCAAAAGGATCCCAGTCCTGAGTTGCCTATTGTCCAGTGTTTCATATTTTTGTTTCCAATTTTCTAGTTGTTGACAAGTCTGGTATCTCAGTTACTTTATGATGCTTAGAAGCAGAATTTGATCGACCTATTTCTGCCTCTGTCAGGTCATCTTTGAGAAATACTAATTTCAAGTTTAAAGGTCTGTACCACTTGGGTTTTTCTTTGCTGCTCCTAGAGCGTGGCCAGTTGTCCCTGATTTTGAGAACTCTAGGGAAATAACTGGTTCAGAAGAAAAAGAAAAGAAGAGTAAAGTGTTGATATGACCTCTGGGTTCCAGGGAAGAAGCAAGAGGATGGCTGGAAAAATCAAAGAAAGAATATCATAGATGATAATTTAAAAAATGTTTTGGTACTGCTTGTCATAGAAAACTAGAACTCCCCCCCCCCACTGGTGATAAGATCATCATCACTTCCTTGAAACCCAAGCAGGTGAAATATTTAATCCTAGTTTCCCATCTTTGGACTGTTTCTTAGAACTTTTTCTGATACCTTATATAGGAATAGTCAGGATTCAGTGCAGGAAATAGTAGTGACAGTCAGGTCTGATCAGGAGATCAATACTCCACATGTTAGTTGAACAGAGTGATTTTAATATACAAAATTGTGAATTAAGTGTGGAGTTGTTAATTAGATAATGAAAAGTGTAAAAAGAGAATTTTAGGGTAAGTAACAACCCCCTTAGCAAAAGTCAGAGCCGGCACTTTTTGCAAATGAACTTTTTTTTAAAAAGATTTTTATTTATTTGACAGAGAGATTACAAGTAGGTAGAGAGGCAGGCAGAGAGAGAGGAGGAAGCAGGCTCCCTGCTGAGCAGGGAGCCTGACGCAGGGCTTGATCCCAGGACCCTGAGATCATGACCTGAGCCGAAGGCAGAGCCTTTAACCCACTGAGCCAGCCAGGAGCCCTGCAAATGAATTTTCTTGAGCACCACCATCCCCATTCATTTCCACATTGCCCATGGCTGCTTTCATACTGCAGTGGTAGAGTCAATGAGTTAGAGACTATGTTAGAGACTTTTGGCACCCAAATCCTAGAGTATTTATTATCCTGTCCTTTCTAGAATTGTTCGCCTGCCCTAAGGTACCTTGTAGGGGAAACTGAAGGAAGGAGCGACCCCTCCTAGGGTTGAAGGAACACAGGGAAAATGATTAGAATTATTAATACTTTTAAACTTCAGAGAGGGGACTCTCAAAGCTGATACTCAGATCTCTGAAGAGGGGGAGATGCCTGACTGGTCTAGTGTCTCTGCCTTTGGGGTAGAAGACAATGAGGATAGCTTTCCAAGTGTTGCCGAAATCTGAAACCTGGATTCATCTTCTGCTGTTGGAAGGAGCTGTACTTGCCAGGGTGAAGAAGCAACTCTTAAGGGAATTGCAAGCAGACAGGAAACCCACAGGAGACAGGTAGGAAGGAGCAAGCTCATGGCCAGATTGGCAGCCTCTCTCCTCTCCTCTTGCACCACCTACTGGCAGAGCCTAGCATGGAGCCCTTTGGCAAATCAGGAGTATGGTTTGTAGAGTTCCTCCTGTTCCAGGATCCCAAATTACATATAGCAGGGTAGCCTTGAGGCGCAAGTTGTTGACTGAGTAACTGGCACAGAAACTCAAGTATAAAGTATAA
Organism: Ailurus styani; assembly: GCA_002007465.1. Taxonomy (NCBI): domain Eukaryota; kingdom Metazoa; phylum Chordata; class Mammalia; order Carnivora; family Ailuridae; genus Ailurus; species Ailurus styani. The sequence goes on along the minus strand of LNAC01001206.1, from coordinate 67,572 downwards.
ATAAAGTTAAAACAGTAAATTAGATGCTTGCAAAATTACTGGAAAATCTGAAGGAGCAGACATTTGCATGTCTTAGGTGGGTTTCCAGTTCATGCATCCATATGTTTACTCTCAAGGTCCAGGACACTGTTGTTGCTATGCCAGGAGACTTGAGGAAATCACTGCTGAGCTTCCAGATTCCTATACCTGTGAAGCTGGTACGAGGTGGTAGAATGTGGAATACTTCCCCTGATGAAAAGGAATCGCTCTCTTCCTCTGTCTTCCAAATCTTATACAAATGTGTCCTGTTGAAAGAATCCACCCTGTTAATCCTGTTAATAAGGGAGTCTGGGGAACACTGTTTTAAGCTTTGCAGGCCTTGCCATATAGAGAAGAACATAGAAGAGGTTGGAAATAGGTAGACTCCATCAGCAAACAGTATCTAGTACTGGCAAATTTGTAGGCAAGAAGTGGGAATCAGGAGTATAGGATCTCACTGATGTGGTTGATTTTATAAAAGGTTTTTAACATACAATAGATTCTTTACTTTGTAATGACGTGTAGAGTCACCATGAACATTTTGTGTACCACTCAGAAGTTTGTTTCTGTTGTCCTCATGGCAGAGCACTGAATATTTGTCAGCCTTAACAGTGATGAATGAGAACATAGTGGTTAAGGAACTAGTCTCTGGAATGCCTGGCCACATTCAAATGCTGAAGTCTGGGCTTAGAAAAGTCTTTGAATCACAGTGAATTCTCCTAGTAGGTCAGTTACTATTTTCTACTTTTCTTTTTCAAAAGTCCACTTTTCTAATTTGGTCTTTAGCGACAGGTGGCTCCCTGGTAAGTTACCTAAAGTACGTTTACAATATGTAAGCACATACCCATATACATACCCACAAGTATACTGTCATTTGTTGCTTCAGATGAAGGGGGGATTGTATTCTTTTTTAATTGGCTGAATACTGTTTTGGGGATGTGTGTGTGTGTGTGTGTACCACATTTTCTTTATCCATTTATCTGTTGATGGACAGACACCTGGGCTGCTTCTGTATCTTGGCCATTGTAAATAATGCTGCAGTAAACACAGGGATGAATGTGTCTCTTTGAATTAGTGTTTTCATTTTCATTGGGTAAATACCTAGTTGTGGAATTATTGGATCATATGGTGTTAGAGTTTTTACTTTTTTGAGGAACTTCCATATTCTTTTCTATAGGGATTGTACCAATTTCATCCCCACCAATGGTGCACAAGGGTTCCCTTTTCTCCACATCCTTATGAACACCTCTTTTTGATGCTAGCTATTCTGACAGATGTGAGATGATACCTCATTGTAATTTTGATTTGCATTTCTCTGATGATGAGTGATGTTGAGCACTTTTTCATGTGTCTGTTGGCCGTCTGTAAATAAGTCACAGATGAAAGGTCAAAGAAATAGCATAGGGGATGTAGTTAATACTGTAATAATGTTTGGCGACAGGTGGTGACTACACTTATCACGGTAAGCTCTGAGCAGTGCAGAAAATTGTGGAATCAGTGTTGTACACCTGAAGCTAACACAGCATTGTATGTCAATTATACCTCAATATTAAATAAAAAAGAAGATGAAGGTGATGTTTTAATGTGTTTTATGGTGATGGTATTTTTTGGTATGGAGAAAACACTTGAGGAAGATATGTTTAGAAATGCTGCAATGCAGGAAGTATGGGTTGCATCTCTTAAGCTGTGGGCTAAACAGCCTCTCCAGTAGCAAAAGCTCATGTGCTTCGAGTGCTTGGTGAGTAGCTGACCCTTAGCATGAGTTCTTGCTCTTAAACTTCCTCCAATTCTTAGAGGTAGTGAAACTTTTAAGGCTGGTGTTAAGATTAAAAAAAATCCTCTCCCCCTTTTTTCCCCTGCCATGCTGATAATATTTACCTACTTGGTAAGATCACCTTATAACTACATTTGTTCTTCAACATCTTTTTGTGGCATACTAACATTGCTTGAGGAAGTTTTTTCCCGATTTGATTTAGACATGTTCAATTAATAATTATTTCAATCCTTTGAAGGTACTTAACATTTAAAGGGCAGAAAGACTGAAGTCTTATCAAGGACTATAAAGCAGGATGAAGGGGACATGAAAAGCAGAAAGGGCAGAGGTCACTCTGTTATATAGGTTGGTTGGAGAAATTCTCTCTGATAGGATGGTATTTAGGGAGACATGGAGGGTGGGAGCCAAGGTACCATCTGGACAGGGGACTGCACACCCCACTTTGCCTGGGATCATCTTAGTGTACTTGTGCTGGCATCTCATCATCATTCTATGTCTAGTGTCCCAGCAGGGTGGTTCACCAAGTGCCAGGTCTCAAGGCTGATGCCTTCCTACTCTGTTGAGGCTGTAGCGGAGTAGATGAGGGAGTCAGAGAAATAGCAAGAACTTCACCTTGTAGTTGTGTAGATTGTTGTTATGACTTGGCTTTTATTCTGAGTGGAATGGAGTGTCGTTGGAGGAGTCTAAGCAGCAGAGTGATATGATGTAATTTACTTTTTAACAGTATCTGGCTGTTAGGGTGGATGAAGACCTAAAGAGAAGTGAGAGCAGAAGCAGATTACCCAGTTAGCAGGCTGTTTTGCTAAGCCGGGTAGGAGGTGATGGGGGAAGTTGGATCTGAGTGTTGGCCGTGTTGGTGATGGGAGGTGGTGAGATTCTGGGTGTTGAGTTTTTTCACAGTAAAACTGACAGGATTTGCTAATATATTGATGTGGGACATAAGAAGAATAGGACTGTAAGGGTTTAGATATGAGCAACTAGAAAGATTGAGTTGTCATTTACGAGATGAACACTGTAGGAGGAGCAAGTATGGTTGGGGGAATCAGAAGTCTTTTGGGTCTATTAGGGTTGAGGTGGCAATGAGATATTGCCAGGCAATTGAACATACAAGTCTGTGATTCAGGGAACGGGTCTAGGTTAGAGATCCTTGGGAGTAGTCAAGGTACCATTTTAAACTATGAGACTTGATGGGTTAGTGTGTGACTCTTTACTTATTCTGATAAGCAAATGAATGGGTAATTAATTCTATTAATGTATTGTAAACTGGATTTTTATTTTTATTATTTTTTAATTTTTAAATTTTTAAATTTTTTATTATTTGCCCCAGGGGTACAGGTCTGTGAATCATCCGGCTTACCCCATTGCCTTCTGGGCTTTCGTTTGCTCAGTGATAAAATGGAGTACCACCTGCCACAGAGGACTGTTTTGAGGGTGAAATGATTTAATGTGGATACGAGACTCAGAATATTACCAGGCACATAGTTCATCATTAACTTTTTTTTTCCTTTTTTTTTTTTAATTATTATTATTTGCCCCAGGGTACAGGTCTGTGAATCATCAGGCTTACACATTTCACAGCACTCACCACAGCACATACCCTCCCCAATGTCCATGACCCAGCCACCTTTCCCTCCCCACCCCCCAGCAACCCTCAGTTTGTTTCCTGAGATTGAGTCTCTTAACGGTTTTTCTCCCTCCCGATCCCATCTTGTTTCATTTTTTCCCTCCCTATCCCTCATGATTCCCCGCCCTGCCTCTCAAATTCCTCATATCAGAGAGATCATATGGTAATTGTCATTCTCTGATTGACTTATTTCGCTCAGCATAATATCCTCTAGTTCCATCCACGTTGTTGCAAACGGCAAGATTTCATTTCTTTTGATAGCTGCATAGTATTCTATTTAAACTGTGATTTTTAAAAATAAACTATCAATAAAGAGAATATTCTTTTAACACTTTCTATTTAAGTGAAAATGGTGGGTATTTGTCACAAATGGTCTTAAAATAACAGAATCGGTCAGGACTTTAAGCCAACTTTTTTACAGAATAGAGCTGGTAGTACTCTTTTGTTCTATTGTAGCTATGTCAAAAATCATTCCCATCGAATGGGTTTATTTATGATCATCCATGTCTATGGAAGCCAGCCTTGGTGGGGGTGGGGGGTGGTGAACTACAAGGCTTAGTCCACCTCTAGTGCTAATGGTATCCTTGAAAGCATCAACAGCATAGAGAACAGGAAGGCATAACCTGTCAAGGAGCTTGATGACTCTTACCACTGCTGACTGCCTATGTGAAGATAATCAGTAATTGCATGGTGTATCATAAAGGTATATCATGACAGATGCTTAATGGTAACAGTTCTTAGCCTGAGATAACAACCTTCTTTGCTGTGACAATGCAGCTGGGGTATCATAGGGGGAAAAATTACACTGGAGGCATAAGTCTGTCAATGTCTTCATCAACAAAGTTGATTCTGTGTCAGGTTTCTAAGCACTGTTGTTCCTGTAGGAAGTAACTTAGGTAGACCTGAGCATGTTTTGTTTGGAATGACTTCCAAGATGTATCTAAGACAACAACTTTGATGAATTTCACTTGATCAGTGGGAGTGTAATCATCACCCTTTGTTCTGAGGATAGTTTAGATTTTATGGCAATCTAATAGTTTTAAACTTCATTTACTCCCTTTCTAGAATCAGTGCATTCAGTGTAGAAAAAAATAGATCTAAATGACAAAAAAATAAAATTGCCTGGAATCACACTACCCAAAGAGTTACAATTAAAAATTTGGTTAATAGTCTAAGAACTTATTTTTTGAGGCAAGTAGAAGCATGTATTTAATATCTGTGTGTGTACACAAACACACACACACACACATATATATACACACACACATAAATATTAACCTATTTTTCTCTATAGATATATACTTATATCTATGTGTTTATACATATTTGCAGATCTATTTATATCTACATATTTGTGTATATATTTATGTATCTATGTAAATATCATATATTTGTATATATATTTATATTTTTGGTTCTTTTCATTCACAATGCAATGTATGTGTTCCATCTGTAGCTGACTGTTGTTGCATTTTCTAAAACATGTTTTGAAATGTTAAGCATTATGGGAGAAATGGGATCTCTGGCTATTTTGGGGAGATACAGAGTTCTAAATAATAGGTCTCTCTGCTGTAAGTTTATGTAATTTTTAATAAATTTATTGTACTATAAATCTTAAAAAATTAGATATAGAATATTTTATCAACCAAACTTTTTTGACCATTGAATTTCTTTTTTGGTGAGTAACTCATAACAAGGAACACAGATTTAGAAATGCTGCTTTTAAAAATAGGGGTTTTCCTCTTGATTTATATAAAAATAAAAATCGCATGAAAGAATGCTCAGAAAATAGAGAAACGCATGTTTAATTTCCAATTTTACTAAATCTACAAATATTTGAGTGCTTTTAGTGGGCCTGATTTTTATTATTATAGACATAGTTATAATGACAGCAGGAAATATACAAAACTATTAGAATCAGACTCAAGGAAATAGAAAATCTGAATCACCCCACAACTATTAAAGAAGTGATATCACTACTTAGAATCTTCCCTTTAAAGAGAACACTGGACACTCTTGTGATGTTGATAGTCTGGTTTTATCAGGCACTAAAAGAACAAACAGTTGCAATTTTATACAAAAATCTTCCAGAAAATAAAAGTCAACAGTTTTCAATGTAGTTTGATGTTAATGCAACCTTAGACTCAAAACCAGTAGGGGCAGAATGGTGAAGAAAAATTATAGGCTAAACTTAGCTGTGAACTGAGAGGTAAAAATCTTTTTTTTTCCTCTCTGAAGATAGGAATTTTTATCTGATTCATTTTTATTTGCCTCCCCAACTTGCAACATAGCATTGTACACATAGTATGTGTTCAATAAAAGTTCATTAAAATGAATTGATTTTTAACTTCAACATAATCATTTACCAGGTGGCATGTCTTCCTGATCATTCCTAAGCCATTAACCTAAGTTCTGACACATTAATTAGAGAAACAACTCCTCTAATTAGAGATAAAATTCTTTTATAATAAAAGCATGGCAAGCCAAATCCAGGAATGTAAACAAAACAAAAAACCCCATACATTATGATCTAGTTAGGTTTAATTCCAGGAATGTAAACATGTATTTTCTTTTTTAAAAAATACAATAATAGATACAATAGTAATCTCATTAATAAAAAACATGCAATTATCTAATTAGATACTGAAAAAAATCTTTTTAATGAGCATTTATCAGAAAGCAACAACAGCAACAAACTTCTCATCCTGGAATAGGAGTAGCCTTTTTTAACTTGATAAGGTGCATACCAAAACCTATGTTAGACATCTTGCTTCACGGTGAAGTGATGGAATATTCCTTTTAAAATAAAGGTAAGAAGTTGCTGTGGCTAATGTTGAAGAGGTTACTGCCTTTGTTCTCCTCTAGGATTTTGATAGATTCCTGTCTCACATTGTGGTCTTTCATCCATTTAGAGTTTATCTTTGTGTATGGTGTAAGAGAATGGTCGTGTTTCCTTCTTCTGTATATAGCTGTCCAATTTTCCCAACACCATTTATTGAAGACACTGTCTTTTTTTCACTGGACATTCTTTCCTGCTTTGTCGAAGATTAGTTGACCATAGAGTTGAGGGTCCACATCTGGGCACTCTCTCTGTTCCGTTGATATATGTGTCTGTTTTTGTGCCGGTACTATGTTGTCTTGGTGATCACAGCTTTATAATACAGCTTGAAATCAGGCAACGTGATAACCCCAGCTTTTTTCCCCCCCAATATTTCCCTGGTGATTCAGAGTCTTTTCTGGTTCCATACAAATTTTAGGATTGTTTGTTCTAGCACTTTGAAAAATGCCGTTGGTATTTTGATCAGGATGGCTTTGAAAGTATAGCTTGCTCTGGGTAGCATAGTCATTTTAATGATGTTTATTCTTCTGATCCATGAGCACAGAATGTTTTTCCATCTTTTTGTGTCTTCAGTTTCCTTCATAAGTGTTCTGTAGTTTCTATAGTATAGATCCTTTACCTCTTTGGTTAGGTTTATTCCAAGGTATCTTAAGGTTTTTGGTGCTATTGTAAATGGGATCAATTCCCTAATTTCTTGTTCTACAGTTACATTGTTAGTTTATAGGAAAGCCACTGATTTCTGTGAATTGATTTTTTTTTTTTAATCCTGCCATGTTACTGAATTGCTGTATGAGTTCTGGTAATTTGGGGGTGGAGTCTTTTGGATTTTCCACATGAAGTATCATGTCATCTGCAAAGAGAGTTTGACTTCTTTGCCAGTTTGAATACCTTTCAAAACACGTCTCAAAACAAGGGAAACAAAAGCAAAAATGAACTTTTGGGACTTCATCAAGATAAAAAGCTTCTGCACAGCAAAGGAAACAGTCAACAAAACAAAGAGATAACCCACAGAATGGGAGAAGATATTTGCAAGTGACACTACAGATAAAGGGCAGGTATCCAAGATCTATAAAGAACTTCCCAAACTCAACACACAAAAACAAAAAATCAAGTCAAAAATGGGCAGAAGACAAGAACAGACACTTCTCCAAAGGAGACATACCAATGGCTAACAGACACATGAAAAAATGTTCAACATCATTAGCCATCAGGGAAATTCAAATCAAAACCACATTGAGATACCACCTTACACCAGTTAGAATGGCAAAAATTGACAAGAAACAACAAATGTTGGAGAGGATGTGGAGAAAAGGGAACCCTATTACATATTTGGTGGGAATGCAAGTTGGTACATCCACTTTGGGAAACAGTGTGGAGGCTCCTCAAAAAGTTAAAAATAGAGTTACCCTATGACCCGGCAATTACACTACTGGGTATTTACCCCAAAGATACAGATGTAGTGAAAAGAAGTTCCATATGTACGCCAGTGTTCATAGCAGCAATGTCCACAATTAGCCAAACTGTAGAAGGAGCCGAGATGCCCTTCAACTTTATCCACATGCCCTGGATAAGAAAAATGTGGTCCATATATACGATGGAATTTAATTCAGCCATCAGAAAGGAGGAGGAAGAGGAGATTATGGAGGAGATTATGCTAAATGAATTAAGTCAAACAGAGAAAGGCAATTTTCTTTTTTCACTTATTTGTGGAATATAAGGAATAGCATGGAGGACATTAGGAGAAGGAAGGGAAAAATGAAGGGGGGGCGGAATCAGAGGGGGAGATGAACCATGAGAGACTATGGACTCCGGGAATCAAACTGAGGATTTTAAAGGGAAGGAGAGTAGAGGGATGAGTGAGCCTGGTGATGGGTATTAAGGAGGGATGGTGTTATATGCAAACAATGATCATGGAACACTACATCAAAAATTAATGATGTACTCTATGGTGACTAACATAACACAATAAAAAAATTGTAAAAGAGAAATAAAGATAAAATAGGCATGTTCCCTGCCAGCAATCCTTTTTAACATTATACTAAAGGTGCTAGCTCCAGTGTGACAAGATAAACAAAAGATAAAAGGTATAAGGATTAAAATGCATAACTTTCATTAATAATATGATATTGTCTACATGTAAGATGCAAGAAAATCAACAGAAGAATCATAATTAGGAGATAAGACAGATTGCCAAAATGGATTTTAAAAGAAAACAAAACATTACAGATAATTGAAGGATTATTACTTCTCTTCCTTTATCCCACTGACTGAGAGAAAACCACCCTCTGGAATTTTTTATACCTTTGCCATACCTGTGTACGTATCCATAAACTACGTATAAACTTATTTTGGATTTTTTATATTTATGTAAATGAAATAATACTGTATGTATCTTTGTGCTGTTTGCTTTTGTCACTCATGTTCTTAACATTTATGTTCATAAATTTAGTTTTAGTCAGTTGTATGGTATTTAAAACAGTGGTTGACATTTTGGATTGTTTTGCATTTTTTATATTATCGGAAGCACTGCCGAAAACATTGTAGGGGCTTGTATCTTAGGTACATGTGTAGGAATCTATCAGGTATGTGCCTAGAAACAGAAATTGAACTACTCAATATTGCCTCACTTCTCAATGGGATGGTTCTACCAGTTTCACTTCCTGCAGGAGTGTACAAATTTTTATTGCTCCATATGCCCATCAACTCCAGTGCTCAGTCCTTCATGCAAAAGGAAGAACAAGATGTCCCTTTTCTCTGCTGTCTGTGCCAAAGACTGAGGGTCAGTTTTCAGTGAAACTTATTCCTACTGCTTGTTGGCTACTTGGGAGAAAAATCTGCAGCAGGTTGCTTCACCCTGATTTACCAGAAACCTACTTGGACCTGTGTGAAGAATTGGTATCAGTGTTTGAAATGTTTTCTTCTTAGGGGTCTTGAACCCAATATGCCCTACTAACTTTTTGATGGCCTTCCCCCCCGCCTTTTTTTGTGGGTAAGATTGTTCTAGAGCAGCCCTTTTTGTCCCAAATGCGTGGACATGAATCCTTTACTTGTTTTCTATTTTCTTTTTAATTTGAATTTGTCAGTTAACATACAGGGTTATATTAGTTTCAGGTGTATGGTTTAGTTATTCAACACTTCCATACATCACCTGGTGCTTATCACAAGTGTCCTCCTTAATCCCCATCACCTGTTTCTCTCAACCTTCTCCCCCTGCCCCCCCCACTCCCCTCCCCATGCCACAGCAAGCTCCCCTCTGACAACCGTCAGTTTGTTCTCATTTTCTACTCCTCAGCGACGACTGCGTGAAATCTATATTTTCAAAGCAGTAATATTTGGTATGACTTTTCTTGTCAGATTCTCCAAGTCCCTAGATAGTTACCCATTTTGGGATCCCAAGAGAAAAGTGCTAATTCCAGGATGCCTCACTTCTGGAATGTTTTGTTTGGGTTTTTTTGTTGTTGTTGTTTCTGAATCTTGAATACTAGGGATCACCCTTTGTTCCTTGAACAAAATGTTAGCAAACTCTGATAGATTGAATTAGCTCACAGGGTACAAATCGCTGGGGCCGACCAACGCATGTGGCTCCTATTGAACATAATAAGCAACCCTTTGACATGCATGGCAGCTGCTGCCAGAGAATGCAGCCAGCATCTGAGCTGGAGGGTGGTGCACGCGTAATTTAAGCAATAACACAGAGATTAAATATGTAATTGAAAATGATTTTGCAGAATAAAACTGAAGTCTGGTGTATCCTGGAAAGGAAATCGTAGCAGACATATAAATAGCTTACTGTTCAGTTTAATTACAGTTTTAGTAGAAGACAAGACTGAATTGATAAATCTCCACAAAGAGATTCAAAGCAGACTAAGACGCCTGCTGCACTTATGTGGAAATAACAAAAGCTATCGTGCCAAGCTGAATGTAAAACGTTTCATTTCCTTAGAGTTAATTTTTTTTATTATAATTATATGGCAAGTTTTTATTTCATGGCAGTATACAAATTTACCATTGTCTAGGAGAGTTGGAAGGTCTACTTGTTATTCATGTGGCATTTATAGAACTTGGATATTTTAGTTTTGGGTGTTGATTATTTTTATATTTCTATGTAAATTTGGGGATTTTCTTATTAAATTTGGGGATTCCATTGAATCTATGAGTTATAGTTTTTGTTATTTCAGTCTTCTCCTTTGAGAATTGACAGGATAGCTTTGTGTGGGAAATGACTTGAAAAGTTTGGCAGAATAAAACTAAAACCTGATTTATCTGACAAAAATATACTTAGGGACAGAGATGAGGACTTAGATGCTGACCTTGCAGACTCAGTTCTTACTTGGTGTGACCTTGACTTTGTGTTTTATGGTGGTTTTCATAGGAATTTCTTGAATTTATTTTTGTTAGAATTCCATTATGAAATTTGCTGAATTACTTATATTTTTCCACAATTTCCTTTCATTGCTGCAGAATTGGAAAGATCAGAGCAGTCCTGAGGAGAATGTTTTAAGAAATACCCTTCCTTTTTTATTCTTTGTTGTGGGCTTGCCCTCATCAGTCTCAATAGCTACACCTAAATTACACACAACAGATGAGCGACCCATAGAGGGAAGGAGAGGAGAGGGCTTCTTACATTTTTGCAAGGTAGCAATTGGTGATGTAATATGTGTGTTTAGAATTTAATATGCCAAGCCTTTTTAATCCATTTTTAATCTACCAACTCTTCATGACACATTGTTTATATTAGCTAATTTATGGGTTGCCGTGTTTATACTGCCAACTTTAATCATATAGAAATGGATTATTGGCTTGTAAGTTACGTACAAGTTTTTAGCAAATAAGCATGTTAAGTTCACGAGAGCAGTGTTAGAATTTGTGGCTAGGTGCCGATCCTATAAAAACCTCTGTAGGAGCTGAGAGACCATTTGAGCGTGGATAGATATTTACAGATTTTGAAAGGCAATTTCTCAACATACTCAAGATATTGATGGTGTAAGTCCCTATATCTATTTTTACTCATGTTTCTGATTTTGTCCCTCAGCACCTCGGCATCAGTGGCACTGCTCTACACTCTAGGACTTCAGTCATTTTAACTGTTAAAATAGAACAGGCAGGGTTGAGGGTGACTTTGGTAACTGGCCCAGTGTGGGTTAGGAGCATATGCTTTTACATGTGTGAGCATAATCATGTGAGCTGTCGTCTGAATAGTGAGCTGAGTAACCTGGGGGGAAAACTTTGGGAGACGACACTGGAGTAGGTGGTTCTTCATGCAAGATGTTGTTACTGCTCCAAGACCACCTCGATGCTATCTGGAAAGATTTAATGTCTTGGGGGAGGGAGTGTGCTGGAATGGGTATCAGGCAGGGAGGTGGAGTGCGATTGGCAAATGTTGGCTAGCTTTATGTTTACTTTGTGAATATGCTTGTTTAAGATACTTGAAAACAATCTCATTAGGAAATTTGTGTGTTTTAAGCTCTAGAGAAATGAAAAATTACATTAATGTCGATAAAATTTGTTCAAAAAGGGAGATCATGTCCTTCTTTAGAAGTTGTAGGATTTCAGGTTTTGTTAGTAAAATTTCCTTATTCAGGATTCCTTAGGTAAAAACGTGATGCCTAGTGGTAGTCAGTAGGTGCCTTAAGACCTTGCAGGAACATGTGGAATAGCATTCTCCTGGACTGTACCCAACACGCATTTTTATTAGGTTCTTGGATGATGAGAAGGAGCTTGCTTAACCCGCCTCTTAGCGTTGAAATTGAAAGAACTCCCAATTCTCTAGATGGTAGTGGTGTAATTAAAGACTTGAACTTGGTTTGTTTTCCAGTAATTGTAGGTGAGATTACCCTAACCAGCTCTCATACTGAAAACAAGTACAACCATTGAATAAAATATTTTTAAAAATACATTTTAAAAAGCACTGAAGAGAAGACAGTAAGGGAGTCTCAGGGAAAACTGAAGGGATTTTGGGAACCCAGAGAGGCATAAGGAGTGTTGGAATGATAAAGCTGTTTTGTGCTGGGGCTTTGGAGGGCCATAGCCCCAGGATAAGAGTGAGCCAAACGTAAACTGGCTTCCTGTGGATTTGACACTGGGTTCTCCTCACCCGTATGGTCCAGGGGCCTTCAAGCTGTGCATCTCCAGCAACAAAGTCAGATGGTTTTCATAGGAGGATACTCTAGGTGCAAAATATGAGTTCACTGTCAGGAATAATAAAACAGGCAAAAAGATGCCTCATGCAATTAGCACAAAAATCCTAGAAACAGTTTATAGAGAGTAAAGATAATAGAATAATCAGATATAGAATATGAAACAGCCATGTGATGTTATGAGAAAAAAGATCATAAGCCTAAAGATATCTGTAGGGAATAGTAAACTATAAAAGGTAGTGTAGCAAATATGAGAAATGTTTGAATAGAATTTCTGGAAATGAAAAATACAATAACTGGAAAATTGTAACTAGAGAAATATAGTAACCATAAAATTTCTGGAAATGAAAAAATGAAAAATTATAAGGGTTAAACAGTGTATTAGGTAAAACTTTAGAATGAGTTAGTGAAGCAGAAGATAGGTAAGTGATCTATAATAGAAGAAGTCAACAGTTTTTTTCTGTAAAGGGCCAGATAGTAAATATTTTAGGCTTTGTAGGTCATGTATAGTCTCTGTTGTATATTCTTTATTTTCATTTTTTAAAAGTCTTTAAAAATGTAATAAAAAATTTAGATTATAAGCCATACTAGAAACAGGCCATGGGATGGATTAGGCTCATGGATCCTTCTTCCCTGGCTCCAATCTAGAATACAGTGTAGAGAAGAGAAATGAGATAAAATACAGAAGATACTGAGGTATAAAGGACAGAAGGAGAAAGTTTGCCATGTGCTTAATCAGTCCTAGAAGGAAAGAAGAGAAAAAATAGGCCAGAGGAAGTTTCTGAGGAAATAATAGCTAGGAATTTTCTAGAAGTGATAAAGACATCTTTCCACAGATTTGAAAAACCTAAAGAAGATCAGTGAAAGCATCCTCAGTAGGATACATCATTGTGAAACTACCAAACACCATTTGGTATTTCCAGACACCAAGAACAAGGCAAGATTTTGAAAGCAGGGGGCCATTAGGGGAAACTTAGAGATTACCACTACTACTACTACTACTACTACTACTACTACTACTACTACTACTACTTCTACTACTGCTGCTGCTGCTGCTACTACTACTACTACTACTACTACTACTACTACTACTACTACTACTACTACTTCTTCTTCTTCTTCTTCTTCTTCTTCTTCTTCTTCTTCTTCTTCTTCTTCTTCTTCTTCTTCTTCTTCGTCCTCCTTCCTTCTTCTTCATTCTTCTTCCTCCTCCTTCCTCCTTCTTCCTCCTTCTTCCTCTTTCTTCCTCCTTCTTCCTCTTTCTTCCTCCTTCTTCCTCTTCCTCCTTCTTCCTCCTTCTTCCTCCTCCTCCTTCTTCTTCCGCCTTCTTCCTTCTTTCTTCTTTCATTTATTTGACAGAGAGAGGGTGAGAGTGCACCAGCAGAGGGAGCTGCAGAGAGAGGGAGAGGGAGAAGCAGGCTCCCCGCTGAGCAGGGAGCCCATGTGGGACTCAATCCAGGACCCTGGGATCATGACCTGAGCTGAAGGCAGGCGCTTAACTGACTGAGCCACCCAGGTGCCCCTAGAGATTACTTCTTTAGGGGAGACAGGTGACCTCCCACTAGCAACAGTGGAGCTAGAATGTAGTGGAATGGTATTTTCAATGCTAAAAGGAAATACCTGCCAACTGATACTTGGAAAGGCAGAAAAATCTTTCAAGAATGATTTAAAATCAAAACACAGAAACAAAGCTGAGTGTGCCACCAGCTGACCCTTACTAAAGGAAACTGTAAAGGTTGCATTTAGCAGAGAAAGAAAATAATCCCAGATAGAACACCTGAGTTGGGCAAAGAAACAAAAAGCAATGGAAGTGTTAAATATGTGATAAAAACCTAGATTAAAATTGAATGAACTCAATACTATCTATAGGAGGCAGGGAAATGGATTTGGAATATGAAACAACAATAGCCTGCAAGTGGAGAAGTGGGAAATAGGTATTTAAAATCCTCATGTTTAGAAATAGTTTTCAAACACAAACAGTTTTACAGTTGGTAGGAGTCTTAAGACTAAAAACCATTTATTCCACTTTTAATAGAATAATAGAATAAAATATTTGAAATAAGCACTGTGAAGCATATTGCTTAATTCCTGTAATCAAGGAGAAAAAAGGAAAATCAGTGAGCCAATCATGACCTTTTACTGTTTTCAGTAATGTTGTGTGAAACCAAAGAGGGAGAAAGATCTAAAATTAACAGCAAAAATCTCAAATCATGCTGTGGAAGATGTAAGCCTGATGATTCATAGACCTGTACCCCTGGGGCAAAGAATTAAAAAATAAATAATTTTAAAAAAATCTCAAATCATTATTATCATAAGTTAGTTTGAGGGAGGTTGAGTTGAGAATTGAGCAGTATGCTTGCTGATGGGAACTGAAGGGGCATTGACATCACTGTCTGGCATCTGTTTTAGCATCTCCCTTGCTGTTAGAATTCTTGGACCCATTGTCTTCCCCATTAGACTAGGCATCTGGGGGTTATCTTTTCCTGATCCTCTTCCATCTGTACTCTTCTCCAAGGCACAAGAAGGTACCTTTAGATGTGTCAGGAGAAGTTTACTTCATAATTAGGAAAGATGTTCTTTGTATAACTTTTATGTATTAATAAGTATGACATCTACATAAGAGAATCAAGTGTCAGATTTCTTACTCAGTGGGCGAAGTGTTGGTGGAGGTACGGGGACAAATTAGCCATGAGATTGGCCAAATTTTTTTAAATTATTATTTGCCCCAGGGATACAGGTCTGTGAAATATCAGGCTTACACCTTTCACAGCACTCACCATAGCACAAACCCTCCCCAATGTCCATAACCCATCCACCCTATCCCTACCCTCCCACCCCCCAGTAACCCTCAGTTTGTTTTGTGAGATTAGGAGTCTCTTATGGTTTGTCTCCTTCCCGATCCCATCTTGTTTCATTATTTTTCCCTCCCTACCCCCCACGACCCCCTGCCCTGTTCCTCAAGTTCCTCATTTCAGAGAGCTCATATGATAATTGTCTTTCTCTGATTGTTATTTCGCTTAGCATAATACCCTCTAGTTCCACCCACGTTGTTGCAAACAGCAAGATTTCGTTTCTTTTGATGGCTGCATAGTATTCCAATGTATGTATATACCACTTCTTCTTTATCCATTCATCTGTTGATGGACATCTAGGTTCGCTCCACAGTTTGGCTATTGTGGACATTGCTGCTTTAAACATTCGGATGCATGTGCCCCTGAAAATCACTACCTTTGTATCTTTAGGGTAAATACCCAGTAGTANAGGATAAATACCCAGTAGTGCGATTGCTGGGTCGTAGGGTAGCTCCATTTTCAACTTTTTGAGGAATCTCCATACTGTTTTCCAGAGTGGCTGCACCAGCTTGCATTCCCACCAACAGTGTAGGAGGGTTCCCCTTTCTCCACATCCTCGCCAACATCTGTTGATTCCTGATATGTTGATTTTAGCCATTCTGATTGGTNGATGTTGAGCACTTTCTCATGTGTCTGTTGGCCATTTGGATGTCTTCTTTGGAGAAATGTCTGTTCATGTCTTCTGCCCATTTCTTGACTGGGTTATTTGTTTTATGGGTGTTGAGTTTGAGAAGCTCTTTATAGATTTTGGATACTAGCCCTTTATCTGATATGTCATTTGCAAATATCTTCTCCCATTCTGTCAGTTGTCTTTTGGTTTTGTTGACTGTTTCCTTTGCTGTGCAAAAGCTTTTAATCTTGATGAAGTCCCAATAGTTCATTTTTGCCCTTGCTTCCCTTGCCTTTGGTGAGGTTCCTAGGAAGAAGTTGCTGCGGTTGAGGTCGAAGAGGTTGCTGCCTGTGTTCTCCTCAAGGATTTTGATGGATTCCTGTCTGACATTGAGGTGTTTCATCTNGATTCCTTTCTCACATTGAGGTCTTTTATCCATTTTGAGTCTATTTTTGTGTGTGGTGTAAGGAAATGATCCAGTTTCATTTTTCTTCATGTGGCTGACCAGTTTTCCCAACACCATTTGTTGAAGAGACTGTTATTCTTCCATTGGACCTTCTTTCCTGCTTTGTCGAAGATTAGTGGACCATAGACTTGATAGTCCATTTCTGGGCCNCTGTTCCACTGGTCTATGTGTCTGTTTTTGTGCCAGTACCATACTGTCTTGATGATGACAGCTTTGTAATAGAGCTTGAAGTCTATAATTGGATGCCACCAACTTTGATTTTCTTTTTCAACATTCCTTTGGCTATTTGGGGTCTTTTCTGCCTCCATATAAATTTTAGGATTATTTGTTCCATTTCTTTGNTTGAAATAAATTGCTGGTATTTTGATGGGGATTGCATTAAATGTGTAGATTGCTCTAGGTAGCATAGACATTCTCACAATATTTGTTCTTCCAATCCATAAGCATGGAATATTTTTCCACTTCTTTCTGTTTTCCTCAATTTCTTTCATTAGTACTGTATAGTTTTCTGAGTACAGATTCTTTGCCTTTTTGGTTAGGTTTATTCCTAGGTATCTTATGGTTTGGGGTGTAGTCGTAAATGGGATTGACTCTTTAATTTCTCTTTCTTCTGTTTTGTTGTTGGTATATAGAAATGCAACTGATTTATGTGCATTGATTTTATATCCTGACACTTGACTGAATTCCTGTATGAGTTCCAGCAGTTTGGAGTGGAGTCCTTTAGGTTTTCCACATAAAGTATCATATCATCTGCAAAGCGTGAGAGTTTGACTTCTTCCTTGCCGATTTGGATGGCTTTATTTCTTTTTGTTGTCTGATTGCTGAGGCTAGGACCTCTAGTACTGTGTTGAATAGCAGTGGTGATAGTGGACAGCCTTGCCATTTTCCTGACTTTAGGGGAAAAGCTCTCATTATCTTCTCCATTTTGAATAATATTCTCTGTGGGTTTTTCATAGATGGCTTTGATGATATTGAAGTATGTACCCTCTATGCCTACACTATGAAGAGTTTTGATCAAGAAAGGGTGCTGTACTTTGTCAAATGGTTTTTCAGCATCTATTGAGAGGATCATGTGGTTGTTTTTCTTTCTTTTATTAATGCCTTGTATCACATTGATTGATTTGCGAATGTTGAACCAACCTTGCAGCCCGGGAATAAATCCCACTTGGTTGTGGTAAATAATCCTTTTAATGTGTTGTTGGATCCTTGTGCCTTGTATTTTGTTGAGGATTTTTCCATTCATGTTCATCAATGATATTAGTCTGTAATTCTCCTTTTTGATGGGGTCTTTGCCTGGTTTGGGATCAAGGTAATGCCTCACAAAATGAGTTTGGAAGTTTTCCTTCCATTTCTATTCTTTGGAACAGTTTCAGGAGAATAGGTATTAATTCTTCTTTAAGTGTTTGGTAGAAT
>LNAC01001206.1:37080-49820 GCA_002007465.1 Ailurus styani | reverse complement strand
TGTCTGGCCCTGAGCTCTTGTTTGTTGGGAGATTTTTGATGACTGCTTCAATCTCCTTACTAGTTTGGGTCTATTCAGGTCTTCAGTTTCTTCCTGGTTCAGTTTTGGTAGTTTATATGTCTCTAGGAATGCATCCATTTCTTCCAGATTGTCAAATTTGCTGGTGTAGAGTTGCTCATAATATGTTCTTATAATTTTTGTATTTCTTTGGTGTTGGTTGTGATCTCTCCTCTTTAATTCATGATTTTATTAATTTGAGTCCTTTCTCTTTTCTTTTGGATAAGTTTGGCCAGGGGTTTATCAATTTTATTAATTTGTTCAATGAACCAGCTCCTAGTTTTGTTGAGTAGTTCCGCTGTTCTTTTAGTTTCTATTTCATTGATTTCTGCTCTGATCTTTATTTGTCTTCTCCTGCTGGGTTTAGGCTTTCTTTGCTGTTCTTTCTCCAGCTCCTTTAGGTGTAGGGTTAGGTTGTGTACTTGAGACCATTTTTGTTTTTTGAGAAAGGCTTGTATTCCTATATACTTTCCTCTCAGAACCGCTTTTGCTGTGTCCCAAAGATTTTGAACAGTTGTGTTTTCATTTTCATTTGTTTCCATGAATTTTTAAATTCTTCTTTAATTTCCTATTTGATCCATTCATTCTTTAGTAGGATGTTCTTTAGCCTCCATGTATTTGAGTTCTTTCCAACTTTCCTCTTGTAATTGAGTTCTAGTGTCAGAGCATTATGGTCTCAAAATATGCAGGGAATGATCCCAATCTTTTGGTACCAGTTGAGACTTGATTTGTGACCCAGAATATGGTCTATTCTGTAGAATGTTCCATGGGCACTAGAGAAGATTGTGTATTCTGTTGTTTTGGGATGGAATATTCTGAATATATCTCTGATGTCCAACTGGTCCAGGGTGTCATTTAAAGCCTTTATTTCCTTGTTGATCTTTTGCTTCAATGATCTGTCCATTTCAGTAAGGGGGATGTTAAAATCCCCTACTATTATTGTATTATTGTCGATGTGTTTCTTTGATTTTGTTATTAATTGCTTTATATAATTGGCTGCTCCCATGTTAGGGGCATAGATATTTAAAATTGTTAGATATTCTTGTTGGACAGATCCTTTAAGCATGATATAGTGTCCTTCCTCATCTCTTATTATAGTCTTGGCTTAAAATCTAATTTGTGTGATATAAGGATTGCCACTCCAGCTTTCTTTTGATGTCCATCGGCATGGTAAATTGTTTTCCACCACCTCCGTTTAAATCTGGAGGTGTCTTTGCATGTAAAATGAGTTTCTTATAGACAGCATATCAATGGGCCTTGTTGTTGTTTTTTTTTTTTTATCCATTCTCATACCCCGTGTCTTTTAGTTGGGGCATTTATTCCATTTACATTCAGGGTAACTATTGAGAGATATGAATTTAGAGCCATTGTATTGCCTGTGTGGTGACTGTTACTCTATATTGTGTCTCTTCCTTTCTGGTCTGTATTTCTTTTAGGCTCTCTTTTCTTATAGGCCCTCTTTCAATATTTCCTGTAGAGCTGGCTTGGTGTTTGCAAATTCCTTTAGTTTTTGATTGCCCTGGAAGATTTTTCTCTCTCCTTCTATTTTCAGTGACCTCCCAGCTGGATATAGTATTCTTGGCTGCATATTTTTCTCGTTTAGTGCTCTGAATTTATCATGCCAGTACTTTCTGGCCTGCCAGGTGTCTGTGGATAGGTCTGCTTCAGTCTAATATTTCTAGCATTGTATATTATAGACCTCTTGTCCTGAGCTGCTTTCAGGATTTTCTCTTTGTCACTAAGACTTGTAAGTTTTACTATTAGATGTACTATTTTTATTGATTTTGAGGGGGGTTCTCTGTGCCTCCTGTATTTTGATGCTTGTTCCCTTTGCCAAATTAGGGAAATTCTGTACTATAATTTGCTCCAATATACCTTTTGCCCCTCTCTCTGTGTCTTCTTCTGGGATTCCAATTATTCTAATATTGTTTCGTCTTATGGTATCACTTATTTTTCGAATTCTCCCCTCATGGTCCAGTGGTTGTTTGTCTCTCTTTTCCTCTGCTTCTTTATTCTCTGTCATTTGGTCTTCTAAATCACTAATTCTCTCTTTTGCCTCATTTATCCTATCAGTTAGAGCCTTCATTTTTTATTGTACCTCATTAATAGCTTTTTGATAGATAGATGAGAGAACAAAATACTAACGGGTAGCAATGGCCCCAGAAATGTATACAGTAACCTAATCAGAAGAGACCCGAAACTGGGGGTAGAAGAAAGAGGGAAAAAACCAANGGGGGAAAAAAAAAAGGGAAAAAACCAAACCAAACCAAAAAAAAAAAAAAAAAAAAAAAAAAAAAAAAACAACAAATAATAAAACAAACCCCTATATCTATATCATCTATTTCTGTTTCTATATTTATCTCTGTCCCTGACTCTATGTCTATGTCTATCTCTATATCTATCTTTATTTTTATCTCTATATATATTAGACTGGTGAATTGTACAGACCCTGTATGTATATTAAAAATGAGGTTAAATGCAACGAAGGGATAAAATATGACAATAACAATGAAAATTTAAAAAGATTAAAAAAGGTATTGATAAGATATAATAGCTTTAAAATGGTAAAATAGGAAACAGGGAAAAATTTTAAAGAAAAGAGTATGAAAAAAAATTCAAAGAATTTAACTTGGAATGCCTAAAGGATCATGGGGAAATAGCCATGAATTCTATGTGTCGCTTTCCCCTAGCTATGGAGTTGCACAATTCTCAGTGATCGGTGCACTTGGTCTTTGCTGGATGTTCTTGCTGATCTTCTGGGGGACGGGCCTGTTGCTGAGATTCTCAAGTGTCTTTGCCTGAGGTGGAATTGCACCGCCCTCGCCCTCACTTGGGGCCAGGCTATGTAATCAGCTTGGGTTCGCTCTCGGGAGCTTTTGTTCCCTGAACGCTTTCCATTCAGCTTTTGAGGACGGGACTGAAAATGGCGGCCTCCTAATCTCTGACCCTGAGGAGCTGAGAGCTCGGGACCTCACTCCTCAGTACATCCTCAGAGAAAAGCAGTCAGTCCCTCCCATCTCCCTGGTCTCCAGCCGCACTCCAAGCTCACCCAGCCTGTGACCGAGTATTTATATCTCTGCTGCACAGCCCCATTTAGAATCTCCAAACCCACAAGATTCCTGCAGCCGCTCCCATGCCACTCCTCTTGGAGGAGGAAGGAGGGGGTCTCTCTGGATCTGCCACTCGTTGGGTCCCTGCTCAAAGCGCAGTGGCCTGATTGTTCCTTGGATCACAGTTCAAGGTAACACCGAGCTGAGAGACACCTTCTCACCTTGTCTTCTCTCTCCAGTCGGCTTCTCCTCTCTGTACCTGGGAGCTCTGTCGCTCTCAGATATCCCTGGTCTTTTTGTGTCCCCATGGGTCCTGAGACCACACTGTCCCCACTAGGGCTTCACCTCCTGCTTAGCCTCTGGGGCGACGTCCCTCAGTGGAGCAGACTTCTAAAAGTTCCAATTTTGTGCTCTATTGCTCTCTCACTTGCCGAGAGCCAGCCCCTCCCCCCGGGGTCTATCTTCCCGTTGCTTCAGTTTCACTTCTCCACATGTCCTACCTTCCAGAAAATGGTCGGTTTTCCGTTCCTAGAATTGCTGCTGTTCTTCTCTTCGATCTCCTGTTGAATTTGTAGGTGTTCAGAATGATTTGATAACTAACTGTGTGAATTTCTGGGACCTGATGATAATAGGTCTCCTACTCCTCCTCCATCTTGCTTCTCCTCCTGAGTCATTCATTTCTCGAGATTGGTCAATTTTGATTGAGTCTGTTCATTTCTCTATTTTTACTTTTCTCAACCTTTTCTGCTACTTAGTGTTTTCTTATTGACTTCTGTTTGTGAAACTTAAATATACTTATTTTAAAGTATAATCTGAGGCTGAAAATGTCTATTATTGTTGATCTTGTTAGTTCTTGAGATACCTCATGGAGCTCAATAGTCTGCTCCTTTCTCTTAAGTATGGTTTTCTTGGGTTTTATTCAATGCTCCCTTATTTTTTATTGAAATATAATTCACAAACTGTAAATTTACCATAGTGTATTCTTATTCTTGTATGATAAGACGTGTGCATTTGGAGTTTTAACGTTTAAGAAGTTCAAAAAAAGGCAAGTCTTCTTTCTCTTGTAGATTTTGTTTTCAATTGCATGCTTGTGGCAAATACTCATTGACTGTGAGTTAAGTTCATGGGACAAAATGTATTTGCTTTATGTGTCCTATAGGAACCTCACTAGATCATTTCTAGTTCTGAGTTTGTATTAGAGTAATGGCAATGAGTAAATGATCCAAAGTATCTTTTATATCTTATATTTCAATGTGTTTTTCCAAGCCAGAAGTTTTCTTTATAGATTTATATAGATTTTTTTTGGGGGGGAAAGTCCAAAACCATCCTACCATTTTATAGCGAGCCCATTTTTCTTCATTCTAGCTTCATCCTAGCTTGATATTTACCAAATCCAGTCTCGATATCACTAAGAAAACTGGCAGTGGGGGTAGAGGGAAGATAGGTTTGCTTATGTGACAGTGGATTCCCCTCTAGGAATGTAGAGATTGGTTTTTTGCTTGTATGTTTTGAAGTACTAAAAGGCTGTAGTCAAAATCAGAAATAGTAGAAAACAAACTTGCACAGAATCTTGAGCAAATTTACCCCAAATTTGGATGTCTTTAAAATCTACAGTGGGCCCTGAATTTTGTCCTGTGGATATAATTCAATCACACATTTTACCATGTTTTATTTTTATAAATTAAGACCTTCAGGGAATTTGTATGCCAGGTGGGAGATGTGTAAGTAAAGTTAAGCAGATTTTCGGCAACTGGTAAGTTTAGTTTCTTAAGAGAAAAGAAAGAAATGAGAATAGTCGGAATGAAATAAGCACCAACGCAAAGAGAGTTGATGAGCAGAAGCAAGGAGAAAGGATATCACAAGAAAGAGGGAATGTTGAGGTATAAAATTGCTTTATTTTGAAACCTAGAAAAGTCACAAATCCTGTCTTACCCTGCCTTCTTCCCCCTCCCAAACTTTAGGAAACAATGAAATGATCTCAAACAAGTGTTAATTGTAGGGCCTTTACAGATCTAAGTCATGATATTAGTTGAAGAGAAAAATCGTTTTAAAAGATGTGCTTTTTAAAAATTAGATGCAAGTCTATTTGAAATCTTCTAAAGCAAATATCTTTAATATTTTGTTAAAATTATGAGCAACTGAATTATAAATATATTCTAAGGTGCACTGCTGTCTCCTTCCCCCCGACCAAATTAAGCTTGAACATAATAGCTAGGACCATTATTTTTTTTTCCTTTTAGGAAGGTTCTTCTCAGTGACAAATCAGAAGTGATGAAGGGGTTTTTGTTTTGTTTTCCTTAATTTGTTTTTGCTTTTCTTTTTAAGGAAGGATTTGAATGGTAAAAGAAAAATTCTATGAATTCACTAAATACATACTGTGCTATGTAGTTTTTCTAATTGTCTCATTTTCTGATCCTGTGATTGTCTGTTATTGTTATTATGTTATTATGTCAATTTCTTTCTTTGTTTTGGATTCATCACCTTCAAGGACTTTTGAACGTTGGTAGGTTTTTACCTTGATGGAACTAATACTGCGTTAACTCTTCACGTAGTGTAGGAAGCTTCCCAAAAGATGGTCTAAATCTATTTTTCCTTGTCTTTTCTCTGCAATTCTGCTTAGTTGGTTCCTTAAACAAACCCTTGGCCTTTATATCCTCAGCATCTAGTACACTCCCTAACATGATGGTTAGGTACTTGATAGACTGAAAACATGAATTTATCACTTTTTAAGTTCTATTCCCCAGTTACCCTAAAACACAAGTCCTAATCCTGCTCATGGGAAATATCATTTCTTCCTGACTTATTTTGCTATTTCTCCCCATCTCTTCCACTAGATTTAGATCTCCATGTACTTATCTTAGGGGGTATATTCTGCCCTCTATTAATGATACAGTGGAGTTCTTGCTTCACTCCTTTCCCTGAGCTGTAAGCTCATTTAGGACATCATTTTTTGGTATTAAAGAACTTGGAAATAGTTTGCACATAAGTGGTGCTTAAGACACACACTGAGTTGAAATCCCTAAGAAATATTGTCTAAAGGGAAACTTTCTCTGGTTGAATAGTTCATATATCCTTCATGTTTTTTTCCTTTGCTGGTCTGTTCAAGTCCCTGATATATGGCATTTAAGGCTTTGAAAGAGATCACAGATTAGGCCAAGGGGCTAGAGTTCTTTTACCACCTATTTATAGCTCATGGTTTAAGAATATGGAAGAGGAAAAAGAAATTTGGAGGAAATTTAATTATTGAATGCCTCAGGCCGATTGAGTTATAACCTTAAGTCTCTGATTTTTGTAACTACAGGCAAGTGCTTTAACTTTTAAAATTTCATCTCAATTTGTATTTTACTTTGTTGTTAGGAGACCCAGTTAACTTTAACGAGATACCGAATGTTAGTCTTCCTACGTATTTTCAATGGCACCTGTATTGTGGAATATTGCATGAAGGTTGAACGACGACATACTTTCCAAGCACAAATTACAATATTTCCCTAATTATATGTACTAAAGGCAATTGAAGTGTGTATGTAATTATGTGTTTATCGTGTTGGTGATTGGCTATTAGTAGGGTAAGTACAAGTTGTGTGAATTATACTTGCCCGGGGGTGGTCTTGCCAGTGGGAGCTGCTTTCCAGAAATTGTCAATTTACCCAAATAAATTGATTAGGACAATTTACCTGATGACCATCCCTCTAAGTTTTTCACTTCTTTCAGCTTCTGGAAGTTTTACAACTGTATCATTTTGAAAGAAGTCCTTTCCATTTGCAGTAGTGTATTGCTTATGGCATTACTTGAATCAGCTGGGATCTGTGGGGTTTTTGCATTTGAACCATCTCTAAAAACACGAAAAGGTTATGTTATTTATTTAATGGTATAAGGAAGACTTGACAGCAACAATGGATTGTGTGCAGTCTATTATAGATACCACCTTTTGGGGGCAAGAACTCTGAGTAGGCAAGGGTGGGCAGTGAGAAAGGTGGTGGTGGAAGGAAAAAGATCAGTTACAGATCCAAAGATAGTGCTTGCTTCATCAGGCAGAGAATTGAATACACCGTTCTTCAGAAGGGACACATAAAAACTGGAGTCCAGGAATCAAGAGACATGAGAAGTGTCCTATAATAAGGAAAAACTTTTTACTCTATCAGATCCCTTTTTGAGGAAGGACAAATGCAATCTTTGAAAACATCAAATGCTCAGAAAAGGGTGCAGGAATGCAATTATGCAAATGTGACTTAAAATATATTCTCTTTACATCTGCAGTTTTCTACACAGTGTGAAGTAATTGTCTAAAATTACAAGCGCTACTCTAGTGATTGAACTGCAGCTGCTAATTGAGCCTTCAGGTTTAAAAATACACAGGCCTCAGCAATTCAGAGATTATTAAATTACACGTTCTTGTGGGAAACACACATTAATGCGTTGGAGTGAAGGTCTTCAGGGAAGCAGGGGTGATGGGTGTCTCATTACAGCTTTGCTCCTGCAGAGCTCTTCTGCTCCTTCCTAAGAGTGGAGATTTTAACACATTATTCCATAAGATGTTTAAAAAAGCAGAGATCTCGTGCATCACTTGACAGTGTCAAGTTTTGTGTTGATCTCCAAACAACTAGAAATTAGATAAAATTCTTATGAACCGAAGACATTCTTTGGTCCATAACTCAGTTGTTTTCATTTAATGCTCACCAGAGCTTATGGCATGACTGGCTCTGTCTCCATTGCACACATAGATCTGGTGGGCTCAGAAATGACTTATCCGAGGTCACACAAATTAGCAGAATTGCTGAGACTAGCTCTGCTGGCTCTGAACATTTGTCTTTTACTATATCTGAGCTCTTCTGATATTTCAGATATCTTATAGTCAAAATCATTCTAAAGTTACTTTGATTTGCCATTCCAAGCTCCAAGAATAAAAGTTAGACACTCATTATACAGGAGATTTTATTCTTTTGTTCAACAAATGTATTGAACACCTGCTGGGTACTAAGCATACCTATGGGTAACTGGGAATAAGGGATTAAGAAGGACACAGATGGTCCCTTAGGTGGAGCTCCCAGCTTCACTGGAGAGACATGGACAAATAAAACACATGAATCAACCAGAATAACACAAGTGCCTTGAAGGACAAGTAACAGGCTGGTGTATTAAGGAGTAGTTTGGGGGATAAAGGAGAGCACCTTCTGATAGGGTGATCAAGGACTCTGTAAGGAGGTGAGGCCTGAGAACCAGTGGTGATGAGGTGGGGCCACGGCAGGAGCATGCAGGAAAGGGAAATGCCCAGTGAAGCCCTCCCTGCCTCAGACAGTGCAATGGCAGAACACATAGGTTGTGGTGAGGCAGAGCCTAGTGAACAGACCTCCTAGTGCTGGAGGGGGTCATGAAGCAAGCAAGGGAAGAGCTCATAATACAGGATACTGTAAGACTTGGAAGGAGACTAGACAATTCTAGATGCATTGTGGCCTCTAATTGACAGGTACTTCCATTTACCGAGATGGGGAAGTTGCTGGGTTTGGGTGGGTAATGCATTATCTCCTTTGGCCACTCTGGGTGAATGTTTAGACCTCAGTGTACTGATATATATACTCCATCCTATTGGGTTCAGTCATGACCATGGCTCACAAGTTCTTTGAACCAGGATGCAAGTGGATTATTTGTCAGTGAAAATGCTCTTTGTTAAATAAAGAGAAAGAAAACCAAATATATCACTAAAGAAAATAAGCAAAACGTGAAAGACAAGAAGGGATCAGAGAAAATCTTCAGAAACAACCACAAAGCAAATAGTAAAATGACATTAAAAAATACCTATCAATAATTACTTTGAATGTAAATGGACTAAATGTTCCAGTCAAAAGACACAAGATAACAGAATGTATAAAAATAAAATATATGCTGCTCACAAAAGACTCATTTTAGATCTCATTTTAGACCTTTAGTCATTTAGATCTAAAAACTCATTTTAGACCTAAACCTGTAGATTGAAAGTGAGAGGACAGAGAAACATTTATCATGTAAATAGATGTCAAAAGGAAACTTAAGTAGCAATAATAAACAATGGAATGGATCAGTGAAACCAGGAGCTGGTTCTTTGAAAAATATCAATAAAATTAATAAACTTCTGGCAAGATTTATCAAGAAAAAAAGGAAAGGGCTCAAAATCATAAATGAGAGAGGAGAAATAACAACCAACACCACAGAAATACAAACAATTATAAGAATTATGAAAAACTATATGCCAGCAAATTGCACAACCTAGAAGAAATTTCTGAGTTCCTAGAAACATATAAGCCAGAAAAAATGAGACAGGAAGAAATAGAAAATTTGAACAGACTGATGACCAGCAAGGAAATTGAATCAATAATCAAACACGCAACAAACAAAAGTCCAGGACCAGATGTCTTCATAGGCAAATTCTACCAAACATTTAAAGAAGAGTTAATACCCATTCTTAAATTATTCCAAAAAATACAAAGAGAGGGATAACTTCCAAATTCATTCTATGAGGCCAGAATTACCCTGATACCAAAACCGGATAAAGGCAGCACTAAGAAGAGAATGACAGGCCAATTCCCTGATGAACACAGATGCAGAATCCTCAATAAAATGCTAGCAAACTGAATCCAACAATACGTTAAAAAAAGTCATTCACAATCAAGTCAGATTTATTCCTGGGTTGCAAGGGTGGTTCAATATTTGCACATCAAAGAATGTGATACATCACATCAATAAAAGAAAGGATAAGAACCATATGATCATTTCAGTAGACACAGAAAAAGCACCTGACAAAGTACAACATCCATTCATGATAAAAACTCTCAATAAAGTAGGTTTAGAGGGAACATACCTCAACATAATAAAAACCATCTATGAAAAACCCACAGCTACCATCCTAATGGAGAAAAATAGAGCTTTTCCCTTAAGGTCAGGAACAAAACAAGGATGTCCACTCTCACTGAATCTATTCAGTGTAATATGGGAAGTCCCAGCCACAGCAGTCAGACAACAAAAGGAAAATAAAAGGCATCCAAATCAGTAAGGAAGAAGTAAAACTTTCACTGTTTGTAGATGTCATGATACAATATAGAGAAAATCTGAAAAACTCCACTAAAAAACCTGCTCAAACTGATAAGTGAATTCAGTAGTCACAGGATAAAAATCAATGTAAAGAAAACTGTTGCATTTCTTTTTTTTTTTTTAAAGATTTTATTTATTTATTTGACACGGAGAGAGAGATTACAAGTAGGCAGAGAGGCAGGCAGAGAGACAGGGAGAGGAGGAAGCAGGCTCCCCGCTGAGCAGAGAGCCCGATGCGGGCCTCGATCCCAGGACGCTGAGATCATGACCTGAGCCGAAAGCAGAGGCTTTAACCCACTGAGCCACCCAGGCACCCAACTGTTGCATTTCTATTTACCAATAATGAGCAGCAGAAAGAAATTAAAACAATCCCATTTACAGTGCACCAAAAGTAATAAGATACCTCGGAATAAACCTAACCAAAGAGATAAAAGATCTGTACTCTGAAAACTATTAAACACTGATGAAAGAAATTGAAGATGACACAAATGTAAAAACATTCCATGCTCATGTATTGGAAGAACAAATGTGGCTTAAATGTCTCTACTACCCAAAGAAATCTATACATTTAGTGCAATCCCTATCAAAATACCAATAACGCTTTTCACAGAGCTAGAACAAAAAATACTAAAATCTGTACCCCTGAAACAAATAATACATTATATGTTAATAATAAATAAAATTGAAAAAAAATCTGTATGGAACCACAGAAGACCTTAAATAGCCAAAGCAATCTTGAAAAAGAAGAGCAAAGCTGGAGGCATTACAATTCCAGACTTCAAGTCATATTACAAAGCTGTAGTCATCAAGAGGTATGGTCCTGGGACAAAAGCAGACACACTGACCAATAGAACAGAAGAGAAAGCCCACAAATGAATTGACAAGTATATGGCCAGTTATTCTTTGACAAAACAGAAAAGAATATCCAATGGGAAAAGGACAGTCTCTTCAACAAATGGTGTTGGGAAAACTGGAAAACAGTGTGCAAAAGAAAGAAGCTGGACCACTTTCTTATACCACACACAAAAGTAAATTCAAAATGGAGTAAAGACCTCACTGTGAGACCTGAAACCCTAAAAATCCTAAAAGAGAGCACAGGCAGTATTTCTGTGACATGGGCAGTAGGAACTTCTTACTAGATATGTCTCCTGAGGCAAGAAAAACAAAATAAAAAATAAACTATTGGGACTACATCAAAATAAGAAGCCTCTGTACAGTGAAGGAAACAGCAAAACTAAAAGCCTATAGAATGGGAGAAGATACTTGCAAATGATGTATCCAATGAAGGGTTAATACTAAAATATATAAAGAACTTATAAAACTTAACACTCCAAACCAAAATAATCCAATTAAAAAATGGGCAGAAGATATGAACATTTTTTTTTAATTTTATTTTTATTATTTGCCCAAGGGGTACAGGTCTGTGAATCATCAGGCTTACATCTTTCACAGCATTCACCAAAGCACAAACCCTCCCCAATGTCCATAACCCATCCACCCTATCCCTACCCTCCCACCCCCCAGTAACCCTCAGTTTGTTTTGTGAGATTAGAAGTCTCTTATGGTTTGTCTCCTTCCCCATCCCATCTTGTTTCATTATTTTTCCCTCCCTACCCCCCACAGCCCCCCACCCTGCCCCTCAAGTTCCTCATATCAGAGAGATCATATGATAATTGTCTTTCTCTGATTGACTTATTTCGCTCAGCATAATACCCTCCAGTTCCATCCATGTCGTTGCGAATGGCAAGATTTCGTTTCTTTTGATAGCTGCATAATATTCCATTGTATATATATACCACATCTTCTTTATCCATTCATCTGTTGATGGACATCTAGGTTCTTTCCATAGGAACAAACATTTTTTTAAAGATTTTATTTATTAATATGACAGAGAGAGATTACAAGTAGGCAGAGAGACAGGCAGAGAGAGAGGAGGAAGCAGGCTCTCTGCTGAGCAGGGAGCCCAATGCAGGGCTCGATCCCAGGACCCTGAGATCATGACCTGAGCCAAAGGCAGAGGTTTTAACCCACTGAGCCACCCAGGCGCCCTGAACAGACATTTCTCCAGAGAAAACCTATCTAAGGCCAACAAACATACAAAAAGGTGCTCATCGTCACTAATCATCAGGGAAATGTAACTGAAAACTTCCAGGAGATACCACCTTAAACCTGTCAGAATCACTAAAATCAACAACACAAGAAACAACACAGGTTGGTGAGGATGTGGAGAAAGGGGAACCCTCTTGCCCTGTTGGAATACAAACTGGTAGAGCCACTGTGGAAAAGAGTATGGAGGTTCCTCAAAAGTTAAAAAATAGAACTGTCCTATGATCCAGCAATCGCACTACTGGATATTTACCCAAAGAATAAAAAGATACTAATTTGAAGGGATACATGCACCCGAATGTTTATGGCAGCATTATTTACAATAACCACAGTATGGAAGCAGCACAGGTGTCCATCAACAGATGAATGGACAAAGAAGATAGGGTAAATACCCCTACACACACACACACACACACACACACACACACACACACACACACACACACACACACACACACACACACA
>LNAC01001206.1:701-36995 GCA_002007465.1 Ailurus styani | reverse complement strand
CACACACACACACACACACACACACACACACACACACACACACACACACACACACACACACACACACACACAGCAGAATATTATTCAGCCATAAAAAAGAATGAA
Source organism: Ailurus styani (assembly GCA_002007465.1). Taxonomy (NCBI): domain Eukaryota; kingdom Metazoa; phylum Chordata; class Mammalia; order Carnivora; family Ailuridae; genus Ailurus; species Ailurus styani. Next base: position 36,890 of record LNAC01001206.1, on the reverse strand, counting down.
TTCTTGCCATTTGCAAGGACATGGATGGAACTAGAGAGTATAATGCTGAGTGAAATAAGTCAGAGAAAGACAAATACCATATGATTTCACTCAAGTAAAATTTAAGAAATAAGCAAATGGAAGAAAAGAGAGACAAATCAAGAAACAGATTCTTAATTATAGAGAAAATGCTGATGGCTACCAGAGGGGACATGGGTAAAATAGGTGATGGGGATTAAGGAGGGCACTGTGATGGGCCCCAGGTGATGTATGAACTGTTGAATCACTATATTGTATACTGGAAACTAATCTAACACTGTATGTTGACTAACTGGAGTTAAAATAAAAGCTAAAAAAAAATCTCTTTGTTAAGTCAACTGAGTATATGGCTTGTGCTGACCAAACTATCTGAGTTGCCATCTCTATCAGAAAGTTTCTGGGTGAACTTGGACTCTGGATAGAAGGGTACTTGTTCTATAACTTAAGTGTCTAAAAGCATCTCATGATGTGGCTAGGCTCTGTGGAGCTCCTGCAAAGCCTGGCTGGACACACCAAGGGCTCCCACCCTTGTGATTAGACACCCAGGCTATTGGCCTCAAATGATCTTTATAGTCCTTCACTTTAGACCAACCTTTTTCTGATCCACAGTTGTTTTCTTCCTTGTTGATTCCTTCAGTCAAATTCTTGATGAAACCCACTGGCCTGGGAGCTAGATGTTTAGTTTCTGTGTCCAGATTTCTTATTTTTCATGAGGACACCTGTCATTTTGGATTAGGGCCCCCTAGTGATTACCTCTGCAAAGAGACAGAGGAAGAGGGAGAGAGAATCTTAAGCAGGCTCCATTCTCAACATGGAGCCTGACACAGGGCTTGATCTCATGACCCCGAGATCATGACCTGAGCCAAAATCAAAAGTTGGACACTTAACCAACTGAGCCACCCAGGAGCCCCTAAATATATTTTTTCTTGTGAAATTATCGCTGCAGTAGTTCTAGTTAACATGATCACCATACATAGTTACAAAAATACTTTTTCTTGTTCTGAGACCTTTTAAGATCTACTTAGCAACTTTCAAATATACAATACAGTATTATTAATTATAATTACCATTCTTTACATCCCATTTCCATGACTTATTTTGTAACAGGAAGTTTTTACCTTTTGACCCATCTCATCCACCCCTTATTCCACACCTCTAGAAAGCACCAGTCTATTCTCTGTATCTGTGAGCTCATATTCCTTCTATTGTTTTTATTTTTATATTCCACATGTAAGTGAGGTCATAGAGTATTTGTCTTTCTCTATGCAACTTATTTCACTTAACAGAATGCTCTGAAAGCCTCCAGGTGTATCCATGCTGTTGCAGATGGCAAGATCTTCTTTGTTATGGCTGAATAATATTCCATAGTGTAGTGTGTGCATATGAGCACATGCATGCACATGTGCACACCTATTTCCTTCATTCATCCGTGGATGGACACTTAGGTTGCCTCTATGTCTTGGGTATTGTAAATAATAGCAGTGCCCTGCACACTGCAGTGAACACAAGGATGCAGATATCTTCTTGAGGTAGTGATTTTGTTTTCTTTAGTTAGATACCCAAAAGTGGAATGCTGGGTTGTGTGGTAGTTCTGTTTTTAACTTTTAGAGGAATGTTAATACTGTCTTCCATAGTGGCTGCACCAATTTACACTCCCAACAACACTTCCCAAGAGTTCCTTTGTCTCTGCATCCTTTTGAATGCTTGTTATTATCTTTTTGATAGTAGCCATCCTAACAGGTGATAGGTGCTAGCTCATTTTGGTTTTGATTTGCAGTTCCCTGATGATGCGTGATGTTGAGCAACTATCTGTTGGCTCTCTGGATGTGATCTTTGGAAAACTGTCTATTCAGGTCCTTTGCATATTTTTTAATTGGATTGTTTGGCTTTTGTTATTGAATTATATGGGTTCTTTATGTATTTTGGATATTATTTCTTTATCATGTACGTGATTTGCAAATATTTTCTCCCATTGAGTATGTTCCCTTTTCATTTTGTTGATGGTTGTCTTTGCTGTACAGCAGCTTTTTAGCTTAATGTAGTCCTGCTTGTTTATTTTTGCTTTTGTTACCTTTGCTTTTGGTGTCAGATCCAGAAAAATCATCACCAAGATTAATGTGGAGGAGCTTATCACCTATGTTTTCCCCCTAGGAGTTTTATGGTTTCATGTCTTATATTCAAGCCTTTAATCTGTTTTGAGTTAGTTTTCATGTGTGGTGCAAGAAAGTGGTCCAGTTTTGTTCTTTTGCATGTGGCTGTCCAGTCTTCTCAACACCATTTATTGAAGAGACTCTCTTCCCTATTGTATGTTCCTGGCTCCTTTGTCATGAAGTAATTGACCATATGTGCTTGGGTTTATATCTAGGCTCTTTATTCTGTTTCATTAATCTATGTGTCTATTTTTGTGCCATACCATACTGTTTTGCTTACTGTAGCTTTGTAGTATAGTTTGAAATCAGCGAGCTTTGTTTTCCAGCTTTGTTCTTGTTTCTCAATAATCTTTTGGTTTTGGGGGGATCTCTTGCAGTTCCAAACAAATTTTAGGATTCTTTGTTCTATTTCTGTGACACATGCCACTGGAATTTTGGCAGGGATTGCACTGAATCGGTGCATTACTTTGGAGATTATGGACATTTTAACAATATTCTTCCAATTCATGAGTATGGATATCTTTCCCTTTATTTGTGTCATCTTCTGTTTCTTTATTACGGTCTTGTAGTTTTCAGTATACAGGTCTTTCCCCTCTTTTGTTAATTTTTTTCCTAGGTATTTTATTCTTTTTGATGTAATTATAAATTGTAATTGTAAATTATTTTTTTAATTTCTCTTTTTGATAGTTTTCTATTAGTGCATAGAAACACAATATGTTTTTGTATTTTTTTTTGGAATTTTCTGAATTTGTTTATTGTAACAGTTTTCGATGGAGCCTTTAGGGTTTCTCTGTATATAGTATGTCCTCTGCAAATAGTGACAGTATCACTTCTCCCTTTTTGATTTGGATCCTTTTACTTTTTCCTGCTAAGTTATTTTCTTTAATCAGTCATTTAATCTTGTACACAGTCTTCAGAAATACCTTTCTTCCAATCTTCTTTGGGAATATTCTTTCACTTTGAAATAATAGTTCAAAATATCTTATTTCATCTGATATTTGAAGAGCTGCCAAATATTTTGTATTAGGCTACATGATCCATATAATATGTAGAAAACCACGCTGGGTTTTGGAGACTGTTCTAATGGGAATGAGGTGGTACAAATTAGTAAGAGGGTCCATCCAAGTGTCCTCCTATGTTCTTGCCTTTGCTCATTGATCACCCAACCCCTCTTCCACCCACCCACTTTCCTTCTGCTTTCTCTCTCTGCTGAGACCAGCGTGGCTTCAATTTTCTGGTGCAAAACCCCTGAGCTCAAAGAAACAAATGCTGGTTTAATTGGTCTGTTTGGCATGACAACTTTATATTAATACTTTTATTTTGATAATTGAGGGAGAACTTGAGATGTGGGGAGGATGGGGTAATATATTATAGTTCATATGGCAGCCACAGTTTAATTTTACGGCAAAATCAATGACTATAGAAATGGTGACGTATTTATAATACTGAAAGCTTTGTGTTGGCAACTTCTTTCAAAGAGAGCAATTCTTATTATTCTATCATAGACACGAAACCACCCTCATGCTGTTAAAGACACTTTTTTTTTTTTAAACTTCCCTGAACAGGGGACAGGGAGGGAAAACCAGGCCTAGGAATTTTTTTGTGCTTGCTTCTAATGTTTTATTTCCAAGTGAATTGAGACCATATGTTCATATAAACCGAAAGCTAGGTGGTTCAGATATTTAATTTTGTGACCTTGAAATGTTTCTAGTTTTGCTTGCAATTAGTGGCAAATAATGTGTTCACAGGACAATTTATAACTCACACAGACCTATTGGCAAAAAAGCCCACTCCGGGTGCTGTCATGTATCCAAGAGAAGTGGCAGATCTCCATAGAGATGACTAATCAATTGAGACTAAGTTCTTTCCCTTGTTCATATGACAACATTTATTTGGTGTGACACTTATTTCATAGTGTCAGTTTTCACTGCCAATATGCTCAGCCCTAATCCTCATTTCACATGCATCGGTGTTCATCCCCTCATTGATGAAGCTTGGCTGCAGGCTAACAATTTTAAGTGACGGAGCTGTGGTTTGCTAAGTGCAGCTAGCTGCTGCTTATGTTCGCTTAGGAATAGAAAGATCTTCCAAATATTTCCTTGAGGGAATGGTTCTATAGGAAATTGTGAGACAGCTCTTATGTTGATACATGTAAGATATACTTCCTAATAATACATGTTCATGATAATCAGATAAATGGAGTGTTGACTGATAACTTGAGCAATGTGATTGGCTAATGAACAGGATGTTTATTCTCTATTAATACTCTGGACATACCAAAGGAAACTGCATCATCTATTGAAAAAATGTCCTTAGAGTCCTATTTATCATCCTTCATTTTAATTTACAAGAACAGTGATTGCTTCTGGGACTGACTTGGAGTATTTTCTGGGGATTATGTCTGATTCAAAGACCTTTGGCTGTGCCAGAGGCTATAGGCTTCTCCTGTGAAATGCCAGGGTGCCTCGTTGTCATAGCTTAATTACATTATTTGCATCTTGAATTGTTGACTGTGGGTTGTCTGGGACTTTGGGAGAGATTTGCTTTTGTTTCGGACCAAGCAAGTGAATAATTGTTAGATAAGAGAAAACCTTACTTGTGTTTTCTGCATGAGGAAAACTAGTCTTCAGAACTTATTGCTGTCCAATAGGATATTCTGTAATGATGGAAATGTTCATTTGTGCCCTTTAATATGACAACATCTGGTCACATGTGGGTAGTACAATGGAGAAACTAAATTTCTTATTAAATTTAAATTTAAGTGTAACTAGCTACATATGCTGGCAGCTATCATATTAGACAGTGTCGATTTAGAATATTTCTTGAAGACTGAAGATTGTTCTACCTGATGGTTCAGAATAAATTTAGTGTACTTAGCTCTTCTCCAGGATGTTTGTATTTGTGGTCTTAAGCTGATTTGAGAAGACGTTTGTGTTTTGGGGGTCATCTAATTTTTGTATTTATGCAACATCATTTTGTCAATTGCTGGTTGATGATTACACTGACCCTAAAAGAAAATGCTTACTGCTTATGTGTAGAGAATAATTTGGTGGTCCCAGCTTCATTCACAAGATCAAGAGTACAAATGCTGTGTCTGGATTAGGCATTATAGTTTCTCAGCTGATACTAATTTACCTTAGAGTGACCCATGGGACATTATTAGTCATTTTTTTTAAAGATTTATTTATTTGAGAAAGAGCACAAGTGGAGCAGAAGGACAGAAGGAGAGGGAGAGAAATCTTCAAGTAGACTCCCCATTGAGCAGAGAGTCCAATGTGGGGCTCCATCCCAGGACCCAGAGATCATGACCTGAGCCGAAATCAGAGACATGCTCAACCGACTGAGCCAACAGGCACCACATTATTCGTGTTTTAAAAGTTATCTTAAAAATAACATAGGATAATCATCTCCAGTCCCATCCATGTTGATACAAAAGTTGGGCATTCATCCTTTCTGATGGCTGAGTAATATTCCATTGTATATATGGACCACATCTTCTTTATCCATTCATCTGTTGAAGGGCATCTTGGCTCTTTTCACAGTTTGGCTATTTTGGACATTGCTGCTATAAACATTGGAGTACATATGGCCCTTCTTTTCACTACATCTGTATCTTTGGGGATAAATACCCAGTAGTGCAATTGCCAGGTCATAGGGTGCCTCTATTTTTAATTTCTTGAAGAATCTCCACACTGTTTTCCTGAGTGGTTGCACCAACTTGCATTCCCTCCAGCAGAGTAAGAGGGTTTCCCTTTCACCACATCCTCTCCAACATTTGTTGTTTCCTGACTTGTTAATCTTTGCATTTCTAACTGATGTAAGGTGAGCCTGGTGGTGGGTATTAAGGAGGGCACGTATTGAATGGAGCACTGTGTGTTATACATAAACAATGAATCTTGGAACATTACATCAAAAAACTAATGATGTATTGTATGGTGACTAACATAACACAATAAAAAATAAAATATATAAACTTTCTAAAAAAATAATATAGCATTTTTCCACTTTCAGCTTTATGTCATATTTTCAACTAACCTGGTTTTTGCCCTAAAACTCCCATCCCTCACCCCATGCTGTGTTTTACCTGGTTGACTTTTGCAGGCTGTGAATAAGATCATTGCACAAGAGTACCTCATTGGGCAGGCCGGGAGTTACATAAAAGGTAGAATCCTGAGCTGCTACATGGGGTACCTGGTGGGAGAGTATCTTTAATTTAGCAGAGAGTTGGAGGAAGAGTGGGAACCTGTGTGTGTCTTCTGTGATGAGGCACTTTATTAATTCTCCACCTCAGCTGGGGAGTATAGGAGTGACGAGGTAGTACTCTGCTCACCCCTCCAAGTGTTTTGTCGCTTCCCCAGTGAGGAGGCTCTGGAAGGCACCCTCAGAGCCACACAGCTTATTTACTACCAGTAGCTTGGTTTTGCTGTTATGCTTGAACAATGAGCTGTTTATAATTCAGCTATTTATTTTTGATGTGGTGTTCCAGGGTTCATTGTTTACATATAACACCCAGTGCTCCATGCAATACTGCTTAATACCCATCACTGGGCCAACCCATCCCCTCACCCTCTTCCCCTCTAAAACCCTCAGTTTGTTTTTCTGAGTCCACAGTCTCTCATGGTTCATCTCCCCCTCTGATTTCCCCCCTTCATTTTTCCCTTCCTTCTGCTAATGTCCTCCATGCTATTCCTTATGTTCTAAAATTAAATGAAACCATATGATAATTGACTTTCTTAATTCAGCCTTTTAAATAAAAGCAGTGAGTCATGGGAATATAGTTAGTATCTAAGAATGTTTCACTGATTCCCAAAGTACTGAAGAAGATCCTGATCTTTTGTTCAAGCCTCCACTTTTTCCCATTAGCAAAGAAAAATGAAGTTAGATTTCTCTTGAGCCTGGTGATAGCCTTTATAATAACCATCAAAGAGTGACATAGATGTGGCCAAGTATGCTGTTTTATAGAGTCAAGATTGTACACAGCAAGTAAGCAATTATTGCTCTCTCAAAATGGCATGTAAACAAATTGTTTCCTTCCTGGAGGACTCATTATATATTCCATATCCACTATTCATGAGTATGTTTTTAAGGGGATGCCTCTTATTATTTCTAAGAATCCAAGGGTGGATAATATACATCATTAGCCTCAGAATACCTCATCTGAGCTCTAGCCTTGTTTTTTGTTTTTTGTTTTCTCAAAAAGAAAGATATTGCACCAGGGAGTAGGCATGAGATCAACTCTTTGTCTTTTTTGAAGTCTTACACTTGGACATCAAACTTAATTTATTTCTATGCCCTTTCAATGGCAGCAATAAAATAACCATGATGACGATGACGATGATGTAACAGCCACTTTATGCAGGCATAACTGTGGGAAGTCTTGTATCCCGGGAGTTTAGGTGTGAGAGAAGGTGGATGTAATACCGCCAACTAAATCAAGATCAGAGTGAAATCAAGAGTACCTTGCCAGCATTTTTCTGTTGATGGAAAAACCACCTGAGTATTAAACATAGGTAGGGAAAAAATGAACTTTAACGCTCTATCTACAAATCTACTGAAAATTTCACCAGAAAATGGAATAATTTAAAGTAGATTAACTCAGTCAAACTTGACACACACATGAGCTGTCTCTACTTTTAGTTGATTGTTTCGGGAGGCAGCATCTCAAAATGAGTTGTCAGAAAAGCCGTCAGGTTCTCTCGAGGGACTCTTGCTACAATTGGGAACTGTGCTCCAGATGGAGTAGGCATCAAATAAATTGGACCCATGAATATTAATGATTTCTTAGAAGTAAATACCTAGTAACTCAATATCACTAGCCCTTTAAAATGGGGGACATTATGCTCTGACTACTCTAAGTGCTGTTAGAGTGTGTGTGTGTTCATTAGGCCCAGAAAGTGATCGTTCACAAATAAAGTTCTAACAAGTCCTACACTCATCCTAAAACTAAGCTATACAAAAATTCAAAATGTAATGAGTCATAGTTTGTGTTAAGACTTTTAAATTATGACTGAAATGATCTCTTAAGACTCCCCCAGGAAGTGTGAACTGATGTTTTCTTTTAAATTTTTCTGTGCCAAATGGTGACATTGAAAATAAGTCTACACATCTTTGTAATAAGTCTACACATCTTTGTTTTGACCTTGCCTCCTGTGGTGGTGGGGGTTGTTGGCTGATTGGTTTGTTTTCAGTGAACAACATCTGAAAGAAGACCTATACCAAACATTTCTTCCATTTGCTGCCTCTGAGTTGGCTTAAGTTGATTCAGAATTGCCTGTGGAACTCTCTGGTCTCTGACCATGCATTGGCCTCTGTGAAGGTTATGACCAAGAAGGCTAATCTCCTTGACACGTAACCATAGTGGTTAGCAGTTGGTTTAGAAGCCAATAAAAACCATCATCAGATCATTAGTGAGCACTTTTTTTTTTTTTTTTGAGAGAGGCTATCTTCTGAAATTGCCCTGAGGAATGTTCCTTCTCATTTAAAAGGAGTACAGGAGCAAACCTAGGGAAAAAGTGAATTTGCATTAATGTGTATGTGCTATTTCAGTGTCACTAACATGTAACAACTCATGCCATATGCCAAGAACTTTGCTCCATGCTGGGGTACAACACCAGAATCAGCCCACTTAATAGAGTTCAGTCGAAGGAAGAAGGACACACATGACATTTTAAAAGTGAAAACTCATGGGCAGCTGGGTGGCTCAGTTGGTTAAGCGTCTGCCTTTAGCTCAGGTCATGATCCCAGGGTCCTGGGATTGAGCCCCGCATTGGGTTCCCTGCTCAGTGGGGAGCCTGCTTCTCCCTCTCCCTCTGCTGCTCTGCCCGCTTATGCTGCCTCGCTCTCTCTGTCAAATAAATAAATAAAAAATCTTAAAAAAATAACTGAAAACTCATAACTAGATACTTAGAGTGCTGTGGGAATAAAGGGGGAATTCAAGACGGGAGCATGCTAAAATTGGGGAAGGTTAAGCCTGACAAAATAAATTGGAGAGAAGCATATGGGGGAAAATGAGGAATGAGAAACCATTCCTTAGAGGATCTGGAGACGTTTGGGGGATATTTTGCTAGATATTTGTGCTGCAGGCTGTAAATAGGATATTCTGTGTCAAAGGGTAGTTGTGGCTAAGTGAGCTTGAGGGTGGAACATCTCAGATTCCCCTGTTGGAGATGCTCAGAGCACATAACCCTTTAAAGTCACTGAGATGGCCTCTTGCCAAGAAACCAGCTTCCATTGATTTAATCCAGTGTTTTCTAAATTTAGTTGTACATGGAATCCTTGTACTATTCCCCAGAATGATTTCTGTTTAGTGGCTCAGGAAGTACTGTCGGCTGCTGGTGGAAGAGGGGCTGCAAAACTTGGCCTCGGCCAGACGATAGGAAGTCTTCTAGGCTACGCTCCAACTTTGAATTTTTCCTTTGTGTAAAAATGTTAGTGTCTTCACATCCCCTATCAGGAAGAGAATTGCTGTAATTACTCTGAGGCTCTCTGCTTCGGAGAGACATAAAAGGAAGTGGCTGGCCTCTTGATACCCTCCAGGGACTCCCAGCTTAGTGGAGCGTCAGCAATGCAAGCTATCTTGAGACTGAGATTGTTTGTTGTAAATGGAGCTTTTGCACGATTCTTTAAACAAGGAGAAAGCCCCCTAATGTTCTGTGGGGATTCTGTGAAGCTACCTATCAGGATTCGCAGGCCTGGAGGCTGGATCAGGGCAGGCGGGTTGCGGGCGGGGCAACGGTGGTGCCAAGGTCAAACGATGGATGTCCAGTGCTAAGACCTCAAGGATTGGTGACAAAGATGGAGAGGGATTTGGGGAGTGGATTTGGGGGATAGAGAAGGAATACCTTGGGGTTCTGAAAGCTTTTTGTCTTGAGCAGGTTATTATCAAAGACACTTGGAGCAGGGCCTTTATAATCCTTTCTGCTGTGTCTCCACTCGATGCTTGCCTGGCACTGGACAGACGTCAGGAAATATGTGTTAAGAGATTAAATTGTATTTTATAATGTACAAGGTCCTGATGTTACCTCATATCAATGACTACTTTCAGTTCACATGAGTCATGTTAGTGTATTGAGATGCTTGTCGCAAACCTCCAAAGAGTCCCACGGTGAGCAAGCCACATGTAAGATTTGTGAATTCTTGCTTTTAGGTGGCTATCTTGAATTTATTCAGTGTTTTTAGTTTTCCTGAAGATGCCATATTACTGTCTTTTTTTAAGATTTTGTTTATTTATTTAACAGAGAGAGAGATCACAAGTAGGCGGGGGGGGGGGAGCAGGCTCCCTACTGAGCAGAGAGCCTGATTCAAGACTTGATTCCAGGACCCTGAGATCATGACCTGAGCCGAAGGCAGAGGCTTAACCCACTGAGCCACCAGGTGCGCCATCTTACTGTTTTTTAAATTATGATCTCAGAGGGCACAAAGTCAATATGGCAAGTGGTGAGGTGTATGCAGCCACGAACCCAGCACCCAGCTGGGCTCCTTCTGAATCCCCCTGTGTCATGTTCCCCAGCCCATCTCCTCCTGTCTTCTGGCCCCTAGCCTGAACTTTGTGTGTGTTTTTAAAAGCTGGAGAATAATCGTTTTACCCACATTATATATGTCTTGCTTGTTTGTGAGCTTTACAAAATAAGTTGCATGTATTCTTCTGGACTTCCCTCATTATCACTCAAAGTTAAGCTGAAAAATGTAGCCATGTTTTAATATAGGTGTAGTTCCTTTTCCCTGGTGAATATCATTATTGCATTGGAGGATAACATTTTCACCCTTTCTCCTGTGGTGGACATTTGGGGTGCTTGCAGTTTTTTTGTTGTTCTGAACAGTGTTTTCCTGAGCATTCTTGTATGTGGCCCTTGCTGTGTACAGGTTTCTCCGTGTAAGCCCATGAGTGCAACTGCTGGGTCACCATGTTCCAGTGTATTCAACTTCGTGAGATGATGCCAACTGCTTTTCAGAGTGGTGGAAGCAATTTATATACTTTCTTGCATTAGAGTTTCTGTTGCTCCTTCTCTCCAGCCCTTAGTCTCCTAAGACAACTTAATTTTTGCCAGTCTGCATTTGCCGGCGTCCTTTGTGAAGTGCTTTTTACTGTCTTTCTATGGGGTTGTTTATAATTTTCCTACCAATATGTAAAGATTCTTTTATATATTTTTAACATTAAAATTTTATTAATTTTATTAACATTATTACTTTTATTAAAATTTTTACAGGTGGCAAATACCTTTTCCCACCCTGTGGCTTGTCTTGCACTCTCTCTGTGATTTCTTTTGTTGGAGGAATGTTTCTAATTTTGATGTGGTCAGGTTAATCCATTGTTTTCCCTTTTATGGATCATTCTTTCTATGTCTTAAGAAACCCCTTCCTTGAGATCCTAAAGGTAGTTTTACACATTATTTTCAGAGGTTTTGCCTTTCACACCTATGTATTGAGTTGATTTTTGTACAGGATGTGAAGACACAGTCTGATTTTATTCTATGGGCACAAGGAATTTTATGGAATTGTATGAGCACCATTAGTTGACTGGTTATCTCTTCTTTCCCTGATTATCATAAAGGCCAGCTCTCTTATCAGGGAAGTGCCTCTATGTGTGCGTATGTTTCTGACCCTTCTGTTCTTTTCATTGACACTTGCTTCTTCTATATAACTATTCTGTTGAGATTTTGCATATAATTGCACTTAACCTATAGGTCATTTTCCGAATAAATGACCTCTTTGATATTAAAATCATATAATCCATGATATCATCTGAGTATTTAGTATTTCCTTGATGTCTTTCCAATAAAATTTTATAATTTCTCCTTAAAGGGCTCCCATATAGTTTTAGATTTCTTTCTGGATACTTTGTGTTTATATGCTAGGATAGATAATAACTTTTTAAGAATTTTATTTTCTACATGTACATTGCTGGTATTTCTAAGTGGAATTTTAGTATTTGGTAACCTAGGAAATTTGCTAGACTCTAAAATTAATTTTAATATGTAGATTCCTTTGGAATTTTAGAAGCAAATAATAATACAAACTTTGAATGATATTTGGGTACATCTTTCCAGTCCTGGTGGTTTATTTCCCTTTCTTGACTTACTTTGTGGACTAGGGCACGCCTGCACACTGCCAGACAGAAGTAGTCATGGGGCTACTTTTGCTTCTCTCTGATCTGAATCCTTCTCATGTTTTACTTTTAGAAATGATGCTTATAGCAGATTTTTTATATAATTTTAAAAAATCTTTTGATATTTGAATAACATTTACTTGTTTTCCAATACTGAACCAATCTGGCATTTTCAGAAATATTCAACTTGGTTATGATGAATTACTTTTTTAATTAATTATTGACTTCTGTGTGTAAATATTTATTTAGAATGGTATACCTGTTCTCAAATATAATTTATTTATAATTTTTGTTTTCTTGTGTTGTCCTTATTGGGTTATGACATCAGAGTTCTGTAACTCACAGTGGCTTAGGAACATGTTCCCTGTTTTAGTCTGCTCTGACTTAGTTTGGATAAAGCTGGAATTATTTCTTCCTAGAACTCACCTGGAAAGTTTTTTGTGGAAAGATTTAAACTATTGAGTCAGCTTCTTTAGTCATTAAGATTATTCAGGTTTCTTTTTCTTTGGGAGTCAGTTATTAGGCTATACTTTCCCACCCCTCTCTAGGTTTATTTATATCATTAAATTTTCAACAAAATTGGCTTGAAGTTGTTCAAAGCTATGATTCTTAGCTTTATGATGGTAGCACCTCTCATTTTCATTTGATTTATTGTTTTTTTTATTTGAGATGTTGTTTAACAGAATAGTAGTACTGAGAGAATTTGTTAGACTTTTTAAAGAACAAGCTTTTAGCTTTATTTGAAAGCCATTTTGGGGTTAAATTGTACATGTCTATTTCTCTCTTGTCAATTATGATGCAAGTATTTTTCTTATTTCTTACATAAAGGTATGTCTTTATGTATGGAAGATATTTACTATCTCACTGACAACTTGGTTGTAAATGATTTTCTCTGGTTATCTTTCATTTTTATTTTAGTCAAATTTTTTGTTTGTAATTTCTTTCATTGTTTTTAAACTTAGAAAACCATCTTCTATCGAGAAATTAAAGATTCGAAAATGTCTTCTCACTTAATTTTATGGTATCTCTAATAAAACTCTATTTTGAGTTTTAATCTGACCTATGATGTGACATAAGTCCCTAAACAATGATTCAAAGTTCCAGCTTCATGATCAAATCCCCTGAAGTTCTTCCTATAAAGAACTTCACCCAATCTTCTGGATTTATTGAATCCTAAATTTGGGGATGGGGTGGGGTGGGGTGGTGAGATCTCAGAATGTTTTTTTCCTAAAAATATCACAGATAGTTTGTGATGTGCAAGTGGGGATGGGGACGACTGATTCACTGTATTTTCCCAGATGACGGTGTGTTTCATTGTTTCAGCAACGATTATGGAGCAATCTTTTCCTTCATTGCTGGTGTAAGATTCCTCCCTGACCACGTGTTAAACTCCAGTGTGTCCGGGAACCATTACAGGGCTCTGTTCACGGTGTGATCTTACGCCAACATCACAGACTAAAGGAGGAGAGCCCTAGAACACATTCGCCGGGCGGGTGTTTTCCCGAAGAGGCTGCTCTGCCCTCTTCCTTACTCTTACTTTTAAAAACATTTCTCATCTCTCCACTCAGAATAACATAGTATGTGTACTCATTTGAACATGTCATTCAGAACAGGGTCTGTTAGACAATATCACCTTTTCTGTGTAGTTTTCATCCCTTTCTTGTTAAGATTATTTCTTCTGTGTGTGGATTTTCATTGTCATGGAATTTTCTTTCATTTTCTCTTTGAGTTTGTGAAGAGAAGCTGTTTCCTGATTTTAACTGGCTATTCCTGGTGCACAGGAAAGCCGTCGATTCTCTTTCAGCAGAGTGGTTAAAGCACACGCTGCATCTTGGCTCCGCTGGAATTCTTTCAGTTCCTGAACTGTGTCGCTTGTCCTTGAATTGTGCTGCTGTTCCTTTTATATGCAGTCCTCTCCACTGCTTCGCCCATCTCACTCCTGATTATTCCCCAAGCTCTGGATTTCAGCTGTGCTGCCACTTCCCCTGAGATGTCATCTTGGGGCCTTTCACTAGCTTCTGTCCTCTGTCATATACGTCAGTCAGAGCCCGTCTTCCATCCTGATGGCTTATTTCGTGTGAACTTGCATCCAGTGTCACCCATCCTTGCTAGACTGTAGCTCCTTGAGGGCCAGGAAGCTTTTGATCTTTTTGCTGCTGTCTCCCAACACATAGTGCACAGCACACAGTGGGCACTTGATACGTTGGTTAAATTAATGCACGGATCCGTGTTTTAGCAGCATCTGTCTGGCAACGTGGAGACTGTGCTGGAAGAGGAGAGAGAATGTCAGGAAGCCTGGGAAGGTCTGCTGCAGTTTTCCAGACAGAGGAGAGTGTGAAATTTAGGTAGACTTACTTAGAATGGAGAATCAGGATTAGATTTCAGAGTGAAGAGGTGTGATTGACATTCCATACCAGTTAGACGCAGGTGTAGGAAAGAGAGCTGGGTGAATGGGGGTGCCTGCAGAGAAACTGGCCATGGGGAGAAGGGCGGGGGGAAGGTGGTGATATTTGCCTTCTTCCCATATAACTTGAAGATAAGGCATGAAGGGGCGCACTTTAGAAATTGTTGTTTGCCTCAGAATCCAACAACATGGTTTTCAGGTGCAAATAGAGAGCAGTTCTGTTTTGCTCATTTGTGCTTTCTAATGAATTGCTTTTAAAATCTGTGACAGTGTTTTGAGCACCTGGGTGGCTGAGTCATTTGAGCGTCTGGCTCTTGCTTTCGGCTCAGGTCATGATCTTAGGGTCATGGGATCTAGTTCCGCACTGGGCTCCCTGCTCAGCAGGGAGTCTGCTCGAGGATTCCTTCTCTCCTTCTGCTCCTTGTCTGCTTGCAGGCACATTCTCTCTCTCTCTCAAATAAATAATTAAAAAAAATAAAGACTGTGACAGCATTCTGAAAATGGTTCTTATGATGTTAAGTCACTGCACTGAGTCACTAGGCAGTCCTTTGGCCTTACAAAATAGAAAATGTGGGAATTCTAGCTTCAGATCCCAGCTAATGTATGGTTTCCTTTTTGGGTGGGTGGACCTTTGAATGGGAGAGCTTGCTTCTTTTTTTTTTTTTTTAATTTTTTTGTTTTTTAAGATTTTATTTCTTTATTTGACACAGAGAGAGAGATTACAAGTAGGCAGAGAGACAGGGAGAGGAGGAAGCAGGCTCCCTGCTGAGCAGAGAGCCCGATGCGGGCCTCGATCCCAGGAGGCTGAGATCATGACCTGAGCTGAAAGCAGAGGCTTTAACCCACTGAGCCACCCAGGCGCCCGGGAGAGCTTGCTTCTGCCCCTGGTCTGTGCCTGTGGATTACAGGCATAGAAGCATGTCTCTCTCTTTTCATTGTCTTTCTCACTGGGGTTCACTTTTAAGTCTCTCTGCAAGTGACATTGTGCAGGTAGTTCATTGAAATCCTCATCAGTGATGTGGTTTTGATGATCATATCACCCTGAGGAATTTTCAACAGATATCTGCCCTAACTAGGGTACCTTTTGGCACCCCACAGTGTTCAAGAGAAGGCTTCAAAATTCGTTCAGGGTTGCACGAATTGCCTGGTTTCCTGACAGTAATGAAAATGGCTGGAAGAAGGCCAGGATTAACCTCTCCGTGAACCTAAGTGTTTTATTGGTGATGTCTGAGGTGAGGGAAGAATTCACATTCTCCTTTGGTGAAATGTTCTATCACCAGTGATGGGTCTCATTTCCTTGCTTCCGCAATGGAGTTCCCAACGTCATTAGAATATTACTGTTGCCGTTGATACCAGCAGGACTAGAGATGGTGGGAGATAGTGATGTTCTGCAGTTGTTGAAATGCTCCCCCGAGGCGATTATCCCTCAAGGCAGACAGGTGAGACCCAGCTGGGGAGTGGCTGAGCAGCTATCAAATACTTCTGACTGGAAGGAGACTCCTTAGATTCCTTAGAACTAAACCAAAGCATCAACAAGTTGCTTGCCAATGTGATGACCCCAAATATGTCACTAAAGGAACTAATCAACTGTATTAGATCTTGCAATATAATTATTTGACTATTTTTTTGTAGTTTAAATGAATCCTTGTTTAACTTTATTGTAGGGAGTGTGGTATGCACCCTGTGTGATTTATGTTTTCTTCTAGAAATACATGTATATAAACATGTGAGATGAATTGGGAGTGCTGGCCATTTCACCAGCGCATCAGATGTCACTGTTTAGGTCACTTGATTTCAAGGAGTGTTATAAACAGGCCTTTCTTTCCAAGTGCCACACAACTTGCTAATTTCTAAGAGTCTTTTGACAAATGGAATAGCAAATAGCAAGAAATCACAGGCAGAGTCATTGCCAGGGCTGAAATCCTGACTCCATCCTGTGTAACTTGGGGCCCATTACTTTAATGTTTTGTACCTCAGTTTCCTTCCTTTTTTTTTTTGTAAAATGGGGATAATAATGGTACTCAAGGAAAGTTATGAGGACTACATAGGTTCATGCATGTAAAAGCATGAAGAGTTATATCTGACAAAGTATGAACACTGAAATGTTAGCTTACATTAATTATTATAAAGTCATTCCTAAAATGTAGCTCTCACGTAAGGACCAGAATGCTAACATAAATGAAATGATTCTTTGTGAATTGTACTATTTAAATTTTATTTTTTCCTTGAAAGTCCTAGTGGATTCAGATCACTAAAATCCATAATCTGTTATTTAAGTATGTTTTATTCATTAATTTAGGATATCAAGTGTCCAAGGAGGTTGGGGAAAAGCTTTGACGTAGGAGCTATACTTGCTTTTAACTCCAGAGAGCCATATAAAGTGAATTGGAGATTGATCCTTGGCATTCAGGTCAGGAAAGCAGGGTGTGAACACAGGAGAAAGAAATGTTTCTCTTCCAGATGCTTGGTCTGGAGACTTGTGGGGTGCTGAGAATAGGGAAGTCCTAGAAGCAGCATGATTTAATGAGCACGCTGCAACACACTGGAGAATCTTCTCCCTCCTGTCCTAGAAACTGTCTTTGTGCCTCAGTGTCCCTTTCTGCAAAGTGGGAGTTTACATGCTCAGAGGGCATCCAGAGTGAGATGGGCAAAGTACATGCCTATAGCAGGCTGTGACAAGAGAAGACAGAAATCCAGATTTTTATATAAAATTTCAGATTTTGGGCGCCTGGGTGGCTTCCTCTTCTCCCTGTCTCTCTGCCTGCCTCTCTGCCTACTTGTAATCTCTCTCTGTGTGTCAAATAAATAAATAAAATCTTTAAAAAAAAAATTTTTCAGATTTTGACATGTTGGAAACCAATGTTTTAAGAGTTCTGTGTGGTCCAAATAAGTCCTGTCTTTACATTAGATCCAAGCTTAAGGCCACTAGCTTGCAATCTGTGAAATGAGAAGAAAATGTTTTGTGTTGGTTTTTTTTTAAGATTTTATTTATTTATTTGATATAGAGAGAGATCACAAGTAGGCAGAAAGGCAAGCCTAGAGGTAGGCGGAGAGAGAGAGGGGGAAGCAGGCTCTCTGCTCAGCAGAGAGCCCTATGTGGGGCTTGATCCCAGGACCCTGGGATCATGGCCTGAGCCGAAGGCAGAGGCTTAACCCACTGAGCCACCCACGTGCCCCGAGAAGAAAATGTTTATGATCGTTGTAGCACACCAGTACTGAAGATCACAGGTAATTTTACTAGCATCTCAGAGTAAGAAGATATCTGATGGATGCATTAAGATTGCTGTACAAGGTCTGGTTTCAGTTATTCAGGGCGTACCTACTGTGTGAGTCCCTGCCTACTTTAGGGAGCCCATTGTTTAGAGTGAACAATTGGTGCAGGTCAGACTCGGCCCAGAAGCTGCAGGTTGCATCCTGTAAAATATTTGGAATGGTCATCTTTTGCCTTTTAGGTGCTATTAGTTTCATAAAGGAAACATTACTTCTGGCTCTTCTGTTCTTTCACATTCAAATGGTAGGGTCATCTAAGCAACATGAGTTTTCTGGGTCAGAATATGGAGTTCAGGAAGCTTTAGGAACTAATAGAGACCGCAGAATCTGTGGGACCCCTGGCACCGAGCCTGCTGGTACGGACGTGCCTATTGTTTTCTGCGTAAGTGAGAATCAGCCCAATTGCTGAGTGGCTGCTTCAGAGACAGCTCTTTGGTGTTTGTAGCCAATTCTCTAAGTTGTGTTACTTGCAGAAGTTCTAAGAATTTTTAAGTTTACCATACAGGCAGATATACATCTAGAATTACCTATGTCCAAACCACAAAAATGGCCATTCTCCTTTCCCAGCTGATATGACGAGTGCTGCTGCTTTATGCATTAACAATTTAGCTTTCCTTTGGTCTTCCCATCTTCTAGATAAAATTACCAAGACACCTGATCACAGGTTTTACCCTGCTAACCCAGAGCAAATGATGCTTCCGTGAACCTTTCTTAAAATCATGTAACAGAACCTAGATTGGTAACAAGCCACCCGACAATCCCCCACAGCCTGATTCCCTGAGTGCAGCAAGCCAGTAAACCCAGCGTGGTTCTGCCAGTCTGTCCTGGTGACCTGCAGTTGAAGGGTGTTGAGACCTATGTAAGATTTCATGATAATATTACACAGTTATTAACTTTTTGGTACTTATAAAAATTAAAGGCTGAAGACATAGGCAAGTTATAAAGGAGGGTTAAAGACTGAATGATCCACTTGAATAAAACCTGTTTCACAAATTATCTTCCTTTCAAGGTGGGGTATATGATACTGCGAAGGCATGTGGGAAAGCCTGTCTGTGTCTATGGGCAGACATAGTGTGATTCACGTTGCAGATAGGAGGACGTGACCCTTTGAGACCTAGTTAGCTCTTTCCAAAAGCTATAGCTTGTGCTGATTATGATGCTAGCAGGCTTCAACCTGCTGTCCCACTGAGTCTGGAACTTTAGATGAGTTAAGATCAACAAGCATTTTGCGGTCAAGTTTCATTTAATGAGAGTTTGCAGCCAAGTCATGATTTAGAGCCTGACTTCCAAGCCAGGTGCCTTTCGACAGTCTTCAGCCTGAGCTGTGGAGAACCCACAAGGAGGTTCTGCTTTTTGTCCAGGCCAGCTGACTATTAGACCAGATCCCTGGGGCTCGCCCTATGATAAGCTATCTCTGTGCCAACGGATACAGAATGCTTTGCTGCTAACACACGAAGGCAACACAAAGCATATACGGCAGGAGAAGTAGGGGTTTCAGTTTGCCAGGTGTTTCCTAAAAGTAAGAGAAAGCATTTTCAGCCCTTTATCAGGACAGTCAACACCAACACCAACGATGTAAGCTGACTTGTATTGTTTTCAGGTCACTTTTCTAGGAAACACGCAGAGGTTCTCTCAGGCCCTGCTTTCTCCTTTTGTGAGGCAGCCATGAGGCTTTCCCTTGCCAGCTTTATTATGTCATCGAATTAATAATGTTGTAAAGACTAGATCAGAAGTCAATTTGGCAGCTGTGCCTTTAGGGAAATTTTTGGAAGAGTGACCTTCCATTTTTAATAAGCATGTTATTACATTTAGAATTAAATTACCAAGAGCCAAACTACCCTCTTGAATTTGCTATTAGCCATTTTTCCCTTTTATTTTTAATGAACAAGAACAAGTTGGAGCCAGTTTTTTCACAGTATGCAGTAAGAAAGGAACTCAGCATCTTTTACTCTCAGTCCCTTTATTTTAGACCCGTTTTACTCTTCTAAATGTTGGCATTTTAAGGCTTCTCCAAGGTATCCAGGTCTTTTTTTTTTTTTTTCCTAATGTAGACTGGGAAAATCCATTACAATACTTCTACCTGTATGTGTGGGTGCCTCCACATGCTTGAATTCCTTCCCTCAAGTGAAACCTACAATCTTCATTGAAATGATGTGATTCTAAAGTTCCTGCTGGGAGTAAGTGGACCAGGAAGTCCAACAGCATACACTGTAACAACAGATCTGGGGCAAGGGTTAAGCCCATCAAATACTAGAACTCAACTTAAAACATTAGTCCTTAAGGCAGATACGGTGCTGGGACAGACAAAAATAATAGAAACCCAGAGGGCAGTTGAGAGTCACAACCTAGCAAAGTGGGTCTATTTTATTATCCAGCAATGCTTCTGAGCAAGACCCAAGAATTGTTCACGAATGATGTTGGCATAGATAAAGGGCAATTTGGAGCCAACATTTAGATCCCACACTATAAACCTAAAACAAATAAAAGGTGTGCTCCAGATTAACTAAAGATGACAAATGCTCAAACCGTAGGAAACATAGTAAAAAATAAAAAGGTAGTACGCTAAGGTTGAAGCAATAAGTCAAGTCACAAATCGCACGTATTCCCTTATTGTAGCAAGGCCTCTTTGACAGCTGAACCTGTCAGGGTGTCTTTTGATTTCTGGCACCTAACACACCTACTTAGTAAAAGCCCACACATTTGCTAAGGTAGGTTAATGATTGCTATAAATGTAAGTGGCAGTGTATGAACTAGCCTGTGTGGATGTGTAAGAAAATGTACACATTTTTTTTAATGTGCTAGGGTGATTACATTATGGATGCTTTTAAAGAAAAATCCCTTTAGCATATTTTCAGCAAATTGGGGCAAGCAGTAGACTTATAATATATGTTATACATGCATTTTAAGTGTTAGAAAGTCTTTGACCCCATCAATAAGTATATTATTCTGTGTATTTCTCAGGTTGATGGTAATGACCTTGTTGTAATAATGTTAGAATAACGTGATGTGATTTGTTAAGTGCTTACAGCATCCTGGTCACTTTTAAAAGAATTATCTTTCCTCAAAGCAAATGTATGTGATGTATTGCATTTTTGAATATATGTTAACAAGAAATCTGTAGTACTAATAGCTAATGTGTGTGCATACATGGGTCTGGGAGATGCAGGGAGAGTTAACTATGTGTGCATAGTGTTTACATTCCTCTGCTGGAATGTGAATCCCTGCAAGTTTAAGAATATTATGGTACACAGGTTCTCTGACAGAGGAGTATAACCTGGCCTACTAACAGATATTGACTATAAGAACGATGTGTTTTACTCTACTTCTGAAAAAATCTGCTGCCTAGGGCTACCCCCACCTAGTCTAGGTGTCTGTAGAGGCTGAAAAGAATGCATGGCATTAAGGGTCAAACTATTTTTCTACTAGTACCTTTCATGATTCAGATGATATTTATTCATTGTTTTATATATATATATACATATACATGTATATATATATACATACACACACCAAATATATATATGTATATGTGTGTATATATATACACACATATTTATTTATGTTTTTTAAATTTCATCATTTAATTTCCAGTGAGCTAACATACAGTGTGATATTAGTTTTAGGTGTACAATATAGTGATTCAGCACTTCCATACAACACCCCCTGCTCATCGTAAGTGCAGTCCTTCATCCCCATCACCTGTTTCCCCCATCCCCCAGCCACCTCCCCTTTGGTAACCATCAGTTTAGTTTGTTTTCTATGATTAAGAGTCTTGGTTTGCCTTCTTCTCTGTTTTTTGTTTGTTTGTTTGTTTTGTTTTGGGTTTTTTTCTCTCTTTCATTTTCATTGATTGGTCTTTTGGTTCTGGTTAGGATAGATACATGATTTTTGGTTTTGAATAATTACTCATATAGATCACTGGGTGGAACCCAAGATTTATCTTTTCTCTCTTGCTCATTAGCTTGTGATATATCAATTATATACTAAATAAAGTGAACTTTGCTTTAAGAAAAGAGTGGTAAAATGGTCGGGAGCCTAAGCAGGATTAAGTCAATTTGCATCGCTCTGGAGAGACCATCTTTCCCTGTATCATTTGTGTAAAGTGAAATTTAAAAATGTGAGACCTAATATCTAAATCACGAATAGTGGGGCCTCCCTCCAGTACCTATTTCTAACACCCTGATGGTCACGGAAATTTGAGTAAGCACGTTTTTTAGGGGTGATGAGTCACTTTGTTGTTTGTATAAAGGTAATTTAAAGAAAATAAGGCATCAGATTTTAAAGTAAAAAGGAAGGATCAGATGCTAATTGGAGTGACTTAGTGAAGCTGTGATTTACATTCATGGAATCATTTCTTTGATGGGTGATGACAAAGAGTACAAACAATTAGGATTATGTACCTTGAGCATCTTTGTTTCCAGGACACTTGAGGCAACACAGGGTACAGAACACAAGCATTCTCAAGTCTGATTGCCTGAATCTGAATCCTGGTTCTGCTGCTTCCTCTCTCTGTGAAATGGGGCAAATCATTTAAACCTGTGCCTCTGCTTTCCTGACTCTAAAATGGTGTTGATAATAACATCTACCTCATAGGATTATCATGAGGATTAAAGTGAGTTAAGATACTCACGTTAAAAGAATCCATAGCATATTGTACAAAGCTCTCAATGGTTGGTTACCATTGCTCTCTATGACTAATGAACAAAAGTTTACGAGGACACACAGGAGGCTCACAGCGTCAGAGACAAAGTTATTTTGGGGCTGCCTCCTTGGCAAAGTTTAGTAAGTGCCCCAAGATGGTTCCTCATTTTTTGGAAAGAAAGAATTTATAGGCCTAGCATGTGTTGGTTGTAAGCCTCATTTCTGACCATCCCTATTTGGGATTCTGATTCCCTGATTAACTTCATTGTTCTCTAGCATTACCTACTGAATTTTTTCCCTTAATTTTATTGAACAGGAGAGATAACTTAATAATTTTTAGGTTCTTGGGTATAAAAATAAGAATGTTCTTGAGATACTCTGTGTAACTGACAAAAAACCCAACCTAAAATTAACAGTACGCCACTGCAGACTGAAACAATTATTCTGGGAAGCACGAGTTCACAATATAAAGTGACTTAGTAATTAAGTTAATCACTAGAAAAAGAAAATGAGCTCTTGGCAACAAATAGACCTTACACATCAGGGTACTTATGGATAGCTGTCTTTAGGCTTAGGATGCAAATGTCGCTTAAAACTATCAGCTAGGAGATTTAACTAGGTGAACTTGAAAATCTTCTAGAAACCTGGGTCTGTGCTAAGGTTGTATTCTGGTACAGTGTAATATTTGCATGCAACATACTCTTATAATACAGAAGAAAATCCTTAGATACTGACTTATTTCCAAGCACCTTGTCAGCTAACAGAGGGCAGCAGACCAAACACAAAGACAAGGAGGTCCTCTAAGAACTTAAATAGCAGGCAGGGAGCACCGTGGACATTTAACTGCTTGTACTGGTCTGTGTCTTGTGTGGGGTGCCTGTAGGTGATCACCCCAGTGAATAAGCACAGGCATCCAAAGTAGGAGGTGCTGTCTCCATTTGGCCTATTGAAAAAATTAAGGCTCAGAGGAGATAAGTATCTTGGTCAAGATAACAAGCAGTAAACGGCAGAGTCAGGATTTAAATTCAACTCCAAAGGTGATGAAGTTCCTGAATATGTGGGTTTAATAATAGTTGACTAATGCCTCCAAAAGTTAATTTGGTACAGATGGGACTTTTATATCAATATTAAATCAGTTTTTTCTTATGCATTATATCAGGTTCATTATACTCATAAAATTTGGATTGAATGTTTTTTTCCATGACTGAACAAGTCTCATTTATGAGTTTGTAGATAGACAGCGGTAATCTTCAAGTCACCTTTGCAATAGAAATGGAGTAACTAGAGGAAGAATGTCTCAATTTAACCTCATTACCTGATGTAATATTCAAATAGCCTCATAATCCAGTTTCTTTTATGTTTCACTGAAGACAAATTGGGCTACTGTCTTTTATCCCTTAATCTCCAGAGTTGCGTCCTAAATTCTCTATTTCAAGGATTGCAGACAAGCTTTTTTTCCAGGACTAGAATCTTCCTTGTTCTAGACCCATTATTTGGCAATATAAAGAGATAAAGCATCTTCAACCCAGTTAGCATCTGGCAATAGGACTTTATTGCAACCCATTATGTGCAGAACTAATATGAATTTTGTCTCTCTTCTAGCCCTTTGCTCAAGGTCAAAGACATTTTTGGACGTCTCCTGAAACAGGAATCTTTGCTAATCACAGATGATTGAAAACCTTTGTCAAACCTGTAACTTTTGGGAATTACCATAGCAGAATGGGGGTGGGAGGATTCTGAAGTTTAATTAGAAACTATAGAAGTTACAAGATGAATGATTAAAATAGCAATTTACTTTCTTGCATGCTGAGTAAAAGGCCTGAAATACTGATTAGGTACCAGGAGAGAATATGAAATTAGATTGGTGGTAACATTTGAGATTCTCTTGCTGCCTTCCCTACCCCCACCTCCTCCAGTGTGGTGGAGGAGGACATGACTGTCCTCATGCCCAGTAGGATCTTGGACGTCACTGTCAGGAGGTGTCTGGTGTCCTGCCTTATGGGTTCTGACGTGCACTGACTCAAGGACAGGCTGTTCCAACAACAATGCCCCAAGATCAGACTTTCAGTCACAAGAGCAGCTTCCCGAGGATCTGCTAGAGTGTGGCGACTGTGGTTTTAAGATGGTGTTGTAGACGTGAAGGTTGCTGAGGTCTTAAGCATTCGGTACACCCAAAAATAAAATAGTTAACTGTGTGAGGTGATAGATGCATTAGCTATCGTGATCTTGTTAATCACTTCACGTGTGTATGTATATCAAATCATGGTGTATGCTTTAAACATATACAATTTTGTTTGTCAGTTATGCCTCAGTAAAGTTGGGAGGGGAAAAATGAATGCCCCGAGAAACTGCTCAAAACAGAGTGCAGTTGCCAGGGTGTGGGGGTTGGTGGAGCCGGAAAGCCAAATAAAGTGTGGATTGCTTTGGGTATGATGAGTCCCGTGAAGCCAAAACTGGGGGCGGGGGGTGTGTGTGTGAAGAGAACTAGTTGATCAAGTAGATAAAGACCTCCAGAGAGAACCAGAAATACATCAAAAAGCAGCGAAAGGTTTGTCCACATTTCTGGCTCCCTGAGGCCTGGTGTTCATTTTGTCCTGCATATCTAGTGACTGTGCAGCCTTCACCTTGAGGGAATGCGTGACAGCACCGACATGTTCTTGGACGGTAGGGATTCACTGTGAAGAGAATGACACTTAAAAACACATCTGTTACATGCACTCAAGAAGAGGATCCACACTTTGGTCTAGAATATTGGAGAATTAAGAAAATAACCAAAGTTTGAGATCCTGGGAGCAGCATGGCCTCACATTCTTCCAGAGCTCAGGTGTCCAAGGCAGTAGGAGCCACGAAGGCTACCTCTGGCAGAGTTCTGGGTGGTGGAAGTCTGTGCTCAGTGAGGTGCAGCCTTTCGGGGAAATAGCATTTTCCCTCTCAGGGCAGGGAAGCCCTGATTTTTCAGGTTAATATCCAGCTCTTCAGGATTATGTCCATTACACCTAGAGATTGTATACCTAGAAACTGTAACAGTTCATTCAACTCTTTTGTGTGTTTTAGGATACATAGATCAGAATTGGGTCAATTTATTATTTTTATCCGTCATAGAGATGCTACGTGCAAACTTCTGTTTCCTGCTGTGTGACTTTTAATTCTGGCCTTAGCAACATGTGTGAAATGTGGACAGCATTACAGGGCTCATGGGCAAGAACACTAATGTGTTTGCACAGGCATGCTGGTGCCAGGTAAGGGCTTAATCTACTGTTCATACCTCCTGTCAATTCAGTCTTGAATTACAGAAATTACAGATTTTAAAGTTGCATACAATAACAATGTTGGCTAGGTTCTTTAATCCAGAGCTAGGTTTTAAAGCCTTATAGACTCGTAAAATGTGTGGCAGAGGTTTTAAGATTATTAATGGGTGTTTCTGTCCTTTTCTTTTTATTGTCCAATGGGAAGGACATCAAGGGATTACAAGCCAAGCTTATAAAATATTTATCCCGGCCAAGGCTGCCTGCCTTGCCTTTATATTTCCAAATATTGACATGGTATGATGTAGGTTTTAAATGTAGGGAGGAAACTTTTCCTTGGCACATTTTAATTGTTGAATCTTAAAAATGGTTTCTAAATTAACAACTTCAGGTTAAACTTTGCTATCTGAAATATTGGGGTTTATTATAATAATTATTTGAATTTGGGGACTTAAGAGGGAGTATTTTTGTTATTTTCCCTCTTTCCATGGTTGTATATGTGAAACTCTCATCTCTTGATGACACCAAGCTTCAATATGACAAATGTACGTGCATTTTAACTTTGCTTTCAGGGAGATGAGGGAAGAGGGATAAAACTTCCAAATGGGTTTGCAAGTAGATTAAGGTTTTCTGAGTAGAGGCAAGGCTGAGATGATCCTGAAATTACTACTGGTGTCTCATTCTTTAGAAAAACCAGTCTGCTCTTACAAGGGATAAGTTTTGCTTGGTTGCTTTTTACTCCTGGCAGAATGAAAACAAAATTAGAGGCATTTTTCTTTTTCCTGCTGACTTTTTTTCCCCATTGAGGTGAAATTCACATGAAATTAACCATTTTAAAATGAATAATTCAGTAGTATTTAGTACATTCACAACGTTGTGCCACCATCACCTCTGTCTAAATCCAAATTATTTTTATCACCCCAAAATAAAACCCTGTGATCCTTAAAGATTTACTAACCCCTCCTACCAATCCCCTGCCCCTGGCAAGTCTCTTTTCTGTCTTTCTTTTACTTAGTAACCAATGCTGCCTTCTTTTGTGTTTGATTTTTTTTTTTTTTTGTAGTGTACCTTTTTGATCCCATCCCTGCTTTGGTCTGAATGTTCGTGTCCCCCTAACTCCCACCCCAGGCCTCCCCGTCATTTATATGTTGAAATCCTAATTCTCAAAGTAATGGTATGATGAGGTGGGCCTTTGGGAAATGATTTGGTTCTGAGGGTGGAGCCCTCACCATTGGACTTAGAGGCCCTCAGCCAACCAGTGGGCACCTTGATCTTGGACTTTGAGCTTCCAGAACTGTGACAAATAAATTTCTGCTTTTTTATAAGTTGTTCAGTTCATGATACTTTGTTTCAGCAGCCTGAGCAGATGAAGACATGTCTCATTTCCTTTTCCATCCTTTTTTAATTTACTTAGTGACTACTGTGGGGATTACAACCAACATCATAAATTTGTAACAGTCCAACTTAAATTGATAGCAATTTAAATTCAATAGCATATAAAAATTGCTCCTATATAACTCTGCCTCCTATTTATATTGTTCTTATCACACATGTCATCTCTGGACACTGTATACCCATTAATATAGATTGATAATTATTTTATCCATTTATCTTTTAATAGGAAACAAAAAGAGCTGCAAATCAAAAAGACCCTAATATTGGATTTTATGTTCTACTTGTGTAGTTACCTTTGTTGGAGCTCTTCTTCCTAGGGCTTCAAGTTACTGTCTAGTGCCCCTTCATTTCAGCATGAAGCACTGCTCTTTAGTATTTCCTGTGGGACAGATCTAGCAATGAATTCACATTTTGTTTACCTGGGCATGCCTTCATTTTTCTGGTTTTTTGTTTGTTTGCTTTCAGTAATCTCTGCATCCAACGTGGGGCTTGAACTCAAAACCACAAGATCAAAAGTTGCATGCTCTCCCAACTGAGCCTGCCAGGTGCCCCTTTCCCTATATTTTTTAAGTACTTTTGCTGAAGATAGGATTCTTGGCTTGTCAGGTTTTTTTCTTTCAGCACTTTAAATACAGTCATTCTACTGCCTTTTTGCATCCATGGTTTCCAGTGAACAATTGACAGTTTTATTAAAGATGGCTTTTAAATGATGCATAGCTTCTCTTTTGCTGTTTTCAAGATTCTCTTTGTTTTTATCTTTGACGGTTTGATTATAATGTGTGTTAATGTAGAGCTTTTTGAGTTTATCCTGCTTGGAGTTTGTTGAGCTTAATGGATGTTGGGATTTTTCAGCCATTATTTCTTCAAATATTTTTTTTTCTTCTTTATTCCTCTCTTCTCCTGAGACTCTGAAAAGCATATGCTGCAATGCTTGATAGTGTCCCACATGTCCTTCTGGTTCTATTGATTCTTAGTTATTCTTTTTTTATTTCTGTTCCTCAGTCTATATAATTTCAGGTGTCCTATTTTCAGGATTGCTGGATCTTTTAACTGTTTGTTCAAATCCACTAATCCCTTCTAGTGAATTTTTAATTTCAGCTACTATACTTTTCAGCTCCAGTATCTATTTAGTTTCTTTATTATAATTCCTCTCTCTTTACTGATATTCTCCATTTGTCATACTTTTTCCTGATTTCCTCTACTTCTTTGTCCATGTTTCCTTTAGCATTTTGAGCATATTTGAGACAGTTGAATTAAAGTCTTTGTCTAGTACAGAGTTTGGGCTTCCTCTGGGATGTTTCCTTTCATTTTATTTTTTCCCTCTGGGACATTCTGTCTTGTTTCTTTGTGTGCCTTGTAATTTTTGTTGTTGTCATTAAAAAATTAGTTATTTTAAATATTATAACATGATTGATCAGGAAATCAGATTCTCTGCATAACTAGGGTTAGTTGTTAACTGTTGAGTACTGCCATTTGTTGAGTGAGTGTGCTAATCCATTTTGCAAAGACTGTATTCCTTGTCAAGTGTTATCACTGAAGTCTCTCTTCTGTTGATGTGTGGTTACTGAAGTCTCTGCTCTGTTTTCTCTCTGGCCATCCAGTGATCTGTCAGATTTCCTTAAATGTCTGGAGCCAAAAAGAAAATAAATATTTCCCCTGCCTTTTTAGCTTAGCTGTGAGCTGGGGCACTCCTTTAATGTGGTAGCTAGGTCATGTACAACTCCACTTTAACCTTTGCCTCCTGTTTGTGCAGCACTGACAGAACTGCTAGAACTATAAGTCTAGGCCCTCTAAGGTCTTTTCTGAGTGTTTGTCAGTCCTGGATGGCCTGTCTAAGCCTTTATTTTATTTTATTTTATTTTATTTTTGCTTTTTATTTTACTTTTTTAATTTAATTTTTTTTTGTTTTTTTCAGTGATCCAAGACTCATTGTTTGTGCACCACACTCAGTGCAATATGTGCCCTCCTTAATACCCAAGAGACTTCCTCCTTAGCCTTTTGCTTCCTG
The DNA here is from genome assembly GCA_002007465.1 of Ailurus styani. Classification (NCBI taxonomy): domain Eukaryota; kingdom Metazoa; phylum Chordata; class Mammalia; order Carnivora; family Ailuridae; genus Ailurus; species Ailurus styani. The sequence goes on along the minus strand of LNAC01001206.1, from coordinate 7,654 downwards.
GGCTTTTGGGTCTGTCTGATGCTTGCCCCTTTGCTGTCTTTTGTCTCAGGTGGGCAAGGGGAGTAATCTTTAAATCTTACAACAGGTGCCACCACCACCTGGAAAGCCACTCCAGCCCAAGGCTAGCAGGGTGGTGTGAAACAAAAGTAATCCTCTGTACCAGTCCCCCAGGGAACTGCAGGACAAGTCAAAATGCACAGCTGCAGTATTTTATGAATAAGATTCATATGAGCCCCTTGGCACCAGTAAGTTGCACTATGAATGTGGGCCAGCATCCTGATGGCCACAACGTGGTGCCAGGGAATGGGAGGCAAGTAAGCAAAAAGGCCACAGTGCTTTATTAATGAAATTCAGCCACCTTTATCTTCACTAAGTGCTCCCCTAGTTATTGTAGATTTTTAAATTAAATCTCAGAGTTCCAAAAAGTTGATTGTGTCAGTATTTTCATCTTAATCAATTGCTTCAGTGGAGGAACTGTTTCTCTGAGCACCCTGTTTCATGATTTCTGGTACATAATTTGGAACTTACTTTCTTCTTTGGTCATTTTTTAAAACTGATACTTATTTTTTTTTTTAAGGGCAGTTTGTGGTTCACAGATTAATTGAGGGAAAGGTATGGATTTCCTATATATCCCCTAGCCCTACACATGCAGAGCCTCCCCAACTATCACCATCCCCTCCCAGAGTGCTGGTCTGTTATAGCCAGTGAATCCACATTGACTCATCCTTGTCACCCAAAGCCCATACTTATGTTGGGGTTCACTCTTGGTGTACATTCTATGGGTTTGGACCAACATATAATGTCAGGTATCCACCATTACAGTATCATATAGTTTCACTGCCCTAGAGATCCTTTGTGTTCCACCTATTCTTCCCTGCCTCCCCCAAACCCTGGTAAACAATGTTGTTTGTTTGATTTCCTGTCTCTGTAGTTTTCAGTGTTTCCAGATGTCATATAGTTGGAATCACGAAGCATGTAGGATTCTCATATTGGCTTTGTTCACTTAGGTAATATACATTTAAGGTTCCTCCACATCTTTTCATGGCCAATAACTAATTTGTTTTTTTTAAGGTTTTATTTATTTATTTGACACAGAGAGATAGATCACAAGTAAGCTGAGAGGCAGGCAGAGAGAGAGAAGGAAGCAGGCTCCCCACTGAGCAGGGAGCCCGATGTGGGCCTCGATCCCAGGACCCTGAGATCATGACCTGAGCCGAAGGCAGAGGCTTTAACCCACTGAGCCACCCAGGCGCCCAACTGATTTGTTTTTATCACTGAATAATATTCCTTTGTCTGGATGTATCAGTTTATCCATTTACCTACTGAAGGACATCTTGATTGCTTCCAAGTCTTAGCAGTTTTGAATAAAGCTACTATAAATATCCAGGTGCAGGTGTTTGTGTGGACTTAAGCTTTCAACTCTACTGGGTAAATACCCAGGAATGCAATTGCTGGATTTTATGTAAAAGTATGTTTAGTTTTGTAAGAAACTGCCAGACTGTCTTCCAAATTGGCTGCACCATTTTTTATCCCTACCAGCAATAAATGAGAGTTCCTGTTGCTCTAAATCCTCACCAGCAGTTGATGTTGTCAGCATTCCAGATTTTGGCCATTCTAATAAGTGCAGGCAATTACTTTTTGAAGGATGATACTCCCACTTCATACAAATCTGAGTAGTAATATTTTTATCTAAACATGCTGTTATTAAAGCAGTCTTTCAGAGCCTGGGAATCTTTTCCTGCCTGTTATTAAATAAGCTGTTCTGTACAGCAGCCTTTTGCCTCACTGTCAAGGCCCTGTAGCTGTGTGGAATGAGTTGAAGACGAAATGTGCTCTTTTCCTTCCCTCTTGCTGCTGGTTCCTTAGTTGACTCTCCCTCAGCCTTCTTCCTTTGTTTTCACTGTAGCTTTAGGCTCCTGGCTTCTCCATTCTTCACTCTACTGGTTAGTGTTTTGACCTAATATTTTTAAAGCATTACTTTGATCTGGTGACTTTTAAAATGCATTTTAATAACTTCAGAAGGAAGCTTTAACTTCTGGGGCTCACCTTCAAGGTGCGCTAGTAATCTAGTCTGATCTAATTTGCCTACCAATTACCATTATATTTCTTTCCATTCCCACTAAATGAAGAGAGTGGCCATGCCTGGCTAGAAATGGTGGGTGCCCATTTTGTGGTTTCTTTTATTCCAATTTTCCCCTTCCTCACTTCCTTTTCTTCCTGTGTCCTTGATCTACCTCTCTCTTAAAATGTAGCCCAGATGTGAAGGCTTTGTTAAAGTTAATATCTACTTAAAAAAATCCTTATTACTTAACTTTACTACTGTTTGGCTCTTAACACTTTAGTAATTTGTATTATAATTATTTTTGGTATATATTCTATCTCTTCTCTTAGACTTCAAGATCTATGAAGATAGCATGTATTCATTCATTTGATATTCTCTGAAAACCTTGGCACAGTGCCCTACTGTTTTAAAGGTTTACTATTATTTGAAAGATAGATGAGTGTTTGAGTTTAGCTATATAAAAAGAAACTACTTTTGGAAGAATGTTTTACCGTTTTTCAGCTGTCAAACCAATCTAGCCAATGGTGATTTTAAATTTAAATAAATTTGCTTACCCTGACTTGAAGAGCTCTTAGTTTGGTTTCTTTGACTTCCTGAGGGAAAAACCCAGTAGGGAGCAACTCTCAGTGTCTTCAGGGATGTTCCTACTGATATTTTAATTAGAAACTTATAGATTTCCTCACAGTCTAGCTATGTGCTTAGATACATTATTTTATCTAAAGGTCTTACCTAGAATCCCAACCTAATGGTTTTCCAACTTGCACTGGGTCCCTAACACTGAAGGCTTGGACCATATGTGAAATCATGGTGCTGTTACCTTGTCCATTTCATTACTGAAAGGTTTTTTGTTTATTTGTTTTGTTTTGTTTTTTTACTTCATTCCTTATTCACTGTTCTATCATATGTCATGCCTTAGCTGTGCTTTAGCCTCTGGGAGGTACCAAGGAGCATGGTGCAGTTTTGTCCAATGGGGGACCTTTAGGCCATAGCATCCACCTTGCAAAGACATCTACTAGGAATTAGTGTCAGCCTGTCTGTCTCTAATCTCTTTCTTTGCTTCTTTGCATGCTTTTGTCTTGTTTGAGGATTCTGGTTTTTTCCTAGAGGGGTAATACAAGATATCCAGGGTGACTGATTCCACTTCAGCTGTTCTTACAAGATACCCTAGCAAAGGCATCTTAGGTCTTTTGTTCTTTCAGACTGTAGCATCACAAACTTTTTTCTTAAGTGTTAGATATTTCTCATGGCATCACCTTTGTGTGTTGCTCTGCTAGCAAAGTCTTTCCATTTCTCTTTGAGGATGGAATTGAGGGTAGAAAATGGTTTTTTCTAACACATTTAACAAGGGATGTTACATCCAAAAGTATAAGGAATTCATTTTTTTAATGTATGCCTTCCCTCACTTCCAAACTTTTAATTCTGACTCCCATGATTTTCTTCATTTTCTAAGTTTGTTTTGTGGCAATTCTGGAGCTGCCTATTTTTTATTCCTATTTGAGTAAAGATAAAGTTGACTGTAGGACGGGGTCAAAATCTATACCAGTAGGTCTTGGTTCTGCCTTTTTAAGCTAATATATTCAATCTAGTTTCCCTTGCATATGATAGCTATTAAAACATTTCAAGACTGTGAACATGCTTATTTAAGACCGGAAAAGTCCAGGTCACAGAGGAAGAAGGAGGCAATTACAGAGTAGGAATGGACAGACTTGAGTGGTTTGAGAGACTCTGGGAGATGCAGATAATATAAGGCACTGCTGGAAAAGATGAAAGAAGCAGGACAGAGCAAAAATGTTTGTTCATCTGGTAGTTTTTATGATCAGTATTCCCTGAAAATAATTTCTGCAGGTTCCTTCTTCAGAATGAAAATATGAAGAGTGCGTTAGATTTAAAAAGCCCAGAATTCCTGCATTAGCACTACCTTTCTATTCCAATCCTGTCCCTTTCCCATCAGGACATGGAAGAGGCAAGGAGAGAGAGAAGGGGCAGAATGCATTCTTTATTTGTTGTTGCCCCGTGGCTTCCAGGCTGCACCATTAGCAGAGTTCTGTAGGAGTTATTCCCAGATGCATGCTGATGGACTTCTATACATTTGTATGGGATTCTATGTGATAATTGTTGTTTAATTTCACACAGATTCTGGATGGGTTACAAGATTATTACCATGATGTGACAAATGAGACCAATTGCTGTAGCTGCAAAGCAGTGACTCTGGTTTCCATATTCCACACAGGAAATCGAGTCTCATTATTCTAATCCTGTCCTGCATAATACCCATGTAATTACAAGGCTTGAAGTAAAAAAAAAATATTCCAATAAATGTGATACCGAAAGTCCTGCAACCTTACTAATTTACCCTAATTTTATGATATTTTACAAATTAGCATTTATTGCTCCCTGTCTACCCTGCTTGTTCCTCTAGTAAATTCACTTCTTACCCTGGACACTAATTTAATTGTGCCCCTCCATCTACCTCTTCAAAACAGCCATCAATGAGTAGGGAGAATGGTTCAGTCTGATAAAGGATGACATGCAGCAATGGAGTTTAGAAAAAGAAAAATGGCTATTGAACCAACTTATTAAAAAAAACATAATCCAAAATGTATATTTATTTGTTTGCATGGTCCCAGTTATATTTGGTTTCACATAGGGACAGAAGAAAAGAGATGAAAAAGGATTTTAGGGGAAAAAAGTAAAAGATGGTACAGAACATTTGGTTGAAAATTGTATAGCCCATATGCTGTTGTGTCATCATTAAGCTTATGTTTTGAAACGGATTGTTTTTCTGCAGTTCAGCAGATAATAGTCAGGAGCTTGACTGCAATATGGAATCACATTTGGCTTTGGCTCCACTGTGGCTCTATTCCCCCCTGTAAGAATGAATCTTACAAATGGTTTATAAGTTTTCATGATGTTGATGTCTTAAGTTATAACCCAGCCATTAGAACATCTCCATTTTCTGCCTAAAGTAATATTTCTGCACTCAGAGAATCCACCAGAACTGTCTCTTTTTGGGTTAGTGTGGACAAATTTTTCCTGCTCATGGTGTCTTGCCAGGGTTCCCACTGAGGGTCTGGATGTGTGCCCCCAAGAAACTATCTGTTCTATGCAGACCTATGGCACTTTCTTCTGTCTTCTGTCATGCGTGGGATAAAATATGCAAATTCAGCATTTTTATAAATTATGCCACCTCAAATAGTATGTTGTTTCCATTCCAGTCAGTTTTAGGCCATCAAATCAAATCATTAGGTCTTGAATTGTTTGAGACAAATTGGCTTTGAAATATCTCTGATGCCTGTTGGCCCACATTTTGCAGCATGTGAAGATTGGAATGGGCTTCCCGCCACAGTTGCCCTCTCATTTCTTTCTGAGTAGGCACTGTGTTTGTCGCTTTACAATCCCCGCAACAGACTTGAGTTTCGTATTCATTCTGTCTCCAAAGATTATAAAATTCCCATCAGACTTGGAGAGCAAAAAGAGAGTGAAACTTCATGAGAAACAGTGTTGATTGACCTGTTCTCCCCACCTTCACGTCCTCACTAGTACATCTCTTCTCCAGTCTTGGATATCAAGAAAGTGAAATTTGAATAATTTTTCAGAATTACAATATGACTACAGCAGCAAATAGAATTGAACTGGGAGCCCCGGTGAAGTTGGTTGTGGGCTTAAACCATGTCTACATTGTTTCCCTCTGGCCTCCAGAAGGTGACATTACTTGTAAACTTTTTCTTTTTTTAAAGAAGATTTTAATTAATTAATTAATTTGTTTATGTATTTATTTGAGAGTGTGTGTGTGTGCACGCGTGCGTGCAAGTATGGGGCAGGGGGTAGGCAGGGATGGGTGTTAGGCAGGGGCAGAGGAAGAGAGAATCTCAAGCAGATTCCATACTGAGCCCGATGCGGATCCTAGTCCCATAACCATGACCGGAGCCAAAATCAAGAGTTGGATGCTTAATCGACTGACTGAGCCACCCAGGTGCCCCACTAGTGAGCTTTTGAATACCTCAGATGCACAAATTATTCTTCTGAGTAATTGAAAAGCAAACTGCAGTCACCAAGTAAATATAAGGCAGCCTTAAAGGGTGCTTTATTCTTTCTCTTTTCTCTTTACTCCTCTGTTTTCATGGGAGTATTCTGTAACCAAATGGTGTGATCCTACTCTTTCTCATTCCTCTGTCCCTAAATTCTTTTTTTTTTTATTATTTTTTTAATTTTATTTTTATGCTTTGCCCAAGGGGTACAGGTCTGTGAATCATTAGGCTTACATCTTTCACAGCACTCACCAAAGCACAAACCCTCCCCAATGTCCATAACCCATCCACCCTATCCCTACCCTCCCACCCCCCAGTAACCCTGTTTGTTTTGTGAGATCAGGAGTCTCTTATGGTTTGTGTCCTTCCCCATCCCATCTCGTTTCATTATTTTTCCCTTCCTACCCCCCACGACCCCCCACCCTGCCCCTCAAGTTCCTCATATCAGAGAGATCATATGATAATTGTCTTTCTCTGATTGACTTATTTCGCTCAGCATAATACCCTCCAGTTCCATCCATGTCATTGCAAATGGCAAGATTTCGTTTCTTTTGATAGCTGCATAGTATTCCATTGTATATATATACCACATCTTCTTTATCCATTCATCTGTTGATGGACATCTAGGTTCTTTCCATAGTTTGGCTATTGTGGACATTGCTGCTATAAACATTCGGGTGCACGTGCCCCTGAGGATCACTACCTTTGTGTCTTTAGGATAAATACCCAGTAGTGCGATTGCTGGGTCGTAGGGTAGCTCCATTTTCAACTTTTTGAGGAATCTCCATACTGTTTTCCAGAGTGGCTGCACCAGTTTGCATTCCCACCAACAGTGTAGGAGGGTTCCCCTTTCTCCGCAACCT
>LNAC01001205.1:249072-293616 GCA_002007465.1 Ailurus styani | reverse complement strand
GATCCTGCAGCCGCTCCCGCACCACTGCTCCCGGAGGAGGAAGGTGAGTCTCTCCGGGTCGCCGTNGGTCCCCGCTCACAGATCAGTGGCCCGGCTGAGCTTCAGATCCCAGCCCAAGGTAACCCCGAGCTGAGAGACACCTCAGCTCAGCTCCGTCTCTCCCGCCGGCTTCTGAGACCTGGGAGCTCGGTCGCGCTCAGACACCCCTGGTCTTTTTGTGTCCCCGTGGGTCCTGAGACCACACTGTCCCTGCAGGGGCTTCACCCCCCGCTTGGTCTCTGGGGCGACGTCCCTCAGTGGAGCCGACTTCTCACAGTTCCGAGTCTGTGCTCCGCTGCTCGCTCCCTTGCCGGCAGCCGGCCCCTCCCCCCGGGGTCTATCTTCCCGTCGCCGCAGATTCACTTCTCCGCACGTCCTACCTTCCAGAAAGTGGTCGATTTTCTGTTCCTAGACTTGCTGCTCTTCTTCTCTTCAATCTCCGGTAGAATTTGTAGGTGTTCAGAATGGTTTGATAGCTCTCTGGGTGAATTCCTCGTACCTGATGATAATCGGTCTCCTACTCCTCCGCCATCTTGCCGCTCCTCCTCCCCATAGGTGTTTGAGTAACAGCAAGGGGACCTGCGTGGCTAGAGTAGAGTGAGCAAGGGGGATAGGCATAGAAGTTGAGTTCGGTAAGGCAAAGAGGATAGGAATGGGCAAGCTCCTGTAGGTCATCAAAGGGGTTTTGGCTTCTCTCAAAATAAGATGAGACCCTTTTGGAAGATTTTGAGAGATATAATCTGACTAACTTTTAAAGGGATCAATTTGAGTGCTGGGTTGAGGACAGATGACCACACGGAAAGGTTAGATGAAAGAAGAACAATTAGGAGCTATCGCAGTGCTCCAAGTGAGAGAGGTTGGTGACTTGCATAGGATCAGGGCAGTGGAGGTGATGTGAACTGGTCATGTTATGGTGCTTTTGCACGTGAAATGCGAGGGAGGGCATAAGTTAGGAAAGACAGTAAGCCACTGGATGCCCCTAATGAATTGTGGAACACTGCAAGTGGAACAAGTTTGAGGACAGGGTGGGAAAGAGTATGATTTTGCACACATTATGGTTCAGATTGATGTCAAGTAGGCCGCTGGATATATAAGTCTGGAGTTCAGCATGGATGTGTGTGTGCTGTGTGAATTTGAATATGCACATGGTTTTAAAATTGTCTTAGAATAATTTAAGAAATATATTTAAACATGAATTTGAATCATATTTTTGCAGAATTTCTGAGCTATAGTTGCAGAACTTGCATGGAGCTCAGTCTTAAAACTCAGTACACTGTTGATGTAAAAAGTATGACTTGATACAACTATCATGACTGATTTTTTTTTTTGATGTGTGTTATGGCAAGAAGAAACTACAGAATTTACCAATTCATACCCCAAAGGGGCTTATCTTAATGGCATTTTTATTCCTTTCTGTTGGATCCATTTTTCAAAAAAATGTTTGGAGTTTTCTTATATTGTTGAATATGTGATGTGAACCTTCAGTTGCTGACAGGTGCTCTTGAAGGAACATGTGCAATGTGAGAGATCACTCACTCCTTTTTAGGGTTTTATTGGCATGGCCCAATGAAGGGATTTTGTGTGATGTGCAAGTCGTCATGATGTACTTTTTAAAAATAGTGACACTGACACATATCCACTAAAATAAATTAACCTTCCTATCTTGACTGATTCATATTTTGGAAACAGCAACTTCACATACCAGTGATGAGATGAGCAGAATAGCTGGGTAGGGGTGACAAAGCAAGAGCCCAGCAAGAAGACAGCAGTGTGATGGGCCTTTTAATAGAGCAGTTCAGAGGCAATGAGCATAACCTAAATTTATATCAACCTAGGTTTTAATTCAAACCCTGTGACTTTACAGATGGGCAGGACCTAAACTGCTTCAAACTCAAGTTTTGAGAAATAAGATATGCTAGGGAACAATTACAACTGTCTGGTGAGAGGAACTAACGAGCAAATGCTTGCAAAATACTTGGAATAGTACCATGCACATAGCCCGATCTCAGTGAGTGATGGCTATTATTACCAATAATTCTTTTATTTCAATCTAACAAGTTTGGTCTTTTACCAGATCTGAAGAGTTTAATGGAAATACTCAATGGTCTCTCTCTCCTATCTTCTTAGATCCAATTTTCCCCCCATTCAGTTCTTTAAAAAACAAAACAAAATGTTTAAGCCACACCTTAATTTCCTCCAGAGCTTAGTTTCAGAATGTGATTTGATAAGTTATGGGCTGGTCTCCTCGATTCAGGGCAGGCTTCTTGTGGAAGTGAGCCCAAGTGAGATGCAGGAACATGCCACTGAATAGGGATGATTTCAGAGTGTCATCTCTTAATTGGTGAGCAAGACTGTCACCCCAGCCTCAGATTTAGCTGAGACAGATAGTCCTTGTGAAAATGGGTCTCCAAATGATTAAATTTTATAGTTGAAACCCTTCCACTGCACACTTGAGCATTTGACACATACACAGTTCATCTTTCTTGGCTGTAATTTGGACTTATTAAGCATTTTTGTAACACTTTTTTTCCCCCTACGTTAGCTGCTTTTCATTAGCGGTACCTCACATCACTCTCTGTGAAAGGTGACTACAACAGTCCATATTTTATAGACAAGGAAATTGAGGTCCAAGTAAGGCTAGTGTGGTTTGGCTGAGGACACCAGAATATTAAACCCTGGAACTAGTAACTAAAGCCAGAGTGCCTTCCTGTTGAGTCATGGTTGACTTTATCAAGGAGACCATTCTTCATAGATGACTCAACAGCTTCAAATAAAACATGAAAGTGATGTCCCCTGCCCTCCCTGAGAACACAAAATATTTCATAATTTTATGCAGTTATGATGTTGTAACCAGAGGGATCATTCAAAAATTGAATTTGATCAAATCACTTTTCCATAGAGGGCCAGGTTCTGGTTCTCCATTGCCCCAGGATTGAGTCTGATCTCCCTAATGACACAGACATTAGGCAGCCTGCTCTGTGGCCCTCTGCGTCCCTGCTGCCAGCCCCACTGTTCATCCTAGCATCTTCACTGTAGACACTTTGAAGACTTCCAGTTTTCTTCATGTGTACATAAAATGGAGGAAAGAACCTTCCTCGATCTCATTTTCTCCCCTTTAGTTATAGGTCACATGCTCCAGGAAGTCTCCTTACACTTCTCAAGGCTGGGTTAGTTGGCCCGTCTGTACACCCAGTCACACCTGATATTTACACCACTTTAAGCACCCAAACTATATCTTAAATTGGCTGTTCCCTTGAAACTACAATCTCCTGAAGGACAGAGTCTCATCCATTACCTACTCCCTTGTAGATCCCCTGTGCCTAGCATAGTGCCTGCAAACAGTAGAGATACAATAAATATGTAAGGCTTGTATGAATGAACAACATAACTTGTGACTTGCCATTTTCCATCTCGGAAAATTATAAGGTTGCTAGACTTTGTGTCAGACTGTGTGATAAATGCTAGACCTATGATAAGTTACGGTTTGACACTTTAACAGTGGAATTGTTGGCAACTGCCAAGAGAGAGATGAGGTGAGCTATGAAGGTTACCAGTGTAGGGTGTTTGACTGAAGAAATTTCTCATCCTGGTCTATTGATCTTTTAGAGGTATAATCAGGGTGATCCCATGGTTCTCCATACTGGTACAAGTTTGTGAGCGGACATGGGCACCATCGCTAATTATACTTGGACAGTCAGTGTCTCCTGGGATTGTTTCAAGCAAAGTGAGTGTGTGGTCACTCTTGGTATATGGCTTACCCAAATGTGCTCTTAGTCCTGAGCTGAATTCCTAGTTTAACAGATCCATCTCAGGGGCACAACGCTGCTGCTTGGTGGGAAACCACACAGTTGCACTAACTGAAGCAACAAAGGGACATGAAACTGTCAGTTTGCAACATATGGCTTGACAATCCTTTTCCTGCAGGAGCCCTAAACATAGTAGTAGTCATAGCTCCATGACAGTAGCAGGTGAGAGAGACAGTTAAGCAGCAGTTCTATCGCTCAGTAAAAGTTTTGGCACCTGGATTTGGACACGAAGAATGTTAACTAGGGAGCTGAAAGATTTCCAGATCTACCAAATCGCTCGAAGCTGCCAAGTTGGCCTGAGAACTTTCCTTTGTAAGTGGGATAAGGATGATAGCTGAGACCACTCCTTAGCTGGAAAATGCAATTTAAACATATGTTTAAAAAAGCACTGATTAAAATATTACGTTTGCAAAGCCCTTCCGGGCTCCTGAATCCAAGGTTGTGCCAAATGCTTGACTGTGTAGAGGGTGATTTCGAGGGCAGGAGAAGAGGTTCCCAGTCACTGCAGTATAGGTCTCAGCACTGGCAAGAGTTTAGGAGGTGAAAGAGGAGGACTTGCATATTAGTAATAAAGGTGAAAATCCTTGACACCTAAAAGGTGTCGAAATTCTGGTGAGCCTACTTATCTTGTTTTGGCAAATCTCCTGTGTATCAGATGGAAGATGGCATGTTCCCATTACTAAATTTCTCTTTCTTTCCTGATAGGATTTCTCCAAATTTAAGTCCATCATCTATGTCTGGAGAATGTAATAATTTGTAACTAACATATTTATTGACAGAATATAGTATTAATGGCCACTGTAATGACCATAGGTTGGAATTAGGAACTCTCTTGTATTAACAGAAGATTAGGAAATGGATTACCATTTCAGCTGTGCCCTACTAACAAACATACATGAAGAGAGCAAAACAAACAAACAAAAAAATAGAGAACAAACCCCCCAAAATAACATGAAGTTGGTTGAAATCAATTGAACCCTATACTTTCAGCTTCATAGCTCATCTGATCCTTTTGCTTGTTTTATATTAGAGTCTTTTTAGAAAGTCCTGAGTTGACAGTAGGTACTTTGTACATGGTACTCTTAGTTTCCTAACTCAAACTTCTAGGTCAGCATTGTATGGTTGCGTTAGGACTGGGTTTCTCCAGGAGGAATAAAACCATCAACAAAACAAAGTACAGGAAATGTTAATTGCTACACGAGTCAATTGTGCCAGCTCTATGCCATGTACTTTTTATGAGAAAGAATCAAAAAGAAAGCAATTCACTGCTTGGTGTAAAGAACTATACTTGACAGGATGTATATGAATATAATGTAATCAGGAAGCGAATCGTGGCTTTACACCCTTTGACTTTCCATTGTAAAACAATAGAGGAATTTCATATGTTCAGAAGGACAGAGGGGTTTAGAATAGGAACTGGAAAAAAAAAGTCATCCTTCCAATGACACAGAAGAAAACAACACTGGTTATGAACATGTTTTTCGTATTAAACAGTCTGGGTTCATATCACGATAGTTGTGTGAACTTGGGGGAGGCACTTAACCTCTTAGCTTCAATTTCCCCATTTTCAGGAAATAGGAAGTAAAATACTTTTACTAAAGTAACTACCATACATGGTTTTGGTGAGTATTATGTAAGATTATACATAAAAGCTCTTAGGAAAGTATTTGACACATAGTTCAATAAATATCAGTTATAATTGTTCAAAACCCAGTTATTGGACACTATGGCTACAATTTTTATTTGGGGTCATGCTTGAGTATATGGCTAACACTTGTGCAGGTTTGTGTCTCAGTTTTGTGGTTCACTAAGAACAGTCAGTCCTCCAGCAATGCATTGTTTCCAGGTCAGGAAGCCCCTGAAAACAAGGGACACCCAGAGATACCCCTGTCCCAAAGTACTTTGGTAGGCCTGCCCCTCCTTCTTCACTCGGGTCTGTCCCAGCTCGCGCAGAGGAGCAAATGGCCAAGGATGGTTATATTTCTTAGGAATGCTTTTAAATCGTGTATATGCACTGTTGCTATGTTATTGTGTTTTTTCTTTTTTTGTATTTTTATTCTAACGCAAAAATCAATAAAGAGGCTGGGTTAAATGTCACAAGATGTGAATATTGAGTTTCCCTAAGAAACCATATATTTGGATGGTGAATTGGCACCAAGACCTCTCACCAGACTCTAAGAACATCTCGTTCTCTTTCACTTCATTCTTCTTTTCTCCTTCCAACAACTTTAACCACAAGAATACTCACTACTTTATACTCGTGTGGCTTCCCTCCTATTTTGTTTCTTCAGCCCTTCTAACTAGTTTGTAGGCAATTCCTCGTATTATATTCCTTCTGTCTGAAATACAGCAAGTGAGAGGCTAAAGTAAGAAGTAAGGAGATTTGAAAGGGAATCCTAAGTCTTCTGGGAACTTACTATTATCTTAGTCTTCTTATTAGTCTCCCTGAGTCCCGTTTGTATAAAGAGGGTAGAATAAAAGCTCAGAGCTTTTACTGTTCTTGAGGGAATTCTGTATTATTAATTGCATTTACATAATATTTCAAGATAAAGAATAAAAATTTTAAAATACAAATGTATGGCAAAAATTTTTTTAAATTAAGGTAAATCTGAAGTTATATTTCCTTATGAAATATGCCTAGACTGACCCAGTTTTCCTTCTTCTGTTTTTTTAAAGGCATAATTTTTAGAACAGTTAAAGGTATACAGAAAAATCTAACAGAAGGTACAGAGCTTCTTCTAAATATTAAACTGAAATATGACAAAAAATTTTCTGATTTTTTGATCCTTAAAAAAATAGTGTTCTTCCTTTGCTAAGCTAAAATTCCCTTGAATTTTGTTGTTGTTGTTGTTCAGTTTGTTTTGTGTAAGTGCAAAAGTAAATAGCTGGCCTAGAGGCCTGTTACACTTCCCTCTCAGCAGTCTCAATACACTGTGTAGAGTGTGCTTAAATGTTATTTGCATAGTGGCTGCCCTGGTCTCTTCCTAACCTCTACCACATTTTTGATGACTATGAGAAAATTTCATTTATCGTATGTTGGTAAGCAGCTGAAATAGACATAGTTCAAGAAATCTGAATCTGTTCATTAGGAAATTGGGTTAAATTGAAGGCTATTTATTATTGGGACAAATAATTAGCAAATTGACTGAAGTATTTTTCTTTTTTCTTTTCTTCTTTTCCTTTCTCCTAAACAGGGACCTCTTTAATAGTATCCTGATATAAAGACCACTGAGATCACTACAGAGTGATTTAAAAAGCCAGGAATAGTCACAATAAAACTCTTTATTGTGATCTAGGTACTGTACTAGTTGCCTTATAGTTGCTAACTCATTTGAACAACACAGAAACCCTATGAGCTGTATCTTATGAGCCCCATTTTATTAATAAGGAAACTAAGGCTCAGAAAGTTTAAGTAATTTCTCCATAGCGTGAAGCATCCTGGTTGAAAATTAGGATTTCTTGTCACATGTGCTTTTAGCTAGTCCTGAGAAAATCAAGTAGCCTCCTCTACTCACAGTATAGTGTATAATTTACTATTATATACACACAAATGGAGTGTGCCTTCTGTGAAAAGAAAATGCATGAATAGAGAATACCAAGGCAAATGCTTCTCCTCTTAAAGAACAATAATAAACATCATCATCTTATACCTTATGCTAAATATTTCCTGTATCTTACCGTATTTAAGCTTTGCAGTAACTCACTGAGGTGGGATGGTTAGTCTTACAGATGCGAAACTTGAGACTCTTTGTGGTGAGTTGTTTGCCCAGTTCAAATGAACACATTTTTCAGACTCCCTGGACTGTGGCCTTCTGTCTGTGTCATATCGGTGTTTACCCACCTCTTCCTTGAAGGAATGGTCTCTTCAGAAATTTAAATCATCGCTGTGCCACGCAGAATCTCCCATGGAGCATCCTTTTCTCTCTGACGTTTTGGTGGTGGGGGGTATTGTGGGAAGCTGGCAGGACTCTCTTGTCTTTTGGCCATGTTGGGGAGCTTTTTCAAAGACTCTGTCAGGACAGTCTCTTAGGAATCCTTTCTTTCTGAAATATTGTCCTTTACTTCAGATTCATGCCACAGAAACAGAGAATTTCTAAATAAACAAGCAGAAAGTACGTTGGAATGACTTCATGCCCAAGTTTCTGATTGCTTGCACAGATGACATCCCTGCTTTGTCTCACCACACATTATTTTTTGAATCATTTTCCCTAACCCAAGTAAGTATCTCTGGTAACCAAATTTTGGTTACTTCCCCAAGGCAACCTGAGGTTTGGAAACCAAATGGGCAGTTCCACATTCTTAGTGGACCGTTCCAAGGCATGCAAGCACAGAGCTAAGGTCAGACCCCATTAGAATGGGGGTAGGGAGAGAGGATATGTGGAGAGAAGCTCAGGTCTTTCCAATGTACTGGAATTTAACTGGAATGAGTGAAGGCAATTTCATTTTAAAATCTTTCCCCCCTGTCACCTCATTAACACCTCCAGTGAAAGGCAGCTGTGAGACTGTTAACTCTTTGCTTGCACATTCTTGAAAGTGCTATTGGCTGGGAACCCTTGTCCTTGTGAGAAGACACCCTGCTGTCACCAATCTGGGTATCTGTAGTATTGAAATGAGGGTTTTTCCAAGACTCGTATTTATACCCCAATAGTGCACCATTCCACAGAGTGAGACGTGCATTTTTGCCAGATTTTGCATATTTTGAGCTACTTCTCCATCAGCTGCAGTATGTTGGGTTTTTGGAACTTGGCTGCCTCAAATTCTTTTTGGAAATAAAGTGAGAACGTATGTGAACATTCATTTAGTTATTAACTCATTCATTTACTTATTCACACTTTTAATAAATCACATAGGATGAGTGCCTGTTACATGTCAGGCAGCATGTCAGCATCAGGGGTATGAGGAGAAAATAAGCCATTGTCCCTTCCCTCAGGGAGTTTGCAATTTAATGTGGGTTTAAGTCATTATTCCAATATAATACGATGGAATTATGATAAAAGTGACTACAGGAGCACAAAGTGAGAGGCTGTAAAGCAGAGTAACCCAAGGGAGGTGAGAGAAGACAGAAGACACTTGAGTGGTTTTGAAGAAAAAGTAGGGGTTAGCTCTATGGAAAGAGCTAAGATGGGAGAGCAACATGGGTGAAGTGAGGAGCGATTTTTTTTAAAGATTTTATTTAGTTATTTGTGAAAGAATGAGAGAGAGAGAGAGAGAGAGAGAGAGTGATCGAGCATGAGAGGGGCAGGGTCAGAGGGAGAAGCAGACTCTCCACCAAGTAGGGAGCCCAACATGGGACTCGATCCCAAGACTCCAGGGTCATGATCTGAGCCGCAGGCAGTCGCTCAACCAACTAAGCCACCCAGGCTCCCAGGAGCAAATGGTTTTGACATGATGTAGAGACAAGCTTAGAATGAAGTGTAGTAGATATTGGTGTAGTCAGGGCTGCTATATACAGCTCAGACCCCTCTTCAGGGTTTAAACATATGTTCTGCTGGGTGCTGGAAGGGGTGATAGCTCTAAGTTCTCAGCTGAACCTTTTTGGGACTTGCCCTCAACCAGAGGGAGCTGCCTTGTCCAAGTTTGTACCCCTTCCCCTGGGACAGTATGTATCCAAGATACCATGGTATAAAGACCAGTTCTCCTTACTTCAAGGCAGACAACTCTGAATATCTATCCCATTTCAAAAGCTCTGAGTAAGATCCTCTGAAGCCTCCGCTATAATTGTACCATAGTTCAACTTCTCTATCTAATCTTGCTTACCACACTTCTTTTTTTATTCTTATGTTTTTAAATTTATTTTTAATTTTTATTTATTTATTTATTTTTTGCTTACCACACTTCTCTCAGCTGGTGTCCTCTGGCAAATGGTACAAGAAGGGGTCAAAAAGTTCAGAGAAGGGGGTATATTTGAAAGGAAATATTATAAGGATGAAAAACTTGTCAGCTGACTATAATTACCAGGAGGGCTTGGTAGACACCCTATTTACTTAAGCAATCAGGAATATGCTGGTGAGACAGGCTCCATCATCACTGAGAAAATTGGTGATGGCTGAGGTAGGGGATGTTGTTAGAAAACTGGGTTTACTGATGTCACTGAGCACGATAGAATTCCAACTAATAGAAGCCAGGGGTTTCATTTGATTTTGGAAGCAATGAGATTTCTATAATGAGTCACAAGATCAGAATGTCAGGTTGGTGGGGAAGTTATGGAGATGGTCAATGGAATATAGTGGCCCTAGGGGCAAGACAGATAGAGACCCCAACAAGAGTACTGCTTACTCTACACAGTCAAAAAGAAATCAAGGATGGATGATCAGAATTTGAGTACAGCCAACTCCCTCACCTCATCTCCAGACCTGAGACAGATTTTGGAACTGGAGCACTGAAAGAAATGCCAGGTATACAGCAGGAGCTGAAAGAGGAGGAAAAGTTCAATCTTGGTTTATGTATGGGTCACTTCAAAACATGAGTGCAAATTAAAAATAGACTGTGGTTACATTATAGTCCCATTCAGGGAGGACCATAAGGGGACCATCCTGAGAAGAAACACTTCCAAAGAGCAGAGCTTCTAATGGTGTACTTGGTCATTTATTTTCTGTGGGAATAGAAGTAGCCCAAGATAAAAATATATAGAGACTCATGGGTAGTGGGGAATGGGTTGGTTGGTTGGTCAAGGGGCTAGAAGGTGAAATGTTAGAAGACATGGTACAGAATTATCTGGTGAAGAGGCATGTGTATGAACCTATGGAATGGAGTATAAAGAGCAAATATCCTCATGTTATGTATTAAAGCCTCCAGAAAGCATCTACCAAGGAAGGAGCAATAAAAAAGTGAGTAGACAGAAGGACTTCACCAGTTGATGTTAGCCAGCTCTCTCATCAACATAGTAGATGAATGAGTAATTCATATAATATTCATAGTAGATGAATGAATAATGAATGAGTAATTATATTGGAATGGAAGAGGCTCTTCACAGACTCAATTGCATGGACTCCAACTCACCAAGGTTGATCTAGCTAGTGCTGGTTAATATCCAATGTGTTAGCAACATAGATCAATGCTCAGCTGCTGGTATAACACAGTCCTTTGAGAAGAGCAGGTACCATGTTGTGGCAAATTTATTGCATTGGAATCCTACCATCCTGGAAAGGACACTATTTATCTTGATTGGAATTGTCACATATTCATATATGAGTTTGACTTAGTCATCATTACAATACATAGACACCAACAAAGAATCTCATATACTATCATGTAAGACCAAGGCACACTTTTCAGCAAAGGAAGTGATGTGGTAGGATATGACCATGGACTATACTGGTTGTGTCACTCACCATACGCAGAAACTGCCCACTTGACAGGCCTATGCATTGGCCTAGCACAAGTGAAGCACTAGTTTAGAGCTGCTACCCAGTAAGAATAGAGCACCATGCTCTAGGATGTACTATTCACTCTATATCAGTGATGATTAAATGTTGTTTTGCTTCCAACAGGAAGAATACACAAATTCAGGAATATATGACTGGAAGCAGAAGTGGATTCTTTGCCATCTCCTCCAAGGACCCACTTGGGAAATTTGTACTTTTTCTCTGCACAACTCTGGGATCCATGTATTTAGGATTCCTAGTTTTCAAGTGGAAATCACTTCCACCAGGAGACACAGAAAAAATCCCATTAAACTTTAGGCTATAGTTATCATCTAATCACTAGGTTTCCTTGTGCCAAGTGACAGACCAAGGAATGGAATCACCATCCTTCCGGGAGTAGTTGACCTTGATTATCAGGCGGAAGGAGGGATGTTGTTATGTTAGAAATGCAGAGAATTGTGTATTGTATCAGGTTATCCATAGTGTATCTCATAGTCCTCCCTTGCACAAAGGAGAAATGTTATGGCAAAAGCCTGAGAAGAGCCTGGAAACCAGAAACTTGGAAGTTCTTTTAGGGATGAAGTTCTGAATCATTAAGCTGTCTGGACCAGCAGAGATGTTAGCTGAGGGTGAGGGGATTTTGAAAAGATGACAGAAGAGGGGATGGTAAGAATTAGATTCAGTGGTTGGGGCTGAAGTTTGTGTACTTTTTTGGGTGAGTTTCTCTGAGGGAAGAGACCAGCCAGAATCTAGGATTTGCTATTCTAAGAACTATGATATGAAACAAGAGGGTCTGAGAGTTCAACTGCTGGACGTGTCGGTGGCTCTAGGCTGCTGACTGAGCCCATATCCAGGTATTTTCCTTAGCCAAAGACAGGATGCTCAACCATATTCTCTTTTCTTCCCCAGGAGCAACCTGAATGTAATGATTGTTCACTATGGAGGTCTCAATGTCTAGTCTTATTGCCTCAACAAGAAGAAAAATTTCAAATTCAGGGTTTCCTCTAGAATTACCTCTGGCTTCTGTTACTACCGCATGTAGTTCAGACCTTCCACTGCCTTTATTCCTCTTACTATTGAGAGCCCTTCACAATAAATCTCCTGCATATACATATCTCTATCTCTATATCTGTCTATCTATCTATCTATCTATCTATCTATCTATCTATCTACCTACCTACCTACCTACCTACCTACCTATCTATCCGATGCTCAGAATTTGATTTGTAGGAAACCCAACCTATGAGTATGTATTAAGATAAAGGCTATGCTATTCTATCAAAGAGTGCTAAACATGAAAAAGTTTCAGTAAGAAAGAATGTTATTTCTCTCCAATGATAGAGTCTGGATGGTCTCAGCTGGCAAGCAACTCTGCTTTATGTGATTATTCAAGGACTCCATTTCCTTCTATTCATTGTTTCATCCCTCACTTGACTGTTACCTCATTTAATTGGTTGAAGCAGTTTTCTCACTATGTTCCGGGCCATGGGAAGGGGAAAAGGAATTTGGGAGAACACTTGTGTGTTGCTTTAATGCTCAGACCTTGGTTTTGCATACCCTTTCTTCTTGCATTGGAAGGATGTAACCATGGCCATACCTAGCTACTCAGAATGCTGGAAAATATAGGGTTTCTAACTTACATGCCTCACCTCAGCTCTACAGAAGAAAGAAAGAACAGTTTTTTGGGGGAATGCTTCCAGTATAGGTAAGAAAGAGAGCGTGGGAAGCAGAAATCATTTCATGCATAAATAGAGCGCTAAGGTAAGGTATTAGAACTTTCTTCTGAAAACTGTGGAGGGCCATCAAGTGTGGTAGGAATTGGATAGCAAATAATTTCTGAGGCAGAATTTTACTATGAGGTGAGCTGAACAGCTATACTAGTCTTCATGTGGAAATGCTGTGTTGTCATGATATCTTTTATAACAGATGTGATCTCTTGTCTGAATAGTTGATGATGAACTTACTCCTCACCTGAGGAAAAATGGATAGTGCTCTGTCAGAACAACTTCTGAGTTGTTCTCAACTTTTCTTTGAAAGAGGAATTAACAGAGCAGTTTCCATCTTTCTATTCCTCCAAACACAGGGCCAGAGGGAGGGTAAGCCTCACTAAGGGTAAGAGTGCATTAAAAAAAAAGTAGAATGTCATTATGCTAAGAGATGGAGAGGAAGGAAAGTGTATGAGAGAACACTAGTGTTTTGGGGTCCAGTCAAGAGGTCTGAGCTTGGCCTTGCCCTGGCTTTTCCTCTAGAGCCTTGCTTGGCTTCTCTGGCATTCACCTCTAGATTAGGTTGTTTGACAAAATAAACCGGAAGTTTTGAAATGTACTTCCATTTGAATAGGCATTAAAACTGAAGGTGGGAACCAGTTATGGTTGGAGCTCAAGAAATGTTTGTTGAACTTAACTAAATTTTTGGTTTTAATTTTAGCTAGGTAACTTATGGCTTGACCCTCAGCCCACATGGGAAGCCCACCCCCCTAACATCAAAAAAGAAGCAACCACAAGCAACAACCTACTGAGTATTCCATGATCTCTACTCAGCTGTCTGAGGAGATGAGTTTTCTTTTTATCTGCCTACCCCAGATGCCCGTTTCTGTGAATGATGCACAAAGAGGAAGTTCCAAGAGAAGGCCCATGGACAGCCAATGGCCACCTGGAGTCTAGCACATCCCTCACAATGATTTCAAGATAAGGAGTACACAACACAACTTCTAATGTGCTCTTTTCCTTGTGGTATTTTGGGACAGGAATTATGAGAGACTAGCATTTCGATGAGGAGCAAACCAGATCTCCGGGTTGACATCGAGTTTGGGCAGCAGAGCACCTTCTCAGTTTCCTGTAGCTGCTGTGGGAGTAACAGACACACTTCCGCTGTCCTGGGCCTGGTTCACAAAGGAAGAACAGCGGTTACCATCTCTTCAGGAGCCAACGCCAGGGGTGAGGGACCGAGGCGGCAGGCAATTAGCTGTTGGAAATTCACCAGAATACCTGGACTCACATTGGCAAAAAGAGCCATGGGACCTCTGACTGCCGGTGACCCTGACACTTCAGTGTCTCCACCTGCTAGCAGTTCAGTCTTTGATGACTTTCATAAACCCTAGCTGTCGTCCAAAGGGCAAGAATTACACACTTGCGATTAGTATCAATGGGTAGCAAGGTCTCTGCACCCGAAGTGGCAAATGTTTTGATAGTCGGTCCTTCCTTTTCAGATACTTTTGAAAGGCCAATTTACTTATAAAGTTGAATTTCCCCCCAGATTAGTGGTCACGTCAGCACTTAAAATGCTAGCAGGGGGAAGGAACCAGTATCATGTTTGTCTTGAACACGGGAGGTGGAGGACACCTGGCCCTCTGTTATTCCTGGGACACCATACAAGAGTCCACTGGGGCACAATACGGTTCTTATTCTGCACCAGAATCCATCTGTGCCCTACAGTAGGGAGACAAAAGAGGATTGTTAGCACTTAAAGGCACCTTGACAGACTCATACTGCTTGACTCTTCTATTAATCGCCCCATCTGCTAAGTGAGAGCTCTCTGACACAGGTTGGTGCAGAACTCTTCAAGCCCTTAGTCTGCTTCCTATTGGCTCCACCTGTGTTTGTGTTTGTTCTCAGTAGGCACAGATTCCAGGGAGAAAATGAACCGCTGCAGATCGATTGCAGTACCAGTCATGCAGAAGACGTGGTGAAGCGTGCCATTTGATTTTGATCTGGTTTTAACCCTTGCCGGGCGGTTGCCCTGACTTCCCGGCTTTTGTTTGCCTCGGTTTGTGTTCGAAGCCTCGGAGGCTTGAGGTAGAGGGCGGATAAGAGGCAGCACGGTGCCCTCATTTTAGGAAACACACCATTGCCCCTTTAAGTCGTTCAGACCTCAGAACCTCTCAGTCGCAGTCTGGGACAGAGAACTAGAACGGCCAGAAAGCACGTGTGTGTGTGTGTTTGTGTGTGTGTGTGTGTGTGTGTGTGTGTGTGTGTGTGTGTGTGTGTGTGAGTGAGATTGCTCCCATGAAAAGATATGCCTTGTTTATACAGCCAGTGATAATTCTCAACAAAAGTACATTGACAGCGCAGGCAGAGTCTGGGCTCGCACTGACAAAAGACAGACCGACCAAACTCGACGGTTTACTTAGGCGACCGTTCTCTCCAGGATGATTTGTCTTTGTCCTTTCCTTTCTTATTTTGTTTTAAAGAGATTTGGGGAGATTGAGTTAAGGACGTGGTGTCGATTTCAGCCGCAGTTTTGCAATTTCGGCATTTAGCCTGGATTATGTTACAGCCTTCATGATGCTGGGATATTTTTCTCTGTACAGCTTGGAGATAGAGGAGAGAAACAGGAAAAGGCGTAGTGTCTCCTCTCAAAGTTCCTTTATAGTGGGGTCTGGAGGTTGCATGGGTGTGTGTGTGTGTGTGCATGGGTGTGTGTGTGTGCACAAGAGACAGAGAAAGAGAGAGAAAGAGAAGAGAGAAAGTACTGCACAGCCAAACAAAACTTTCACTCCTTGATTATGCTCCTTATATTTTTACTAAGGATATTTGAGCTCCTTGCTGTTTCCCGAACCTCCAGGAACCTAAAGATGGAGACTGTGTAGAGAGGAATGAGCCCTCATCTCACTGTACGGTGGGGAGGGCTGAGGTTCAGGAATGACTGATTGCAGCTTTCTTGGCCCCTGAACTGACATTTTCTGTTCTAGACCCCTCTTTAAGATTCTGAGTCCTGTTCTGTTCACTTATGTGGGACTGTCCCTCTCCTACCCTGTCTTTCCTGGGAGGGAGAACTGTATCCCTAGGGGCTTTCACTGTTGGAAGCAATGGGAAACATAGTCTAAATTGGCTTACATAAAATGGTGTTTTATAAGTTCATGTAAAAGTGTGGGGGCATGGCTGGCTTTGGTCTTGACTGAATTGAGGGACTCAAAACTCCCCAGAAGCTGGCCCATTTCTATCTCTGACCCATATGTGCTTTTTCTAAGTCTGGCTTCTTTCTCAAACTCCAGATATTGGCATGATGACTGAATTAGTACCTTCCAAGTCATGTCGGCAAGGAAGGAGAACGTGGCTTTCTCCTTGTAGCCCCAGAAAATGTCTCACCAGGTCTTGCTTAGATTAGTTCACATGCACAACCATGACCCAGCCCTGTGACCAGGGGAATGCAGGTCTCTGGCCAAGACCGAAGTGATCATGTTCTTGAAGCTGGAGTAGAAGGCAAGCTGAGGTTCATCTGGGAGAAGATCTAAGAAAAAGATCTGGGTACAATTATCAAAGGAAGAGGGAATAGAGACTGTTGTCCAAACAACCAGTCCAAAACTTATCCACTGCAGGAGTCTTAGATGTTTAAAGGAGACAATGGCAATTTGATCAATCAGCTCCAAAATGTATGTACATATGCATTGTGTGTATGTGTGTGTGTGTGTGTGTGAGCCTGTGTGTGTGTATGTGTTGGTAAGGATGCTGGTCCAACACACTAACTTTGGAATCCTGGGCTCAAATCCTAATTCTAGCAGTAACTAAATATATGGACTTTTTTTTTTTTTTAAGATTTTAGTTTATTTGAGAGAGAGAGAATGAGAGCTAGCGAGCATGAGAAGGGGAAGTTCAGAGGAAGAAGCCGACCGTCTGCTGTGCAGGGACCCCGATGCGAGACTCAATCCCTGGACTTCAGGATCAGGACCTGAGCTGAAGGCAGTCGCTCAACCAACTGAGCCACCCAGGTGCCCAAATTCATGGACTTTTTGATGAACTACTTAAAATTCTGGTTTGGCTTTATTCTACAGAGATTTGGGGTGGAGTTAACTCAGCATCATTTCTGAAGAGATAAGTAATTACTTTGTCAATGACCTCATTTGTCTATTTTTGCTTACTCCTGCCATGAATAAAAATAATATCTCAGGATAACTAAATAATTGCTTAAAAACACTTCAGGTACCCTCAGCCAATATCTTGAAGATTGTCCAAAATTCTAATTTTCTAAGTTACCCCCATTTTGGAAGGAGAAAGTGCTTTTCCTTCCTAGATAGATCTTCTCTACTGACTAAGTGCCTTCTTGGGAGAGTAAGTGTTGCTTAAGCAGACCCAGAATGACTGTGTGTCTATGAAGAATGAGATGATTTCTCTTTTCAGTGAAAACATCTTTTGCTGCATGAAGCATACGCCCTCTCACAGGAATCTATTAGTCCACAAAACTTTCACCTTCCCACAAATGTTTCAACAGCTGGGACGCAAGGTCCCACTCAGAGACAAATGTGCACACCACATTTATAGTCTGAAATTCAATCTTCGAGCATCACTTGATTAGAATGAACATTATGGTACATTGTAATTCTTTTCATTTAAATAGCAGTCAATAAATTTATACCACAACCCATCCCCCATCCCTGAGCATATTCAAAAAGATTTCAGTTAATGCTCTTTTAACCAACTGGCATCTAAATATTTACCAAACTCTTCAGGTGCCCAAGGCAAGCATACTCCAGTATTTACAGGGTTGGTACACACACACACACACACACACACACGGAAAGTCACACACACATTTTTGTGGAAATTAAGAACACATTTATTTTTTTTTAGATTTTATTTATTTATTTGACAGAGAGAGAGAGAGAGAGAGAGATCACAACTAAGCAGAGAGTCAGGCAGAGAGAGGGGGAAGCAGGCTCCCTGCTGAGCAGAGAGCTGAATACTGGACTCCATCCCAGGACCCTGAGATCATGACCTAGGCCAAAGGTAGAGGCTTAACCCACTGAGCCAGGTTCCCAAGAACACATTTCTGATTCTGTTCTTTAAAAATGCTTCAGGAGGGTGTCCTACTACCTAAGGACCTTCTCCTCTGAAAGTTCATCTCTGTTAAGCAATTAGCACAGTAGGAACTTAAAAAACATGAGCTATATTAAAATGATTGTAGTTATTATATGATTTTAATTATTAAACAGTATCTTTGGTAATGTTAATTCTATTGGGCTTTTTATTTTTCTAAACTAGGAAGTTCTTAAACATGTTTAGCTCAACCACTCAGGTAATCTCATGGGCCCAAAGAGAGTAGATGCATTTATCATTATTCTTGCAAATTAATCTAGAGTAAATGCATAACTTTTTTGGATGTTTACAAACTTCTTTTCTAGAAAGTTCCATATACTCCAGCAAATGTGCATTCTAGCAATGTATGGATCTTGCTGAATGAATATTGTCCCCCCCACCATCCCACTGAGGACACTGCTGGTCCCACCTGCTCTTTCCTCCCCCCACTCTTTTCCAGAGTTTATATCACTAACATACCATATCATTGACTTACTGGTCATGTGTATTGTTCTTTGTTGGCCTTTCTTTTCCAGAATGTAAGCTCTGTGAAGGAAGGTGTCTTTGTTTCTTTGTTGACTGAAGAGTCCCAGTCACCTTCAATCCCATTTCTTTCTACCCCAAATAACATTTTTAAAAAATAAAATAGTATAGGTTTATAGTGTATCTGAGATAAGGGAAACTCTATTTCTGATAAGAGAGGAACTGAAATGTTGACCTTGGCCAGCCTTCTCTTATGACCATCCTATGTGTACCATGAGCTTTTCCTACATTGCTGCATTTGGGAAAGGACAACAATTCTGAACTTGTCCTTGTGGGGTTCAGAGCACAGAATGAGAAGACTGACTGCCCAAATACTCACGATAGAATAACTCCCTGGTATGTTGGTTGTGGAGTAGGAACTGAGTAGATAAAAGAAGAAAAATGCTATAGTGACTTTCATCACCCAAACTCAAAACTTTTTAAATTTGTGAACGTTATCTTGGTCTCCTCTACCTCAGCAGACACCAAGGTTCTCTGGTGCTTCCTTCCCAACATCTTCCCTGCATTCATTTCTCAGGATAGCTGCTGACTTGCATGTGACAAAAATCCAAAGTAAGGGTAGTTTGATTGAGATAATAGTTCACTTTTTTATGATGTAAGAATAAAGCAGTGATGGGAGGGTTGTGATGGTGGCACCACAGAAACATCAGCGATGCAGATATCTATCAGCTCTACTATATTGAATGTGTGGCTCTTGTCTTCATGATCCAAGATGGTGGATGAGTGCGAGTCTGCGTATCTGTGCTTTAGGCTGACAGTACTATGAAAAAGCAAGGAAAAGAGGGACAAAAGCATCTTCCATATAACACTTCTGCTGTAACTGAACAGCCAGAACATAGTCTGATGGCCATAACTATAAATAAGGGAGGTTTAGAAATGTAGCTTTTATTCTGGATGGCCACATGATCAGAACATTTGGTGGTTTCTATCAAGAAATAAGGAGAGAATGGAAAATGGGGTGGGCAATTAGCCTTCTCAGTCTAAACTACTTCTATAATACTCATGAACGAGACCTTGGATTATTACGATCACTTATTAAGTGCCCCTACTTCCTTCTCCAGAAGTTTAGAATGCCAACCTAATTGTTTCAGAGAGTAATCTTCATTTCATTCCATAGCTCAAAGACTTCAATAATTCTCGGTTAATAACTGGATAAAGTCCAATCTCACTAACCTGACATTTCAGGAAGTGGCATTGTATGACAGAGAGAATTTGGCTTAGAAATCACCCCCACAACCAAAAAACCCCAAACCCATGAATTATTACTTCTCATGGTCCTGCATTGTGGGTGACTGATTCCTCTGGGGGTTTCACCTGGGCTTGCCTGTACAGTTGCATTCAGCTGGATCAATGGCTGGACTGGGAAGTCCCAGATGTCCCCTCTCATAACTGGGGAGAGATGCTGTTTGGCTGTGGTGCCTCAGCTCTGCTCCATGTGGCCTCTCATCCTCCAGGAGGCTAGGCCCACTGCCTTACATTGTGGTCTTAGGGTAATGTTATGGACAGAAACCAAAGTGGCAAGGTCTCTTAAGACCTAGGCTTGGGAGTCATGTAATGTCACTTTTGCCACATTTCCATCACAAATCCAGTCCTGATTCAAGGGATGAAGAAATAGACTGCATTTATTTTTGGAAGGAGAGGTAAAGACATAATGAAACAGAGAAGGCTTTACAGAGCAGCAGGAATATATGGTCTTTTTTTTTTCCTTGCAGTTGACCATAACACCTCTGTGATCTTTGATAAACCATTTGCTGTGGCTGACCTCAGGTTCCCAATTTGGAAAACAGGCAATATAACCACCTCTAGGGTACTTTGAGATGTAAGTGATAGTAGGCTTTTAAAGTGCCTTGGGGCCCCTGGGTGCTCAGTCCAGTAAGGTCTGACCATTGATCTCAGCCCAGGTCTTGATCTCAGGGGTTTGATCTCAGGCCCTGGGTTGTGCTCGGTGCCAGGAGTGGAGCCTACTTAAAAAAATAAAAAATAAAGTGCCTCAAGTAAGACACTCAGTCAATATTAATTCTGCCTTCATTCAAAATTCTTCCAGGTCCCACTGATAGTGTGAACACTGCACTCCTGCTAATCTTTTCATGGTCCTCTGAAACCCCAGTGATGTTCCCACTGAGTGTTTCTGCCATTTTCTTTACCTGCAACATTTCCCCTTTATTTTAGTCTACAAAACTTTACCCGTGTTTCAGGATACCAAGTCCCATTTCCTTCATCAAGACTTGACCCCTCAGGCCACCATGATTTCTTGGCTTTCTAAATTCTAATAGCCTTTGTGATTTGTGCCACTCTTTAGCCATTTGATTATATGGGTTCCTGTGGCATCGTATTGCCTTATGGAGTTATTTAATCTTAATACTCTTTACCTTTTCAACTGCATGTCACCAAGTATTCCGTAAAACCCTAAAGGATGGAGAATGTAGGACTGAATAGTGAAATACAAAGAGATGTGAAAAATTAGTCTTATGGCTTCAGTTTCAGTCTTAAATGCTTATGAGCTGGGTAGACATAGTAAATCATTTAACTTTTCCTAACCTTAGTTTCAGAATCATTAAAAAGATAATATTCTGGGCTTGCTTAGCAATATTGCTGTAAGGCTCAGATAAGATTACACATAGGGACATTCTTTAAATATTGTAAAATATCACATAAATATTTGGTCTGTTATAATATGCCTAATGAACATTCGTTGACTGGATACTAAATAAGTATGAAACATAGCAAACTAGATCTATTGAGTTTATTGTGCAGGAACATGGATATTCTTTTAATTTACCCCTAAAAAGGAAACCAGAATACCATGGTTTTGGCAACATTAATTTAATGGGTTCCAGTTGAATGACTCCACCATGTCCAATTATAATTCAAATTTTCAATACAGTTCGGCAAGAGAGAAATCATGAGCAGAGATCCAATATTATTCTAAAATAGTTTCTGTTACAAAGTTTCTTTCAGAGGGAACGTTTTGGAGGAGACTGTTTTGTTCAACTGTTTTATAAGTGAGATGGTAATGTGGTTACAATTGAGTTAACTCTTAAGTACATCAGGGAGAAATTCTGCTTTGCTTAAACACAACTCGAAGCTCTCCCATCCTAAACTCCAGTGCAAATGTAGTAGAATAAGTCCATCAGAGCTAGGTTAGACTTGCAAGACTGTAACGTGTCAGACTCCATGCAAAACTAT
The DNA here is from genome assembly GCA_002007465.1 of Ailurus styani. Lineage (NCBI taxonomy): Eukaryota > Metazoa > Chordata > Mammalia > Carnivora > Ailuridae > Ailurus > Ailurus styani. The sequence continues at coordinate 271,887 of LNAC01001205.1, read as the reverse complement.
CCCAGCAGACCAAAAGAGTGGCCTGTTTATATGAGTTTTAAGTATTTCCAGGGACAGAGAGCTATGAACTTTCAATGTCTATCACATTTATCTTCAGGAAGGTCGTCTTGTTGAACACCAACTCTCAACTGCAATGTGAGACATTTTTTCCTTGTGTTGTCCCCAATGGGGATGGTGAACAGCTGGCCAATGTCATTTTTATGACAATTTTCATACACTTGAATTCAGTTGATAAGTTGTCTCTCTTATTTTCCTTCCTCCCAGCTTTCTTAACCTTCCTAGAGAGGTCCTGTTTTTCTTCCCCAAAATCATTTTTATTACCATTTTCAGGGCTTGGAGGAGTCAGGCCTCAAACTGGACGGAAAAATCAAGTGAGTCCTGGGCAGCATTGGTAGTGACGTCACTTCCTGTCTTGCCATCGTGACACTGATTGTAATACGTCCTGGCATAGTATATTTTACTGTTGAATCAAATTCATTTCATGGGCTATAGCATCTTTCTTTCTTTTAAAAAATGGTTCTTCAGTGTTTTTCTTGATGTCTTTTAAAAGTGATACACATTCATTGTTTGGTATTTAGAATATCACACACAAAAGAGAAAGATAAAAATGACTCACAATCCCTCTCTTCTGGGACAGCCCCCATTAAGATTTTGGCTTTACAGTCTTCAGGACCGAGAAGGTTGGCCTTCTCATCCCTTCTGGTGGTTTCCCTCTTGCTGCCAGGGTCTTTCTGTCTCCCATGGGAGGCTCGCTATGAGCTCAGCTAGACAGCCATGACTGACGAGGAATTGGGGATTCTCAGGAACAAAAAGATATTAAATTAAATTAGGCAAATGTCAGAAAACTAGTACTATCTCTACCGAAGGAGTTTGTAGGTATTAAATGCAAGTGTATGTCTCTCTCTGTGTGTGTGCATGTGTGTGTGTGTGTTTGTATAGGCATATGTTACATGTAATTCTTAGAAATGCGTCTGGAACATAGTAAGAGCTGAATAAATATTAAACACTGTTGTTTCATTGCAATTACTATTATTCTTCTTAATGCTGTCATCATAGTCTTTGGCATCATCATTATTAAAGGCTTCCTGTAAGCTGGGCCCAGCTCTGGACCCTGGGACGTTAAATAGTAGATCCTAGCCCTCCAGGTCATCTTGGTTTGGTAAGCGTGACAGATGCAGTTTTATAATTGTGGTCTCCAGCAGATCTAAAGCAGGACAAAACAAAGCACCCAAACAAATAAACCCTTATAGTTTCTAACTGACTAACCCTCTAACTAACTAACTAACTAAGCCTCTGTTAGTTTCTTAGCTTCTTAGCTTCCCTAAAATACCTAGCTCCAGGCTCAGCTAGGTAGAATGCTTAACTAAGTAGAAGTTTCTGAACTACACTTTGGTCATTCTCTATCCTTCTACAGTTATTTATCTATTTCAGATTTCATTATGTCACTCCTTATTTCACTACCATTGACCATTTCCATACAGTAAAGAAGCTATTCAGGATCCTATGTCTTCAGTATTTATCTGTCATCAACTTCTTCACTCACTCATTCAAAAAGGAAGCACATCCCTTATTTACCCACTTTTGAGGGCTGTCAAGAAATGGTCCCATGACTCTCATGACATTCGCAAGAGACCGTTTGTTTTTTCATGACATCAAAACAAATGGTCAATCTTGTCTAAGCAGTGAAATCAATTGATCAGGTTGCTTTTCAACTTTAGGACATAATTTGCACTGTTGTCGTTGATTTGGCATTCCTCAGATTTCCCCCATGTGAGTTGATAGATCTCTTTCTTGAGGATTGTCTTCATTTTAAACAATTTCTGTTCTTACAGACATTTGATGATTTACCCAGATTGATTGAAATGGGGCATGGTCCACTCTGGATCTTTCCTCTACTCAATTAAGTCAGCTATCACATTGTGCAAATCAGGACATCCTGTTAACAGGGGGATGGTCTTGATCTTCTGGGAAACCATTAAAGAACTGAAATAAAATCCATATTTACTTGACAGGAAATTGCTCTTGGTCCCTCTCACTCTCCATCACTCTCTCTTTCCCTTGTGGTATGTCTGTGTTTGCATGTTTATGAAGAATGGCTGGTCAGAGAGAGGAGTGGAGGTGGGTGGATGGGTGGGTGAGCAGAAATATCCTATTTGATCTCCATACTGCATAGCAGATAATATTTGGACCCCACTTTACAAATGACAAAACTTAGATGGAGAAGGTTGGTTAATTTGCCAACATCACACAACCACTGAATGGAAGACCTGAAGTCAAAACCACATTTGCCTTACCCTGCAGTACAGTGGCTCCTTTTCCAAAAAGCCAAGCTCAAATCCTACAGAGGGTCCCATCTCCTGGCTCCTCTGGTGTGGTGGCTCGTGCATGGAAGGTGTTAAGAAAATGTACATGAAATAGCTTGGAAGAAAGAATAGGGAAAAGCAGATTTTAAAAGATTCCCGTGGATGAGGAGTCCAGGGAATTGAGGAATCCAATACCATGAGTGGAAAGTCCAAAGCAATTACATCTGTGAGTGTTGAGAACGTGTTGTGTGCTTTCTTTCTCTGCTGAAGGAGAAGGCTGTTTACATTATGGGAGATTGTTCCGGTCTGTCCCAAAGAGCTTGTTAAGGGTGACAGACAGGTTTGTTGCTCGAATGCGCACTCCAAATTAGATGAATGGAGGAATTATGAAGCAATCAAATGGCAAGGCTTTTAGCAGACCACAGTACATTGCCCTTTTTTGCTACCCCTAGGCCTGTTAGCATAAAAGAGGCTATAAAGATAAAGTGCACAGTATTATTCAAGTCTCTGAGTTCAACAAATATGGGCAGCCTGCAGTTCATGGCAACCATCCTTATGATTGCTCAGACCACTTTGCCTCCCCCTGTGCAGAGTGAGCCCCTGTTCTTCCCTCCTTGCCAGGATGATATTGGGGGCCCTAGCAGGAGTTAGAACGAGGAGAAACACCTGGCTCCTTTTGAAGTTCCCTCCCTCCCTCCCCTTCTTCATGGTCCTCAGGGGAAGGAGAGGCTGCAGGAAAAACTTCAGGTGGCAATGGAGGAGTGAGTGATGGGGTGGCTGTGTCTGAGTCTTTTGCATTAACGGGCAGTGACCGGGGGGTGGGTATACAATGGCTTCTCTCCATCCGAAAGGGAAAGGAGGCAATTGTTCCCAATATGCAGGGGGCTGGGGCTCTGCATTCAGGGAAAGTGGTGAGGCTGTTATTACCCAAAGGAGACCTGGCTGGGGAGGTTGGTCCAAGCCTTTCATTGCAGAGGCGAGATGCAGCAATGGTAGTTGGCTTGTCTGAGGCTGCCCGGCCTTGTACATTCGGTCCTCTGTGTGCTGTGCCTTCCAGAAGCAACTGGAGTATCTCGGCGGGGGATGACGTGCACGTACATCTATCTGTATCTTCTCCAGCAGGGTGGAGGCCAGAAACCCAGCATGGAAAAGGGAAAGATGTAAAGTCTCTCTGGCCGAGGAGGGAGTAGGGGTGGGGTGGAAGGTCCTGGAAACCTGTCCTCCCAGCTTTGCTTTGCCCCTGTGGTCTTGGAAGACTGGACTTGAGAAACCCCACTAAATCCACTAAAAGTTATTATTTTTTCCACTAAATCTTCTCATTTTACCCAATTCAAACACATTTCTTATTATTAATGCTGCTTTGGCAGGGGCTGGTGACACACTTACGGCCAAGCAGCCTATGCTGACCTCGACCTAGTTACCCTGACCTGACAGGTACAGGAATGGAGACTTTGAGAGGGGAAGTGACAGTCAGGAAGTGACAGGCCCAGGGTCTGACACCAGATCTGTCTGGTCCAGAACTCACCATGACACTCTGCTTCTAGTACAGAGGATTGGTCTGCAGTTTTGAAAGTTGTCTGGTCTGCGTCTTTGGATGTTTTTCCCCAGGAGGGGAAATGATGCGATTAGTTAGGATAAAGTCTACGACCCTTTGCACTCTTCCGTTCTGCCATTCGGTACAGTTTATAGTTTAAGCTAGTGGTTCACTTAAGAAGAAGGGAGATTGTTCTCCCCAGAATATGCATGTATGGTTTAGATGTTGAGATTCTGGAGACCATGGTCCATGACTAGGTTGTTTTTTTTTTTTTTTTCTTCGTGAGTCTTCTTTTTAGAGATCACTTGTAGTATAAAACCATGTGAAGGGGCTTTTGTTCTTTCATAATCTGTTCACGTTCTACCATCCCCGCCATGCCCAAGTGCTTTAAATTTAGTCCATGGCTATCTGGGGTCTGTTTTAGAGGGCTTTTTAGAAACAACGGGTCAATACCTCTACGTGGCTCACATAGGAGGCCCACCACTTCACAGTAGCACCTCATACCACTAAGAATGGAGCCAGCCTAGCTGCCCACCTCTGGATGGAAGGGATGGGGGGGGTCCCTCTCACCCCACTGCCCTGGGCCAAAGGGAATGATTCAGTTCTTCATACAGATGTTTGGTCCACATAATCGCAAACTTCAGGAGAGCAACATCTGGTTTTTTTTGTAAAGTCCCCTCCCCCATTCCATTGTCTTCATTTCATAAATCGGCATTTACAGTAGGTTTTGGAACTTGAGAGGCCCCGTGGACACGTGGGAGACAATGCCATTGAGGCCTGGGGACTTCCCCGGCCCAGCACGGATGGGAGAGAAACGCTGATCGCTTTTCAACTCTGCTGTTTGCTCCCAAGAAAAGGATTCATTTATAAAGCTGTGATTTCTCTTGCAGGAGAGAAAACTAAAAAAACAAAAAAACAAAACCAACCCCAGCTGCTATTTTTAGAGACGTTTTGTAAATGAAAGGGCTATGAAAGTCAACCTACCAGTCCAGGAAGACTATCGGTGAGCTTTCCAAATCTGTCCACTAAAGTAGGAATTTGAAAGCCCCACCACAAATTGCCTTTCACTTCAACCAGGATGCTTATTATGATTCCCTGGCTCCACTCAGCTCCCCTATTACTTACACATGCATTTAGTTACCCTGTATTTTAATTACATGTGTAGAACCAGTTTTATGTTCTCTTCTCTGACTACTCATAAACTTCACAGAGATCACCAGAAACCATATTGTTCTTAAAATAGCCTTTGCCTCCTGTCCTTGCAAAGAGACCACATGACACTCTCTCAGCCCAGCCCTGGCTTCTCTAAGTTCATTAGGATCCTGGCAGGCATGTTCCTCCAAACCACAGTGTCGTTTTCACTAAGCTTGTCCCTGGTCACAGAGCTAGGGGCCTCAGACACACCATCAGAAACACATCATTAACAACAGGCCTGGGCTGGATTTCGGTGGTATCCTTTGAACCCACATGTTACCAGCATTTGGGTCAGAACCGTGGGCGCCAGAACTGGTCCTTATTTTGCTTGTTAGTTACGATGAAAACAAAACAAAACAAAACCACAAGTCTTTCATGTGTCTCCGTCCCCCAGGTATCTTCAGTCCTCTGTTCCCCAACATCATGTTGTGGTTTGCAATCCACAGGCTGTACCTTTGGCAATTACGTGACGACTGTGATTTCCGCTGACTTGGAAGTCCAGCCACAACATCAACTGCCCTGTGGAACTTGACATTGAGAAACTCCGTAAAGAGAAGGCTCTATGTCTTATGGTGTGAGGTTGTACCCCTGTTCCCCCTTTTCACTTAAGATTATGTGACTACAATGGAAAGCAATATAATAAAAATATAAACCTGTCTTTGGCCATATAATAACTGTTTTCATCTTACCCCCAACTCTCCTAAAAACACAGAAGGAGGGTATCATCTCTCTAGCAGATTGTGGATACATCAGACACTAACAATAATATCCCGGGTGTGGCATGGCCATAAAATAGGATTCCTGTGTGCTTTCCTTCCTGAAATTTCACTAATTGTCACATAATTCACCAACACAATATTTTTTTTTAATTCACATAAACAGAGCAGCTCACAGGGCCGTTTTAATAAAGGAGTAATATCGCATTCCTGTGTTTTTTTAGAAAGCAAGTGTTATTGACCCAGCTGAGTGTCATTGGTGGGTGAGGGGCTGGAGTTTGGGACTTCAGGCTTCAGAAGCATTTCTCTGATTCACCGTGACTCCCTGGGAGATGACACTGATGTATCTCTCAGACAAACCAGAGTCATAATGAAATAATTTTAAACTGATGGTGAATCTTGGAATTTATCTTTATGTCCCTGTACAACTGGGTAGAAAGAGAACATTGCAGTGGGTCCTTCTGCACCTTTGGCTCTCCTAAGGCCAGATCACCAGTGGGACTGGTTTGCAAGTTCCTCTCCTTCACACCTCCCCACCCCCAAATCTGTGACCTTGACAGCTCGTTTATTTTGAGGGCAGGGGTTTGTGAATATTTTCAAATTCCTGGGTCTTCGATGGTACTTCTGACTGATGAAACTTCGTTGGGAAAAAGGTATTCAGAATGAAAACAGATGTTTCAAAATTCACGTGTTTGACAATAATTTTTCTCTAAAATAAAAATACAGTCCCTAGCTCCACGTCAGAGAAGCTCGTATCAGTGGTTCTGATGAAAAACACGTATCAGGCAGGAAAATTGTCGATGACACCCAGAGATGAGTTGAGTTATGGCTCTTAGTTAAGTAACTGATTATCTAGTTTTCTTTTTCTCTGAGATTTGTTGAAAAGTCTCAGTTAAATGAGCATGAAGGTTTCCAGGTATGCACGTGAGGTATGTGGAGATTGCCCACTGCTCAGAAACTTCGTTGGAGGCTGGAGACCATATGTACAGCTTGAGCACGGGCTCCTGCAGTGTGTCCTTGGCTAGAAATTCTGGGTCAGGGCCTAGAGTTGTTCCAAAGGCTTTTCCTCTTGTGGTTGCTTGGTTTCTAATTTTGGTTTCTAATTGTACCAGCCATATTACCACAAGACCACAGCTGGAAGGTGGCACTTGGGCAAAAAGAAAGAAGCCTGTCAGATATCTCCCCTTCCTGGTAGACAGATTAAATGACTACATTATATGCAAGCCATGGATTTTTAACTTGCAAACAAATTTATCCACCATGTATCTACTTTCCCCTGATTCCCCTCCATACTGACTATTCACTCAAATACCCACATTTCATGCATGAGAAAAGAAATTAAAGAATCAAAATGACTTGCTCTCATTAAAGCAAGTTTTTTTTGTTTGTTTGTTTTTGGGTTTTTTTTGGCGGGGAGGGGAGGCTTTTTCCATTTTGCCAGAAAGAAGAGAGGTCAGGCTTGGTTCCTCCTAAAAAGGACGGGAGGGGGGTGGAAGGGTAGGGATAGGGTGGATGGGTTATGGACATTGGGGAGGGTTTGTGCTTTGGTGAATGCTGTGAAAGATGTAAGCCTGATGATTCACAGACCTGTACCCCTTGGGCAAAGAATAAAAAAAAATAAATAAAAATAAAAAGGACGGGAATTTAGAAAACATAGTTCATGTCATTTCTCAGGGCATTGGTTTCCCCATGCATAGAAAGGAGGTTATAAAATATGTAAATCTCTTCCAGCAAAAGATTCTGTAGCAGGGGTCTGAGGAAACAAAACTGAATTTGGGAAGAGGGACAATAACAACAACAACAAAAATGCAAGCAGGAGGGACGGATGACTGTATTGAAGCAAGTTATCTCAGTATATGAGAATGAAGAGAGACCTGGAAATAAAGCTCTGGGTTGAGCCTTTCCAAAAGACATAAAATCAGGAGAGATAGGTTCGGTTCCTTGCCCCAGAAAATGGTGGGAGAAGTTATAAAAGTATGTAAGGAAAGACCTAAAGACGTGGAATAAAAATAATGAATTCCAAACTTGACCAATGGAGATTAGGAAAGAATAGCTTTTGGATCCTAAATGAAAGTATAGACAGAACTTCGCCAGCATGAAATATTTTTTTGTTCAATGCCTTCTTAGGATTTCGATTTAAAAACAGAAAAAAGGCGCACCTGGGTGGCTCAGTCAGCAGTCAGTTAGGTGTTGGCCTTCGGCTCAGGTCATGATTCCAGGGTCCTGGGATGGAACCCTACATCAGGCTCCCTGCTCTGTGGGGAGCTTGCTTCTCCCTCTGCCTGCTGCTCCCCCGGCTTGTGCTTTCTCTCTCTCTGTGTCAAATAAATAAATAAAATCTAAAATAAATAAATAAATAAAAATAAATAAAAACGCTAAAAGTATACAATAATGTATGGCCTAGTTCAGATCTACTGGAAGGATAATCCTCAGAGTTATTACTTGAATGATGGTGTGAAATGTTTGCTCTTTGAGTATAAACTGCTCAAGTTCTTTATAAATTTTTTTTTACTCTCTGGACAAATATTTTTAATATGGACTATATTAGTTTTCTGTGACTGCTGTCACAAATTACCACAACTTTGGTACATTAAAATAACACACATTTATTGTCTTATGTTTCCAGAAATCTGAAATCAGTTTCACTGGGCTGATGTCAAGGTGTTGGCAAGGTCATGTTCCCTTGGTAGTGGTAAAGCACAAAATGTCTCCAATTTACTTTTGAATAAATCAGAAATGGGGCAAAATGTAAACAATTAAAAATTTATAAAAAGAGTCATGTATGCATTCTTTTTCATTCTGGCCTGCCTAAGGTCAGGGTACATTGAAAACATAGATGTTTCACATCCCTTCCCTCTCTGGTCAAGTCATAGACTGTTGCTCTGTGTACAGAGAACAAAGTAAAACAGAAATGAATATTATTCACACAGTGATCAATAGGGAGCTTAAACCCTCTAGTTAAATTGTGACAAAATCCAAAGACATGGTCTGTCTTAACTCATAAAATATAGTTGCCTAAATTAAGGTATCCTTTTTCCTTTCCTGTTCTTTAAATGCCTGACCTAATATTTTCATTCATGCTTGGAATGTGCTGCATGTGTAGTATTGCAAACCTCATCTCACGATACACAGCTTACCCTGACAGTTCGGTGTGAATGAAGATGTTGGTCGTCTGTCATGTGTCATCTCTATACTCTGAGTTTTACTTATGTTCATTTCTTTACTATTTGCAAACACTGGTTAGGGAGGTATTCTTTTCATTTTGTTGAGAAAGAAACTGAGGCTCAGAGAGTCAGTGTAACTTGTTCAAGTTTACTCGGTCACTATGGCTCAACTCAAAATGGATGGGACTCCAAAATATTTAGACTTTCCAAGTTACCCAGAAAATTCATGAACGACTGTGCATCTGAGAGCAACCATTTTCTAGGTGTTGCAGACATTTCCAAGCAAAACATTAACTTGTCCCTGAAGCCACTTTTTAGAAAGCTATTTATCTTTGAGCACCCCAAAAGCATTTTTCTTCTACAAAAATAATTTCTCCCGTGACCTCATGTCAACAAAACCATATATATGTATGACCATTCTTCTAGACAAGTGCTCCAAAATGTTTGAATCCATCAATATGACATGTGTGGGTAGAAAAAGTTTTTAGGAGAATAAACAATTAAAAGTCATAACAGTGACTTTCTTTACCCATGCTTAAGATCAGCAAATCACCACCACAGCAAAACCTCTTAAGACTGTCCTGTCATAATCAGAGGAATAATTTTCAACTTCTGAGTATTATCTTCTTTGTTTTAAGTCAGGACCAAGGTATCAAAAGGTCCATGTGTGTAAATTACACTTGGCTGCCGAGGTTCTGGACCCCAAAACTGACAAGCACGGAGCCCAGGACATAATAGATTGAGAGGTGCTGAAACATAAGTCATCTTCAAAGGCATTCTGTTGTATGTTAGGGGGCCTTGCCTTTGCTGAGAGAGCTCCTTCCCTTGCTGATCAACTCGGGGGAAAGGAGGAAACACACAAAGGCTCTCTCTAGCTGCACAGCTGACTTAGAACCATAAGCAGTTGTAGCTGGAAGGAGTTCTGCCAGCCAGCTCCCTCGTTTTAGAGATAAGCCCTGGAGAGGTGGAACAGCTTTCCCCAAGCAGTGCAGTCAGTTAATAGCAGAACTTGGACAAGAAGCCAGAACGAATGGAGGCTTCACTTGGGGTTCATGTGGATTAGCATGGTGGTAGAAATCCAAAGCAGAAGAAGCCTGGGGAGGGAGTGTGAGTAGTCTGTGTTTTGAAGGCTGATCTAAACCAGATGCAACTGAACTAACAAATTTATAAGAAGTTTCAGTGTTGCTAAATTAGAAGGTGCTACATCATTAACCTTGCAAATAGAAACTTGTAAGCATTGACTAAACTTGACCTTAAGCCAATCACATCTTTCCATTTACCAGTGTCCCAAGAAAGTACTCACGTCCCAAGAAAATTCACAGTTGCGCACAGAGGACCACTTCTCTGTGAAAACAGGAGTTCAGGATGTAGTGCTGGAAGTGGTGATGGTAAGACTGCCTAATAAACCTGTGTTTCTCTAAAATAAAAAATAGTTTGGTATAATCACTCATTTTACAGAAGAAGTCATCTTAGATGATTCATAAGTAAGAGGGCTTTGCTTACAAATTAGAACTCTGTCACAAATTCATTGTCTCTCACAGCTTGAATAAGCTCTCTGCTTTCCTAGAAGGCAATGTGGAAGATGTTATTGCTGCTTCCTGATACCTACAATGAACATCCATCCCTTCCTGGGGCCAGGAGAAGATTGACTCTCTACCCTCTGAAATTAGTCTGGACCATCATAAGACTCCTCTTAGACAATATAGTGAAAGGGGAAATGGTGTGTGCCACTTCTGGGTCACTTAAGAGCCACTGTGCATTTCTGTTCTTCATTAGTCCAGGACTCATCCAATTGATATGATGCAGAGCAGAGCATTAGTCAGCCCGGGAGGAACATAGAGTGTGAGAGAAAAAGAATGCTTTCTGGTTTCAAGCCATACAGATTTGGGGGATTGTTTGTTACCAAAGCACAATTTAGGCAATCCTGAACAGTGGAGCCCTGTTGATGGGCTCACACATTTCAGTAAGAATGACTTGTTTCTGTAGGTGTCCAATGACTGAGTTTGCACACATCTGTTGAAAAATGGGGAGAGGTCAATAATTGCCTTTCTCACAGTGCCCCAAGAAAAATCATATAATTATATTTGTAAATTTGAATGGTGTTTACATTTTTTTGAAAAGATTTTATTTTTTAAGTAATCTCTCTACCAAACGGGGGGCTCGAACTCACAACTCCGAGACCAGGAGTTATATGCTCCACTGACTGAGCCAGCCAGATGCCCCTGGTGTTCTAATTTTTAAAGCCCTTTCTCAGAAATAACTGTATACCATATGTCTGTGAAAGAGACCGCCTGGATGGTAACACCATTTTCCTTCACACGAGGAATCTTAGAGAAGTTAAATGATGTACTCGCCACTAGGATGCTGCAAGAGATCTGTGTTCCATTCACTATAATATTCTACCTCTAGTCTTCAAATAGGTTGGGAAATTTTTTTCAGTTAATTCTCTTTGTGGGGTTGTGGAGGTTTGTGGGAAGCAAACAAGAGCAAATACATTTTACCTTGGGGAAGGCAACTCGATTATATATACCTTTATCTGCTTGGTGCCTACCATGGTTATTAGCATATGGTAGGATTCTTAAATATGGCTATGGTTTCACTTTTAGTAGGAACCTTATCCTCCCTGTCCCCATTTCCACATTATTTTCTGGCTTATCATTTAACTTCTGCCCTGCATTCAAGGAATATGCTTAAATTCCTTGTGGAGTGGACAGAGGCTGGCATCCCACAATTAAAACAAATATTGTCTGAGTATTTGTGTTCTCCCTAAATTCATCTATTGAAATCCTAATATCAGGGTGATGGTAGGAGGAAGTGGGGCCTTTTGGGAGGTGATTGATGAATGAGAATATAAAAATAAAAGAGGCCTGAGAGAGCTCCCTTGCCCTTCTACCATGTGAGGATGCAATGGGAACTCTGTAACCCGAGGGCACTCCCCTAACAATGCTGAAACCTTGATCTTGAACTTCTATCATCCAGAACCATGAGAAATAAATCTCTGCTGTTTATAAGTTACCCAGTCTGTGGTATTCTGTTATAGCAGGCTAAACACACTACGACACCCTGATTAACACAAATATCTAAAGTTCATGCTAGTGTGTAAATGATAGCTGTGCTAGGCAGTCTCTAAGATGACCACCTATGGTCCTGGCTCCTGGTATTCACACTCTTGTGAAATCCCCAACACCGGAGTGTGAGCTGGATTTGTTGACCTGATTCTAACACACAGAATATGGCAGAAGTGATGGCATGTCATTTTCAGGGATAGTTATCAAATGACCACGGCTTCTGTCTTGGGCAGTCTCTTGCTTTCCTTCTTGGACCACCAGCTGCTATGTCATAACAGCACTCAGCCTATACAGAAGTCCCCAGAGCAAGAACGTGAGGCCTCCCAACAGTGAAATGAGTGAGCTTGGAAGCAGATTCTTCAGCCTCAGTTGAGCTTGACATGACTGCAGCCCAAGCCAACAGTTTGAGTGCAACCTCATGAGAGACCTCGAGCCTGAAGCACTCAGCTAAGTTAGTGCCCAGATTCTACACCCACAGAAAAGGTGAGAATGCTAAGTGTTTGTTGTTTTAAGCCATTAACTTTTGGGGTAATTTATTATGCAGCAAATGATAACTAATATTAAATGAAAACTTTTTCTGGGGTAGAGTTTATTTACTTGAGAGAGAGAGAGAGAATGCGTGAGCAGGGGGGGACCAGAGGGAAAGGGACAAGCAGACTCTGCACGGAGCGTGAAACCCAATGTGGGGCTCGATTCCATGACCCTGAGATTGTGACCTGAGCTGAAATCAAGAGTTGGACACGTAAGTGACTGAGCCACCCAGGTGCCACAGAACTGACACCTTTTTTGAGGGCAAGTTTTAATGCGCAAGGACTTTCATCAGGACAGAGCAAGCTCTGAGAGAGGTCACCTATGAAGGATAGAGATGCACAGGGCAATGTCTGCCTATCTCACCTTCATCAGACTTTTTTTCATTCTAATTTTCAGGTCACATAACTATAGAAGTTACACTTAAATGCACAAATAGTGAGACCTGATTACTAGTTAGACTGATTACCTGGTTACTAGCTAGACTAGTAACCTAGTCTAGCTCTTACAAAATAGAAAACCAAGATCTGAAGAGGATGTGTTAACACATTCTATGTCACAAAACAATGCAGGCATAAGGCTTGGACTGAACCCCAGGCTTGCAGAGACCTCTTCCATGGCTTCAAGTTGTGCCTGGCTACTTCCCTCTTCACAGTTAAAAAAAGAAAAAGTAAAGCAGATTAGAATTAGAATTAGGATTAGATTAGGAACCATTGCAATTCTACAAAGTATTCTTGTTTTTTATTTTTTATTATTATTATTTTTAAATGTTATTCTCTTTTGAGGAATGGTTTGTTTTCTTTAAGATTTTATTTATTTATTTGACAGAGAGATAGAGAGATAAGTAGGCAGAGCAGTAAGCAGAGGGAGAAAACAGGTGCTCTACTGAGCAGGGAGCCCAAAGTTGGGCCTGATCCTAGGACCCTGGGATCATGACCTGAGCTGAAGGCAGATGCTTAACTGACTGAGCCACCCAGGCACCCTGTATTCTTGTTTTTTAAAAGATTTTATTTTATTATTTTATTTTATTTTGAGAGAGAGAGAGAGAGAACACGCATGTGTGAGCAGGCAGGGGTAGAGGGCAGAGGAAGAAAGAGTCCCAAGCAGACTATGCTCTGAGCATGGACCCTGACATGGGGCTCGAGCCCAGGACCCTGAGATCATGACCTGAGCTAAAACTAAGAGTCAGCTACTCAGCCAACTGTGCCACCTAGGGACCTCAATTCTATGAAGTATTCTTAGAAGTTGACCAGTTTTCTCATTTTAATAAATGTCAAAAACTGACTTTCAAGACTTTTTTAATAGTTAGTATTGAAAATGGACAGAGTCATTCATTCATCCAACAAATATCTGTTGAGTGCCTACCATGTACCAGGCAGTGTGCTAGACACTGGGATTGTTATGATGGTGAAAGCATTAGGTGGGGATACCAAAAGAAAGAGCACATGAATCTTGCCTCTTTTATTATGGTGTTTTTTCTGCTATCATCAGTAAATACATTTGTTCCCATAGACAGGAACCATTTAAAGGTTCAATTATTCAATCTCAATATCGATCCAAAGCTTTTAATGCTCCTTTAGAAAGTTGATTGCAATTTCAGACTCATGTGAGCAAGGAAGGCTTTTGACAGTGGTTCCAGACAAGGCAATGTCTCTGTTGCCAGGTGCTCCACCCTGAAGTGGAAGAATGCCCTGGGCTATTGAGCTCCACACAACTGGGGATAAAGATCCTCTCTGCATAACTGTTATGGCTTCACTTGGATTATTGGACACCAACTAAATTCTTAACAAGGTAAAGGAAAGTGAGATATTCTCTGAGACATTTTGTGAGCCACAATGTGCTGGAAGTGAAACAGCATGAATTTTTGGAGTCTCAGATCCTAGAAAGAATGTTGGTTTGATGCTCTCTAGTTAAGTAACATTGGGCAAGACACTTAAGGTAAGCCTCCCATTATGCATGTGCAGAATAACAAGGATAGTAATAATTGTATCACTTGCCTGTGGGAAGTGCTTTGTAAGCTAATCAACATTCTCCAACAGTTCCCCTTTTCCTTAAATAATATCTCTGAAAGCAGAGATGGCAATCTATTTTTTTTAATCTTTCATAGTCTCTAAGGCTGTGCCTAACACTTAGTAGGTACTCACTAATTGTTGAAAAGCTGCTAACTAAAAATAGTCATAATCTCTGAGTGCATACTATGTACCTAACAATGTCCTAAATATTTCCCTTGTATTGATTTTTGATTCCTAACAATGACATCCTAGGTAAATATTATTGTCCTATTATACAGGTGAGAAAATCTAGGCACAGAGAAATTGAATAGTTTTAACAGTCAGATAGTAAGTAGCAGAACTGTCATTTAAACCCACAATCTGGCTTACTACCAAGATTTACTGCTTCTCTGTAAGAAGTGGCTATCGATTTACTGTTCCTTTAGGAAAAATACAGGCCAAAAGAAAAGAATTAGTTCCTTTACAATGAATTAATGAGTACTTCTTTTGTATGAGCTTTTATTCAATATCCAAAAATAAAAAAACAACCTCAAGAAAACAAGAGCAACACCCAATCCCAACAAACAGGAAAATCCCAAGTTACATCAATCTAGATAAAATCATATTGAATTCTTCCCAGTTTGATCTTTTTTTTCCAGTCAGACGAGCCCTTAAAAATTGTTCATTTAGGATGCTGAACTGAAGCTGAGGTTCTTTCATCTAGGAACATATCTAAAAGGCAAGAAGAAGCAGGCTGTGCATTGTTAGCTGCGTTTGAAAATTATTTATGCAAAACAGTAGGTCTTGGTTGATTGCCTGGACTGTAGCTTGCCTATCTTCTCTCACAGGGAGCATATAGTGACAGGAGATGAAAAAATTAAAAGCCCTGAAAAGACCTCCCAGATAGGCAAATGGCAGAATACTCCTCACAAATCCTGAAGGGAGGGAAAAGGGAGATGAAGAAGAAGCTACCATTTCTTGAAAGCAACTTATACTAGACATATACAATTATTTCCTCTTCATCCTAGTGAGCTGGATAATGCTAAGCACATCTTGTAGATAAGGAAGCTGAGGCTCAAAGAGGTTAGGTAACAACCACAAAAAAGTACTCTAGCTGGGATTCAAAACCAGGATTCCCCACTTATTCTGAACCCTATGGACTCTTTGTTCTTCTGCTAATATATTCTACCACTACTGCCAGTAGCCTTGACTGACTGTTTTCACAAACTGCAGTTAGTTCTAAGAAGCTGCTGGTGTGCCAGAAGACTACTACAAGATGACCAAGAAAACGTTGCTATTATGTAGAGGGGAGGAGAGAAGAACAAAAGGGCAGAAAGAAAGAAGGAAAGCCCAATGGAAATCACAAAAGACCGCTAGTCAGAGAAAAGCCTTTAAGCTTTTGACAAGGTGTAGAAAGAAGAAAACAGTACTCCTAAGGAGTGAATTTTCCAGAGGATAGGTTTCTAATTCTAATAATCCTATTAAAAAGTAGACGAAAGCTCCAGGGAACCCTAGATATCCTTTTTTTCAAAGATGGCTACTTGCTTTTTGCCTTTTGTCATTCCCACCCAACTCCCTCAGGGTCACTTGTTTGGGATGTTTCTGCATTCCCTGAACTATGAATTAGTCTTTGACTTTTTACCTTATTCTTTAAGAAGAAGTCTTGCCAAGATCAAATTGCCCAAGATGTTTAGGTCAGTGGTCACTGAATGCTGGTGCACAGATGGAACATGGACCATGATGAGGCTGTCAGTGTTCTGGGTTGGAGTGAGAAAAACGAATAACCCAGAGAGCTTTTCATAACACTAAACCCATCTCATACTGACCATCGTTTAGTTTGAGATTTTGTTCTTGGTTGTTTGATGTTTCAGTGTTTCTTGTTGAAATGGTGGGGAAAGCAGATGATTCCCCTTACATACTTTAAAAAAAAACCTAAATGGTCTGGGAAATCTTTTCTTAGCCAATTTTGGGCACCGATTTGAGAGACATGCCTGGTCCATTGGAAAGAATCTGGTGATGGACTTTGATTTAGACTCCGAAGAATCTCTCAATGGGAGAGCTATTTCTATATCTGATGGAAGAGTTCATAACTTGTTTTAAAGACTCAGTTAGATTATATACGTTCAGTTCCAACTGCAGCATCTGGTAAATGGCTGGTATTAAAAGAAGTATTTAAGAGGCCTTCTTTTTCTCTCTCAACCCTTCTTTCATTAGCACAGGTCTGTGAATTGCATGACTTTTAACCTCCTTGGCCCTGGTCTGCTAAATGCCAGTAGTAACCCCAAATTCCATTAAAAAATTATTATTATTAAAGTATCTTTGATATACAATGATATATGAGTTTCAGGAGCACAATATAATGATTTGACAATTCTATACATTATGTAATGCTCACTGCTCTAAGGGTAGTGGCCGTCTCTCACCACACAAATTTGTTAAAATATTATTCATTATATTTCCTCTGCTTACTTTTTTTTTTAGATTTTATTTATTTATTTGAGAAAGAGAGTGTACAGATTGGAGCAGAGGGAAAGAGGTAGAGGGAGAAGCAGTCTCCCCACTGAGCAGGGAGCCCAACGTGGGACTCGATCCCATAACCCTGAGATTATGACCTGAGCCGAAGGTGGCTATTTAACCAACTGAGCCACCCAGGCGCCCCCTATACTGTAATTTTCATTCCCTTATTTCTCTTCTAACTGAAAGTTTGTACCTCTTCATCTTCTTCATCTATTTTACCCAATCCCCTACCCCACTGTCCTCTGGCAATGACCGGTTCGTTCTCTGTATTTATGAGTTTGTTTCTGTTTTTTGTTTGTTTGCTCATTCATTTTGTTTTTTAGATTCTTTATGTAAGTGAGATCATATGGCATTTGTCTTTCTTTGGCTGAATTACTTCACCTAGTGTAATACCTTCTAGGCCCATCCATGTTGTCCCGAATGCCAAATTCTCATTCAATCTCATGGCCAACTAATATTCCATTGTGTGTACACACACACACACACACACACACACACACACACACACACACACATAACCCATATATATATCCACATACTTACCACATACCATACACACATATATATGTATAGATTTACATATATTACCATATATATTACTATAATATATTATTATTACTACTATATATTATACTATATATTATATATTACTATATATATTACACCACATGCCACATATATACACTATATATGCATATATAAATATATATACACATACATATGTGGTATACACACACACATACAAAATGGAATATTAGTCATAAAAAAGAATGAGATCTTACTGTTCATGACAAATACAATGCATTTACCATATATCATATATGCACACATGTATATATTTATATATGTATATGTAGTATATACATATGGTATGTCTATATTATTACTACATATACATATATACACATATGTATGTGGTATACACACACAATGGAATACTACTAGCCATAAAAAAGAGGTGAGATCTCGCTATTCACAGCAACACAGATGGACGTAGGGGATATTATGCTGAGTAAAATAAGTCAGACAGAGAAAGACAAATATCATATCTATCTATCTATACAAACACATACATACATACCTACACACCACATCTTCTTCATCCATTCATCTATTGATGGACACTTAGATTGCTTTCATATCTTGGCTATTGTAAATAATGAATACAGGAGTGCATATATCTTTTCAAATTAATGTTTTCATTTTCTTTGGGTAAATCCCCAGAAATGGATATGGTATTTCCATTTTTAATTTTTTGAGGAAAGTCCATATTGTTTTCTACTGTGGTTGTAACAATTTATATTTCTACCAACAGCTCACTAAGGTTCTTCTTTCTCTACAACCTCACCAATACTTATTATTTCTTCTCTTTTTGATACTACCCATTCTGATAGGTGTGAGATGTTATATCATTGTGTTTTTGGTGTGCATTTCCCTGATGATTAGTGATATTGAACATCTTTTCATAAGTCTGTTGGCCATCTATATATCCTCTTTGAAAAAATATTCGGGATGCCTGCCCCATTTTTTAACTGGATTATTTGGGGGTTTTTTTTGTTTGTTTTTGTTTTGGTATTGAATTGTTTAAGTTCTTTATATACTTTGGATATTAACATTTATTGGATATATCATTTGCAAAATATTTTCCCATTCATCAGGTTGCCTTTTGT
Organism: Ailurus styani; assembly: GCA_002007465.1. Taxonomy (NCBI): domain Eukaryota; kingdom Metazoa; phylum Chordata; class Mammalia; order Carnivora; family Ailuridae; genus Ailurus; species Ailurus styani. The sequence continues at coordinate 253,202 of LNAC01001205.1, read as the reverse complement.
TTTGTTGATGATTTCCTTTTGCTGTGCAAAGCTTTTTATTTTGGTGTGGTCTCAATAGTTTTGCTTTTGTTTTCCTTGCCTCAGGTGACATATCCATAAATTTGCTGCTAATGCCAATGTCCGAGAGATTACTGTCTGTTTTCTTCCAGGAGTTTTTGTTTTGTTTAAGATTTTATTTATTTATTTGAGAGAGAGAGAGAACATGAGTAGGTTTAGGAGGAGAGGGAGAGGGAGAAAGAGATTCCCCAATGAGCAGGGAGTCTGACACAGGGTTCGATCCCATGACCTGAGCCAAAGGCAGATACTAACTGACTGAGACACCCAGGTGCCCTCCTTCTAGGAGTTTTATGATTTCATGTCTCACATTTAGGCCTTTAGTCCACTTAGGTTAATTTTTGTGTGTAGTATACATTGTGTATTTTTATGGTCCAATTTCATTTTTTTGCATGTAGCTGTCTAGTTTTCCAAGTACCATTTATTGAAGAGGTTGTTTCTTCATCATTGTATATCTGGCCTCCTTTATCATAGATAAATGAGCCACATAGTGTGAGTTTATTTCTCCGTTCTCTATCCTGTTCCATTTATCTCCAGTTCAGTTTTAATGAAAAAAGATAAAAGAAAAAGGACCTCTCTACTTTTATCAACTTCCCCATCTGAATGAGAATTACTGAAACCCAGGTGGAATTCTCTAGAGCATCTTACAATGACCTATCACTACCCACTCCTACCATAGATACATAAACACATGCAGAGGCAAATATTATTGCCTGGTTTGGGTCATCAAATGTTTAATACAGTACTATACCTTAACCAGGTAATACCCATAATATCCTTAAAATAAAAATGAACATGTGAGTCAGGCAGTGTTGTTTTCTCATGAAATATTTAGAAATGAATCCATGCTTTGTCACCTTTTAATGTAACTAATTAGCAGTCTTTCTTTTAGGAGTTCCTACCCTGATAGAACCAACCATTTCCTCTCTTCTCCCCTATAGAGGCATATCTGCATTGGAATGTGCCAAAGTATATGTGTAATACCTGGCGCAGTGTCTGACACACTGTAGTTGCTCAGTAGATGGATAACTAGATGAATGGCCACTGCTTAATATCAAGTGTATTCTACTGGGGAATGTACAAAGGATGCCCAAGTAGATGCAAGAGAAGAAAAAGTTCAGACTCATTTATGTGCCATTCATCCAGACATACCCACACCCATCTCCAACACCAAGAAAGATTTACTTACCTCTTCTCCACATAGTTTTCTGGTTGAACATTGTACCCTTGCTTGTCTGTTTGATCTTACTTTCCCTTTGTATACTCAAACTGATTCTCATTGAACCAGTTTTGCCAGTGTGTGGGATTTTTTTGGGAGAAGAAAGCATATATTAATTTCCTTTTCCTTGAGTCCTATAGAACTGATCCTTTTCCTTCCTTAGAATGAATCCTTTTCACCCATTTTCTGTTTTGGGTTGATGGCAGGGCGTGAGCATTATAGAGGAGTAATTTCTCAGGACCTGCAACTTTCTCTTCCCTCCACTCCAAAGTCCACACGCATGTTCATGAATTTTGTTCCAGGATGTTAGACCATGTAGGAATACATGAAATGGACATGAAATGGCACACCATTTGGGTAATGTCCAAAGTCCAGTTGCATGGTAGCTCAGCAATCTGGGTAGGAAGGGAATCAATAGTTATGCTGGGTGCTCTGCTAGGTAGTTTGAAGCACATTATTCCATTCTCTCTCCAAAGAATTTTGGAGTATTATGGGAAAGTAGAGGAAAAGGAAGCCAAAGACTAGCTAGCCTTTGTGGAACACACTACAATTAGCCCTTGATGTCAAGCATCTTTCTAAGTGCTTTTATGTAACTTCACAACTCTTGGAGGCAATGACGTGATTCTCACTTTACAGATGTGGAATTGGAAACTCAGGGGGTTAAATCTCTCACATAAAGAGCCACAGTGAGAAACAGAGAAAGCCAGAGTTTGAACTGCATATGCTGCCTTGGACACTTTTATTGTGTTTTGTGTGTTTTTGTCTTGTTCATTTTTTAAGGACTGCATTTACACATGTTGCTGTTTGGTTCTTATTCAATGGTGTCCTTATATTTATCAGTGTACATTTATATTCCTTTAGACTACATTGACTGTCCTCTTTGGCCAGTAAGTACTTTTTGTGCTTTGCTATGTACTTGAAACTGATTTACAGAAGTCCCACCTTAGCATAAACCTAAAACTGATGTATTTTTTTCTAGTTCTCCAATGATTTTGTGTTGAAAATCACCTTTCCCCATGGATGGTAGCTCCCTTAGTGCCTTCTTGGACAGATCTTATCAATTTCAGCCATGTTTGTCATTAGCAAAATCTTATTCTAATACCTGAGGCTCAGTTCTGGTCACTGGTAAACTTCAGTCTCAAACTTGTTTTGAAACACTCCCTCTCTTTTCCCCCGGGACAGATGAAGCCTACTTCTGGTCAAGTGAATGAATTTGTAGTGGAGATGGCAAGAGATAGAGGGACAGCTCTTTATATACACCTTGCCCCTACCATGGTGATCATACATCTCAGTTTTCAGGGTATTTCCAGTTTGTACCTGTTGTTTTGGTGTAGTTATTAATAACAACTCCCTTAATTCTCAAAATTGTCTTGGCTTGCATAATACATTATAAGCTCACACTACCTCTTCTTCTCTGTCCTAACCATCTGTTGTCAGAGTGGGAAGGTGGGATGGGGAGGCAGACATCTTCTTGGTGAGATCTGTAGCTTGTGGCATCCATCAACGGTCTCCCTGTGTTGCAGATATTCGAATGTTCCTGCTCTGGTGGGTTGAGCTCTTAAGAGGACCTATAGAAGCTTCCCACTCCACAGATCTCTGATTCCAGCTTCTCTTCCTCTGCATCATATCGGATTTTGCCCCCAACAATGTCCTGCCTAACAGCTTCCTGCAAGGGGTCCCTCTTCCACTAGGAAAAAGCATTGCACAACCCTTTTGGAACAAAAAGGAAAGAATTAATCTGTGTTTCTCAATGCTGCACTCCCACAGATGCCACTTCCTCTCACCTCTCAGTTTTCTTTTCATAGGGACTATAGTGGAAGGAGAAAGAGGTATTATCTGTAGGTCTGGCTTTGCTCTGGTGCTTCTCAGTAAGTCATAAGGAAGTAAATGGCCCATAATTCCTTGAAACTAGAATGTATGGAATTTTACTCCCAGGTGCCCAGAAATATTAAGGCAATAGGTAAAGTCCTACTTGACATCATGCTACATATGGATGATAAGTACCAGTTTCCATTTATACTGACGATGCCAGTCATATTGTCACAGAAGCTCAATAGGAACTAGTACTCTGTTAGTTCCAGTTTTATTTTTGACTCACCTTTTAAAATTTGTTTCCCTCCATTCAAAGATTTTTAGTTACAATTTAGAAATGGAGAGGGCTCCTTCCTTCCTAATTATCCTGTCAACAAAAAGACATTGTCTTTCCCTGACTTACAAGCCACTTCAACCAGTCAACAATGGTTCTCCAGAAAATAGAAAAAATAAAACAAAACAAAACAACAACAAAAAAAACCAAGAGTAGATCAAAGAACTCCTGATTCTTAAATACCATCCGTCAACGTGGCCAACTTTCCTTTTTCTTTGATTTCTCTAAAACCAGATTAAAAATTCCTCCAAGGGCTGGAGCCACATCTTATCTGTCTTTGCATTGCTGGTAGCTAACACAATGTCTGACGCCTTGTATTTGTTCAAAAATAATTTGTTCCTGATTACATTTGCATTTGTACCATGCTCAGTGCCTAGCACGATGTATATATAAGTGCTGAGTATTTTTATTATTGGTGAACTACCGTATCATTTCTTTGCCTCATTTTTCAGATGGTTTTAAGAAAGAGCTCATTTAGTTTGAACTACATTTCTCAAAACTTTGTTTTCTTTGCACCAATGCCAGGACATTATCATGGGAAGAGTTTTGACTAGGGCTCAGAAAATGATCCTCACACCTCAGTCCCTTTTAGAGACCCCATGGATGCCAGTGTTGCTGTCTAGGCAGCCAATGGAACATTTATTTTTATTAACTTGTCTGCGCATGCTCCTTCCTTTGTTTAGTGCTGTTCCCCCCCAGCCCCCCTTCCCC